>LNAC01000073.1:2941923-3042473 GCA_002007465.1 Ailurus styani | reverse complement strand
GGGGGGGCGGGGGGTGCTGCTCAACAGCCTCCCTCCCCACTGCGAGGCAGGAGCCTGCAGCCAGAAGGTGGCTGCGGTTTGGCACACCCGGATGTGGGCTGCGTGGGCCGGTAGCAGGGCCTGGCCCCCAGCCGGCACCCTGTGCTCCACCAGCACTGAGCAGAGGCCAGAGCTGTGAGAAGCCCCAGCGGGCCCCCTCCTCCCTCTCTGCACCCAGAAACCTCCCCGGCTGACCACAGAGCTATTTATGCACGTGGCCACCACGGAAAGGCCATTCATGGTTAGCAGCCTGCCACGTGCAGTGCACACTCAGCCTCGGGCGTGCGGCCACAGGTTTGTTGGGCCCTGTTGGAGGGTGCTTCTTGCCCTCCGTGCACTCAAAACCGCAGGCTCACAAGCAGACGGTGAGGTTGCCCTTCACTAGCTGCTGACCAGCAGGCTGGCCCTCTTGTCCCAGGTGCACCTGACGATGTTACAGGAAGGGGATGTATGGCTCAGGGTGAGAAAAGCAGTAACACCTAATGTCTAGTGAGCCCAGATGAGGCTCTAGAAATCACCCTCAGCACTTTCCATGCATTATCTCACTTAATCTTTACGACAGCTCAACAAAGCAGATAGGTGGTGCTGTCCTCATTTTACAGATGAGACTATGGAGACTCAGAGATGTTAAGTTATTTGCCCAAGTTGCCCAGCTAGTGAGGGGGGGACCTGGAATGAGCAGCCAGGACTGTCCAGCTCGAACCCGATGAACAGCTACCCGGTGCCAGTGCTGGTGCCGACGGGGATCATTCTGGTTTCCTGGCTTACAAGCTCTGTGTTTAATCACTAGGCACTCCTGCTGCTCGTGCTTTTCTCACCGCTCATGTGGCAAACACTGAGCTACGTGCTCAGGGGAGACAAAGAAAAAAAATGGTTTTTGCTTTCAGGGAGCTTGCAATTGTAGTAGAGTGGCCAAATAATGCAGAAGGTTGAGCAACAACAGAGAAACAAATGTTATTAGGGCCCCGTGAGTGCTGCAGTGTCCCCGGGAGGAACTCAGAGAGCTGAGGGGATGGGGAAAGCTCCACAGAGCAGGAGCGACTTCACCGGGGCCTTGAGGGAAAGGATGGATAGGACTTGACAGGGGAGAAGGCACTCCACTCACCGAAGACGAAACAGGTCACTAGCTAGGTTGCTAGCTATTAAATAAGTTGAATTTATACTTTAAAACCTTGCCACAAAGAGAACTCCAGACCAAGAAGACTTCATTAGTGAAATCTACTGACCATCTAAGGAAGAAACAATATCAATTCTATACAAACTCTTCCAGGAAATTGAAGAGGGAGGACTTCCAGCTCATCCTATGGAGGCTCAACTCATCCTGCATAATGGTTAATTTTATGTGTCAACTTGGCTGAACCACAGTGCCCAGATATTTGGCGAAATGCATCTGGATGTTGTCGTGAACGTATTTTTTGTTTTAGTTGGGATTAACATTTAAATCGGCAGACCTTGAATAAAGCAGGTTATCCTCCATCATGCATGTGGGTGAGCCTTATCCAATCAGTTGAAGGCCTTACAGTGGGAGGGGGGCAGTGTGAGGTCCTCTGAGGAAGAGGGAGTTCTCTGTCTCTGGACTGCCTTTGGACTCAAGCAGCAACATCAACTCTTTCCCGGGTCTCCAACCCGCCAGTTCACCCTGCCGATTTTGGACTTGGCAATGTTCACAATCACATGAGCAATTCCTTAAAATAAATCTCTCTTTCCTCTATTCCCTCCCTTCCTTCTCTCTGTCTCTGACATACAGATCCTGTTGGTTCTGTTTCTCTGGAGAACCCTAATGGAAAACCCTGATATCAAAACGGGGCGAAAACATTACAGGAAAAAAAAACTGCAGACCAATATCCCTTATGAATAGATGCAAAAATTCTTCGCTAAATTTTAACAGATTTAATCTGATAATATATGAAAAAAGAAAAAAAATAGGGCCACCCGGCTGGCTCAGTCAGTGGAGCATGAAATTCTTGAACTTGGGGTCAGGAGTTCAAGTCCCATGTTGGGAGTAGAGTTTACTTTAAAATATATATATATATATATATATATATATACTCATATAAATATATATAATATACTATAATATAATTATAATATATAATATATTTACAATACAATAATATAAAATAAAGAATAGTACATAATGACCAAGTACAGTTTACTTCAGGAATGCAGTAACAGCGCAACAGATCATGCCCCCAGTGTAATTTATTATATTAACCAACTAAAGAAGTAAAACCATATAATCATCTCAATAGATGCAGAAAAAGCATTTGACAATACTCAACAACTATTTTTACTAAACATTCCCAGGAAACTAGAAAGAGAATGGAATAGCCTCAATCTGTTAAAGAGCATCTAAGAAAAACCTACAGCCAATACCATCCTTAATGATGAAAAACAATGTTTCCCCCTGAGATCACAAATAAGGCAAGAATATCCTCATTTCCCTTCTGCTGTACTGGAGGTTCTAGCCACCACAATAAGCCAAGGAACAGAAGTAAAATACATCCAGATTGGAAATGGAAAAGTTAAACTCTCTTTATTCACAAGCAACATGATCATCTATGTAGAAATTCTGGTGGGCTTTACCAAAAAATGGTACTATAATTAATATGTGAATTTAGGAAGTTTTCTGGGTACAGGATCAATATATAAAACAACTGTATTTCTAGATATTATCAATGAACAATTGGAAATTGAAAGTTTAAAAATGCCATATAAAAGAACATCAAAAAATATAAAATACTTAGGGGATAAATCTGACAAAAGATGTGTTCATGGATTGGAAGAGTCAGTATCAATGTCGATTCTCCCCAAGTTGATCTATAAATCCAATATGATCCTGATCAAAATCCCACCAGGCATTTTGTCATAACTGAGAAGCTAATTCACATGGGACCACATAGGACCTAGAATACCAGACTACTTCCTTTAAAAGTTGCACCTCAAGGACGCATGGGTGGCTCAGTTGGTTGGGCAACTGCCTTTGGCTCAGGTCATGATCTTGGAGTCCCAGGATCGAATCCTGCATCGGGCTCTCTGTTCAGCGGGGAGTCTGCTTCTCCCTCTGACCCTCCCCCCTCTTGTGTTCTCACTCTCTCTCATTCTCTCTCAAATAAATAGGTAAAATCTAAAAAAAAAGAGAGAGAGAGAGAGAGAGAACATATTTTAAAAAAAAAAAGTTGTGCCTCAGTCTATACACTCCTGAGTATTTATCCAACAGAAATAAAAGCATATGTCCACACAATAACTTATATGTGAATATTCATGGCAGCTTTATTTGTAATAACTCAAACCAGGAAATAACCCAAAAGAATATCAATAGGGGAACGGATAAACAGCCTGTGATATATCCATACAATGGAATACTACTGGACAGTACAAAAGAATAAAATATTAGTAGATGCACTAAGATTTATGAATCTCAAAATAATTATGCTGAAGTGTAAGAAGCCAGACCAAAAAAGAGTACATTTTACACTATTACACTTATATAAAATCTAGAAAAACAATAACTAATCTATAATGACAGAAAACAGATCAGTGGTTGCCTGGAGGGTAGAATGGTAAGGAGAGAAAGGAAAGAGGGATTCCATACAAAGAGGCCCAAGGAAACTGTTCAAGGTGTTGGATATGTTCATTACCTTTACTGTGGTAATGTCTCATGAGTATATACATATGACAAAACATCACATTTATACTTTAAATATATGTAGTTTATTTATGTAAGTTTACCTCAGTAAAGCTGTTTATTTTTTTAAGATTTATTTCTTTATTTGAGAGAGAGAGTGTGTGTGTTTGTGTGTGTGTGTGTGTGTGTGTGTGTGTGTGTGTGTGTGTGGCCAGGAGAGGCAGAAGGAGAGGGAGAGAGAATCTCAAGCAGATTCCCCACCGAGTGTCGACCCCAACATAGGTCTCGATCTCATGACTCTGAGATCATGACCTGAGACAAAATCAAGAGTCTCACACTCAACTGTCCAAGCCACCCAGGCACCCCAGCTGTTTATTAAAAGCACAAAAAAAAAGTGGGACGCCTGGGTGGCTCAGTCAGTTAAGCGTCTGCCTTTGGCTCAGGTCATGATCCCAGGGTCCTGGGATCGAGTCCCCAGTCGGGCTCCCTGCTTAGCGGGGTGTCTGCTTCTCCCTTTGCCTGCTGCTCCCCCTGCTTGCGCTGTCTCTCTCTTTCTGACAAATAAACAAACAAACAAAGAACAACAACAAAAAACACAAAAAAAGAGAACCAAAGGGACACAAGTTTCCAGAAGGCCTCAGGTGGAAGGCAGTTTTCTCAACCTTGGCTTCATGATGAAATCACTTTAAGCTGTTTTGAAAGTCCTGATGTCTTCGCCGAAGATAATCAGGAGCTCTGGAGATTCCCAGTTGCATGCAGTGTTGAGAACTGGTGAGAGGTGTGGGGGGATATGAGAGCCTACGAGGACTACAAGGTGAAGGGAAGTGTGCAGGGTTTGGGAAGGAGGTAAGTACTGGGTGCAGTAGAAGTCACTGGAAAGCTCCCCAAGGTGGAGGGATCCAATGTGGAAAGCGGGAGGCAGGCTGCAGAGGACTACAGTCCTAGGGATATAAAGGGTAGAAATAAGCCAAAACCATGAATGAAGCCTGTGTACATTGGAAGGTCATAGTCTCTAACCAAACCAGCATCTGTGTAGAGCTCAGGAAGATGGTGGGCAGAATCATCCAGATCTCTGGCTGTGTGGTTGTTCATTCTTTCCCACTTTGGGAACCCTGGTCTTGGAAACTCCCACTCTTATTGAACTGTCCCGAAGTTCTTTCAGTTACTGTAACTCAGAGAACAAAAGGAGGGGTTGCCCCCGTGGTAGACAGGAAGAGCATAAAGGACGCAAAAGCGTCAGTGGCCTCAGTTCTTCCTCAAAACTAAAGACTCTCTGAATTGGAGCAGCTTCAGAATCACCTGAGGGCTACATGCCTACAGTGGGGCCCAAGTGTCTGTTTTTAATAAATCCTTCAGGCTCCCAAGGTTTCAGAACCACCACCAACCCACTAGCTGAATACAACATCCATTGAAAATATCCCAAGCTCCTGTCCACTCTCCAATTCCAGCTTTCCAAGTGGGTGAAGAGGGATAATGAAGAGTTTCTGATATTAGTTTATCATGCAGAAGGCAGGGGTGGGACAGGGACAGATTCTGAGGAGAGGAAGGTGAATGGCACCTTCTGTACAGGAGTAAAAGTTTCTGAACAGGCTTACATTGCAACCTCCTCCCAGCTTGTAGTTACCAATCCACGGGGGTCAGAAAGCCAAGGCCAGCCCCTTAGCAGAAGTGGGACTTGGTCACACACGCTCTCCAAGTCTTGATAAGAAGTGATCTCTTGGGCCTTTGATGTTTCCACCTCCTCTGCTCATGATGTCATGGAAACTTCTGTGTGGCTGGGTCTGAAAACATCGCAGCCCGCCCTCAACTGTGGTGAGGAAACCAAAGCCCTTCAGGGGTTGTAATAGGGGGCTGGAGGCAACAAGTAGCTGAGGAAGTGTGGTAGAGCAGACCCCGCCCCCAGGGAGCCCACTGGGCCAGAAACACCAGTGGGCCAGACTGAGGTGGGAGACTGCCCGTCACGCTGTCCATCTGGGGCAGAGGAATGGAAGCAATGAAGGAAGGACAGGTGAGTAGGGAGGGCAAGGGTCCAGCCAAGGGAGTTGGACAACTCCCATGCCTTGTCCAAGAGCCTCAAAAGGTCCAGGCACCTGCTGAGTGAAAGAAGACATCTTTATTGGCTGAGCAAGGGAAGAGGGTATAGCGGATACTCCCATAAGCCACCGGTGTCCGGTTCATTTCTTCCGAGGCCAGTTTTCACCAAGATGACTGTACTGAGCATCATTCCGATCTCGAAGGGGCTAGGAGGTGAGAAGGAGAAACAGTGAGGCAGGGTCAGTTTCTCCCAGGGAAGACCCCGGTAGACCCCAGAGATGACAGCTCATGCCTGGATTTTCCAGCCCCGCCAGTGATGAGTTCCCCACTAGGACCTTCATCCATACTTAGAACACCTAGCATCAGCCTCTTCATTCCCTCCCATTCCCCTCCCATTCACATCTCTTTCCGCTCAGGGCTTACCTGATAGAGCTGGTCATTTTCCAACAGAACTTGTGTGTGAGCCGCTAGAAGAAATAGGGGGAAAGAGTCGTCAAGGGCCTAGGAGGAGGGGACGGTGAGACCCCATGAACACCGCAAGAAGACACCAGCTGGTTGTACCCTCAGAAGTCTGCATGGGCAATATGGGCACAAGTCTTCCAATAACCAGATTTAGGAGTCATTAGGAGATTGCAAGAGTGACTCCCAGAGGAGACACAACCCACTGCCAGCTCCATTCTTTCAGGTGTGCCCTCACACCCACACCCACAACACATGTGTACACACATGCACGCACACTCTGTCCCTTCCACTTACCCTTAGAGGACCTTCCAGTCTCATGTCCAGCAAAGCAATAGACTCCCAAAGCAAGGAGCAGAGTGGCAATTAGGTCAGTGATGACAATGCCAGCCAGGGTGGCTGAGTCCAGCTCCACACAGTTCTGACACACTAGGGGGGAAAGGGGGACGAGAGGAGAACTGGAGAGCCTTCAACACCAGGAAACCATCTTTGCCTCCTAGGGCAACCCCAGGACCTCGCACCAAGACCCAAACTTCAGTAAGATCCCTGGAGAGAGGCCTGCTGATACCCTTGCTACATCCACCTCTGCCCTTCATCCCAAGGAATCCCTGAAAAGAGCCAAGAAGCAGTATCAGCTTTGTAAGAATGCAAACAAGGCAGCAGGGCCAAACCACTCCCCCAACCCAGCCTCTACTGCTTGAGTCCCTAAGGCCCCTGCTGTTTTTTTCCGTTAGTTAAGCTCCAAAGTCTGGCTCATACCATTACAAGAATGCCCCCCACTTTGTTTAGAGAACACATTGGTCTAGCATAGTCCTCTCTGGCTATATGTTTCTCATATCCGAAGGTCCCATTCATTTCAAACCAGAGGGTCCAGAAGACACATACTTCGAAAATATACTTGCGTATAAGGTGTTTTGTGGTCTTGCCCATCTGTCCGGTTGCACTTATACATTCCTCGTGGGTCCAGGATGCGTTTTCCCAAGTCCCAAATTTTACCATGTAGTAATGGCTGTGTTCCCTCTAACGGTGTGATGCTGGTGTTGCAAGTCAGGAATACCTTGTCCTCAATTTCCTTTACGGTTATCTCGGAGGGGCTCACTACGAGGAAAACAACAACAACAAAAAACCCAACCATGATTGCAGCCAGGTGTTTGGTCTCCAGGAGGTGCCTTATTCTGCTGAGATTTATATTAATTTTAAAATTAAAATCAAAAAACTTTCTAAGTCTAGGACAATTTGTGGTGTCTAGTGAGAGAGACAGAAGTCACAAGAAAAAGGCTTTGGGAGGCTCCCCATGAGCTGCAGGGGCTTGGAAGAATGCAAGGATTCAGTCCAAGCAGAGCACAGACCCTGATGGACATGCAGCCAAAGAGGAAACTGTGGAGCTAAGTGGATCCAAGAACCTCCCTGGAAAAGAGTGCAGACCACTGATTAGAAGTAGAAGGGGAGTGTAGACTGCCGAAGAGATCTGCATCCAAGAGATATGGAAAGGCAGAAGAATGTTCCTTGGATGGAGGTCCCCACATTTGTTTTCCAACAAAACTTTTTCTTTTAAGATGTTATTTATTTACGTGAGAGAGAGAGCACAGGAGCAGAGGGGAAGGGGAAGAAGGAGGGCCAGAGGGAGAAGCAGTCTCCCTGCTGAGGAGGGAGCCCGAGCAGGGGCTCGACAAGGGGCTCAATGAGGGGTTCGACCCCTCGACCCTGGGATCATGACCTGAACCGAAGGCAGACGCTGAACTGACTGAACCACCCAGGTGTCCCTCCAACAAATCTTCTAATTCTACTTCCCAGCCATCAACAACCCTCCCACTTCAGCTTCTCATCCACTTCCCTCCCCCTTTGCCCGTGCCCCCACAACTACCAAAAGAATGGGACTCTCACTACTAAAGTCTTTCTCAGGACCAGTGATGGTTGAGGTTGGAGAGAAGCTGGTTATGAATCACCATCCCAGTGAACCAGAAGGAGACCCAGGGCAAATCCCATGTAAAGATGTTTAGTTGTTCTACACTTGCTGCAGGGGAGGGAGGTAGAAAACAAAATATATTTTTTTTTTTTTAAAGATTTTATTTATTTATTTCACAGAGGGAGAGAGATCACAAGGAGGCAGAGAGGCAGACAGAGAGAGGGGGAAGCAGGCTCCCTGCTGAGCAGAGAGCCCGATGCGGGCCTCGATCCCAGGACCCTGAGATCATGACCTGAGCCGAAAGCAGAGGCTTTAACCTACTGAGCCACCCAGGCGCCCAGAAAACAAAATATTTTTAAGATTTTTATTTATTTAGTTGACAGAGAGAGAGAGAGATCACAAGGAGGCAGAGAGGCAGGCAGAGGGAGAGGGCGAAGCAGTCTCCCCGCTGAGCAGAGAGCCCGATGCAGGCCTCGATCCCAAGACCCTGAGGTCGTGACCTGAGCCGAAGGCAGAGGCTTAACCCACTGAGCCACCCAGGTCCCCCAGAAAAAAATTTTTTTATCAAATTCATTCTCGGTGTTCCACACAAGTCAAGGCTTAGAGGGAGTTTAAGAACTGGAGGTATGCACAGCGCCTTTCTAGATCCACGGACTTGCTTTGACCGAGAGCACCTCCACAGCCCACAGAGGCACTAGAATCTCTATCTCCAATCCCAGGGAAAAGTGGAGTCCAGACTTTCCCTGAATTCATATTCCATTACCAATTTGAATACAGGAGCGTCCTCTGGAAAATCCCCAGAAGAGCTGTTTCTTGTGGGTCTCAAACAGACCAAGATTATATGGGTGTATCTCAGGAAGATATATGTATATCAGATGCTTCATATCCTATAGTCACGCCTTCCATGGGGATCTGTTTCCTTTGGAAATCCTGGATGTCCCAAAGCATTTGTCCCAGTTTGCCTGAGATGGTTCCCCTGAGGGGGCTTCTGGGACAACACACTACCAATTTTAAAACCAGGCAAACCAAGATGAGTTGACCTTCCTGCCACCCCATAGCTGCCCTCCTGCCTTCTCCACCTAAAGTCAACTTTCTCTTAAAGCATCCCCCTGAGTACAGGGGCATGTCTCCTGATGGTGACAAATGACCGCCAAATGACTAAGAGTCCTAGATCCCAGAGCCCCTCTGTCCTAAAAGGAATAGTGCTCCCTTACCAGCCCTAGGCTCAGGCCCCCGCAGACTGCCCATTTCCTGCAGATCTCTGGCCTAAGGCCTTTAGAGAGACATTCAAGGCCAACATGCACTCCTAGCTGGACTCAAAGCCAAGAGCCTGTTCCCTGTGCTATATCCCAACCCTGCCCTCCTTGACAACTCTGCTTGGTACAGTGAAGCTGGCACCGAAAAGGACTGTTAAGTGGAGCTCAGTCCCTTAGTAGAGCTAATGTCCCTCTCAGGTCCCTTCTCCAAGATGCCCCCACCCCCTGGAGAAGCCTTACCTCGGGAAAGAAGGACAGCCAGTATCAGGCCAGCCAGAAACCTACAGTGTTCCATTTTCCAGCAGAATTCCTTCAGTAGGTAGACCCAGGTCACAGAATTACAGCCAGAGTGAGAGTGCCCTCCTCCAACTGACTCGTGGGTACCCGGAAAAAGTAAAAGGGTGGGGGAGGAACCAGAAGACGCCTATTTCTCTGCTCTCTGCCGTTGATCAGGGGAGACTGTCAGGGCAGGGGCAGATTGGGGGTGGGATAGGAAGGAAGCAGGTGCAAATTGTTCTTTCTCCGAGCACTGAGCTTGAGGGTGAGGTGGAAGAGAGAGAACAAAGAATGTGGAAAATTTCAGAGTTTCCGTCAACAGTGTAACCACGTGTATTCACCCCCTGAAAACTGCCAGCTCTCAAAACCTTTGAGAGAAACTGTGAGCCCCATCCCATAAGCCATACCAACAAGGTTCCTCCCATTTCTGGTCTTTCTTGGGACTCTGCCCAAGGTCCTCCTCCGGCAGCCTGGGACACCCAGACTCAGTAGCTTCTTATCAGTGGGAGGTTGGGCTTGGGAGCCCCCCAAACCAGACATTTGAACGCCAGCTCCTATACTGCCTACCCACTGGGCTTGGGTCAGTCATGGAATTTTTCAGAGCCTAATTCTCTCAGTATGCCAATAAGGATTCAGACAAAAAGTTTACATGGTACCTAAGACATCACATTTGCTCAATAAGAGACAGTTATTAATAACAATGTGATTGACTCACAGGCAGAGTTGAGCCTCCCCGGGAGACAAGTGGACTTTTCTCCCCTGTGGCCTATGGGGATCCAAACTCTCTATACCTCCGGCGCTGGACTGTAATTTACCTGAGGGCAGAGATAGCATATGTCTCTCCCTTCTGTATCCCCATCACCTGGCTTGTGCCTGGCACATAACGAGAGGTCTGTAGATTTTTGTTGACTCACTGATGGACCGGCTGAGGGAGACAGGCCTGGACACACAGCTCAGGCTCTGGCTCCTGAAAATATATGGCTTGTCTCGTTGCAATTGTCCTACCTATTCTCATCCAGGCAGGCCCCTTTTTGATGATCTTGTCTCCAAAGAGCAGTGAAAAATTCCTGAACGAGGGCCTGGACTGAGGTGGTTTTCTGTTCAGAACTCCAGTCCTGAGCACATGAGGGTCAACGAGCCACAACCAACTAACATCCTAGCAACAAGTGGTGGCAGAGATCTTTACCCCTGTCATGAAGAAAGGGGTAAATCTCCTACCCAGAATCCAAGGGGTTTCTCTGTGCAAGCCGTCTATGAGTTGGACATGTAGCACTCTCTCCCCTCCCCTCCCACCACCCCCCATTCCCTACTCCTTCACAGAAAGCAAGATACACATGCACCTGCAGCCCTCCTGAGGCCCCTCTCTGCCCACATTTGAAGTAGAGGGTGGTGGCTCTGGATTCGTGCCTTCTCTCAGGGGCCCCAAGCTGCATGGTGCTGGGCGGAGCCAGACTAGCTGCTCTACAGGCTGGCTGGGTGCTGGGACTCGCTTCGTGCTTCTTCGGTGGGGAAAGGCAGAAACTGACAATGGAGCCGGGGAAGCATCTGGCTGGCCTCATCTTGGCTGTCACTCTTCTTCAAGGTATGGGGTTCTGGTAGTCTGGAGAAAGGCTCAGGGGAAGAGATCATGACCAAGAGAGAAAGGGTATTGGGATCTATAACCTCAAGACTACCTCAGCTGTCACACTAGAATTCTGAGAAGGAAGGGCAAAACGAAGTCTCTTACTGCTCTCTGCCAGAGAGAAGCAGTGTCCCATGGGAGAGATGGGGTCCTTGTCTCTTAAGAAATGAAAACAGTGGACTTTACTGGCTAGAGGGAGGACCCGGATGCCGCCATCTTAGGTTGAATGTAGCCCAAAAGGGCACAGGCCAGGAACCTGAAAAGAAAAAGTGTGTGTTCCTTAACTCAGAGTTGGAGTTAGGAGACCTGTAAGGCATTCCCTCACCCAATTGTGAGGTGCAATATAGGATGCCTGTATGAATATTCTGTTGGACATACACAATGGGAAGTGGATGAACGGGGTTGATGCCTGGAATCTGGACTAGAGACAGTTCTACACACACCGGGGGAAGCTAAACCCACGAAAGCTGTTGAAATCATACAAGTACTACACGAGATGTGAGGAAGAGGGCCTGAGGATGGAACTGAGAGGATATTAACCTTTCAAGGGTAGTTGGAGAAAAACATCTCAGAAAAGACATAAAAGGATGGTCAAAGAACGGAATAAGCAGATGAGGGCAATTCCATAGAAACCAAAGGAGTAGAGAGCTTCCAAAAGGAAAGAATCACCAATAATGAGGTATTATAGAGACTTCCTGCTAACAGAAGAATATATTTAAAAGTTTGAGCCTGTGGGATTTGACAAAATAAAGGTAATGATTGATTTATAACACTTTCAATGGGGTAGTATGAGTGGAAACTGAATGGAAATGTGTAGAAGGTGAGGGCAGGTGATAAAGTGCACCAAGTATAGACTCTCTTTAAAGACATTTGGATGAGACGAGAAGAGAGCTTGAGTGGTAAATAGAAAAGGAAATAGGATCTAAGATGAAATATTTTTGAGTGTAAGAAAAATGTGAGCACGTTTCTAGGCTAAAGGAAAACGCAGAGAGTAGAGCAAGTTCCTGGAGTTGATGTTGAAAGAAGAGTGGGGTGAAAGTGCTTGGGTACCTCAGTTGGTTAAGTGACTGCCTTTAGCTCAGGTCATGATCTTGTAGTCCCGGGATCGAGTCCCACGTCAGGCTCCCAGCTCCATGGGGAGTCTGCTTCTCCCTCTGACCTTCTCCCCTCTCATTCTCTCCCTCTCCCTCTCTCTCTCTCTCTCTCTCTCTCTCTCTCTCTCTCTCTCAAATAAATAAATAAATAAATAAATAAATCTTTTTTTAAAAAAACGGGGTCAGAATGCAAAGGCGAAGGCAACCTTACCCTCTGAGATGAGGAGAAAGGAAGTGCAAATGGCTTTGGCCATGGGTAGGTGTGTCGATGGGAAGGAAGATAGAGAAGGTCATTACAGCTCTGTGTTCTCAGTGACCTAAGTGGCAGACGGTGCCACTTGCTGAAACTGACCTGGGTGATGGCTGAGTGGGGGACTTGAGGAGGACGGTGAGAGTTTAAAATGATTTCTGCGGGCGCCTGGGTGGCTCAGTGGGTTAAAGCCGCTGCCTTCGGCTCAGGTCATGATCCCAGGGTCCTGGGATCGAGGCCCACATCGGGCTCTCTGCTCGGCAGGGAGCCTGCTTCCCCCTCTCTCTCTGCCTGCCTCTCTGCCTGGCTGTGATCTGATCTCTCTCTCTCTGTGTCAAATAAATAAATAAAATCTTTAAAAAAAAAAAATAAAATGATTTCTGCAGGAAATGGGAGAAGAGCCACTGATGACCACACAGGTGGAGGGGCAGGGGTGAAAGCCTGTGTGAAGCAGCTAAATATAGCAGAAAGAGCAATGGAAACCTGAGCTCTGGGTCCAGCTGAGCCACCAGTGAGCTGTGTGAACTTGGACGATGCGTCCTTCCTGTGGGCTCTGTCCTCTTACCAGTCAACCTAGGAAATTTGGCTACATGAGCTCTCAAATCCTAAAAAAAATAAGATTCAGAGAAGCAAAATTAAAGGATGTCAGCAATCAGTTGGACCCTCTCTCCTACAGAATCTGAGTTAGAACAAGGGGTCCCTTCGTCCCTCCCATGGTGATCAGGGAGTCAAGGAGAACTGCTGGTGAGAAATCTGCTTAACTGTTTGCCTTGCCTTTTTTTTTTCTAATTCACTCATTCATTCATTTGTGCACTCATTCAACAAATATAAAGCTCCTACCATGTTCCAAACACTGTGCTAGGTACTATGAATAATCCATTCAGTCCTGTAAGAAGTTCTAAAACAGCTGACTCCTTCCAACTGTTTCCATACATTTTTATTCCCCTCCACACTTTGATTCATGCTTCATCTGTCCACATCACACACTCCACCTGTAGACACACTACCTCTCTGTCCTTTTCCAACCTGTGTCTTTGCTGAGCTATTCTTTCTCCCCAGAACTTTCTCTGTCCAGTGAATTCCTAATCATCCAAGCTCAAAATGTCACCTTCTCTGTGAAGTTTCCCCTGTCCCTGACTCTTGGGCAAAATCAGTCGCTTCTAGTCCCTTTCAAATGTATTCACATGATTGGGTGCCTGGGTGGCTCAGTGGGTTAAAGCCTCTGCTTTCGGCTCAGGTCATGATCTCAGGGTCCTGGGATCGAGGCCCGCATCGGGCTCCCTGCTCAGCGGGGAGCCTGCTTCCCCCTTTCTCTCTCTGCCTGCTTCTCTGCCTACTTGTAATCTCTCTCCCTCTGTGAAATAAATAAATAAAATCTTAAAAAAAAACAAAAAACAAATGTATTCACATGAGTACTAAGATAATTTATAAGTTCTATTATGTTCATTACATCGGTGTTTATTTTTCCTACTTCATCGTAAACTCTTTGGAAGCAGCAGGTTAGTTCTTTGTATCACCTCTCTTGTCTTCCACATAGCTTAACCAGGTCAAGTACATGATAGTGCGTGGTAAATGTTTGCGTTCGATCCAGTTGAACTGAATTCAGGTGCTAGTTCTCTGTAGAACACCTACCAGTGCAAATCTACTGTTCTGAGTTTTGAGACAGATTTGAGGGCTATTGAATAGCTACCCCCTCCCCAGGTTGTCCAGGTTTTCTACAAAAAAATGGATCACCAAGGCCGAGGATTTTAGAATTACTCAAAGAGTCTTTAGTTAACGTAAACCCACTTTTGGATAGAGATTTAGTTGCTAAAAAAGCAGAGTGTTCCAGGCTGTACAGACAATACTTTGATGTATATTGCAGGATAGTTGTGATGCTAACCATCCAGAGTTAACATCAGACCCCATCGGTCAAGGACACTGTTCAACAAGACTGCCCTCACTTTAGGTTCCAGGCACAAGTTCAGGGGTTCCTATACCATCTACACTCCTGAGAAACTGGGTACAAACCTGGAGGGTTCCCAGATTTGACAGTTTATTAGAACAACTCACAAAACTCAGGAAAGCTCCATATATACTATTATGGCTCAGATTTTTAAAAAATACTTATTTATTTATTTATTTATTTGAGAGAGAGAGAGAGAGAGAGAGAGAGCAAAGCAGGGTGAGGGGCAGAAGGAGAGGCAGGCTCTCCACTGAGCAGGGAGCCTGACACTGGGCTCAATCCCAGCACTCCGGGACCACGACCTGAGTTGAAGGCAGACGCTTAATGACTGAGCCACCCAGGCACCCTTTTACTATTACAGTTTAATTATAAAAAATAAAATCAGGATTTTCCAAATGAAGAGATGCATAAGGTGAGGTCTGAGAGGGCCCCAAACACAGAGCTCCTGTGCCCTCTCCCTGTGGAATCAGAATACATCGCCCTCCTAGTACATTGATCATTCACCAATGAGGAAGCCCCACTGAGGTGTTCTTTTTTCCTTGACTTTTTTTCCTTTTTCTTTTTCTTTTTTAGAGAAAGGAGGAGCAGGGGGAGGGGCAGAAGGAGAGGGTGAGAATCTCAAGGGGGCTCTGTGCTGAGCACAAAGTCCAACACGGGACTTAATCTCACCACCCAGATATCATGACCTGAGCAAAAACCAAGAGTCAGATCTTCAACCATCTGAGCCACCCATGGTCCCTCCACTGAGGGTTTTTTTTTTTAAGATTTTATTTATTTATTTATTTGACAGAGAGAGAGAGAGAGAGAGAGAACAAGCAGGGGAGTGGCTGGTGGAGGGAGAGGGAGAAGCAGGCTCCCCACTAAGCAGGGAGCCCAATGTGGGGCTCCATCCCAGGACCCCGGGATCATGACCTGAGCCAAAGGCTGACACTCAACCAATTGAGCCACCCAGGTGTCCCTCCACTGAGTTTTTATTGGGGTTTCATGACATAGGTATAATTGATTGAATTGCTGGCCATGTGACTGAACTTAATCTCCAGCTCCCTTCCTCTCCCAGTGCTCAGATTCCCAGATTACATGGGTCTTGACCAGCCCCATCCTGAATCATCTCATAACACAAATTCATGTATGGTCCAAAAGCCCACCAAGGGGCATCTGAGTGGCTCAGTCAGCTGAGCGCCCAACTCTTGATTTCAGCTTGGATCATGATCTCAGGCTTGTGGGATCGAGCTCTGAGTGGGGCTCCTCACTCAGCAGGGAGTCTGCTTCTCTCCCTCTCCCTCTCCCCTCCCCCTCCATGTGCTCTCTCATGCTTTCTCTCAAATAAATAAATAAATCTTAAAAAAAAAAAAAGCCCACCAAAAATAACAAAGACACTCTTATCACTCACGAAATTCCAAGGGTTTAGAAACTCCTTCCCAGGAAGCCATGACAAAGAGCGGACAAATTCTTTATTATACACACCCTGAATTCAATTCGGTGATTTAGGCTACAACCCAGGGAAGTAAGTATGGATACTGCCCACTCTCCTCGATTAGGATATCTCTCTATCTTGGCCTCGAACGACCAAGGACATGATACCTCAGGGCATCTGGACAGCTCTATGCCCAGCTAATCCTCTGTCTCCCTTCTGTCTCTACAGGTACTACAGCTGAGAAGAAACAAGGTAGGGTGCATGGCTTCTTTCTATCCTCAAACTCTGAGGAAATTCATGGAAATATGGTTCCTACACTAGTAGTCCTATAGGACTGAGTGACAGAAGAGATCGGATGATGAGTAATAATAGCAAACCTCTCATTGTCAACCAAACGACTGGCCAGTCATGACCTTTCTGGGCAGCTTTCCGTACCCAAGCAATTAGCTCTCTAGTTCTTGGAGTGAAACCGGACCCCAGCAGCTAGGCACTATTCAGAGTGGGACCCATGAACCAACACCATTGGCATCAAGTTAGAAATGCTCCATTTCAGCTTCTTCCCGGAACTACTAAATAGAATCTGAAATTCTCACTAGATTGTCCATGTGATCTGTGTGCACGTTAAAGTTTGAGAAGCACGGCTACGAGGGTCTTGTCCTGATACCTTGAGGCAGGGAAAATTTCAGAGGAAAGATCCTTAACAGACGGTGGGGTTTCCATTTTCAGAACTTCCTGTGGTAAAAGTAGATGCCAATCGAGAAGATGGTTCGGTACTTCTGATTTGTGATTCACCAGACACAGATATCGTGTGGTTTGAAGATGGGAAACAAAAATATTCCCTGACTGGAAATAAGCTGAATCTGGGAAGCAGTATCAAGGACCCTCAAGGGATGTATCGGTGCCAAGGGTCAAAGAACATCTCAAAACCACTCCAAATATATTACAGAAGTATGTAATCCCCTTCGGTTGGTTTGTTATCCAATTAGGCAGTGCTTGCTGTTCTGCGGGGCTTCCTATCCCTGGTGAGTGTGGGAATAGACACTAAACAGCTCTCGTTCTCTTGGTCTCAGCTTGCCTTTTTTTGACTATAACAAGACCGTTCCCCCATCTTCTTGGAAAAGCGTAACTGGTACTGTAAAGCCTGGTTTAATTCTGGATAGGCCCTTATGGATTGGAGCAGTCCTCTGTTTATATAAACTGAGTTGGGGTAGCTCAGGGAACAGAGGGGATTACAAGATGAGCAGCAGTGAAAGGTAGAAGGCAGCTGACCATGGCGAAGGGGATCTGATCTGCCTTCTATTTCACATAGTTCCTGGTGGTCAGACTATACAGGCTTCCCCAGGATGCCTGGGGGGTGGGGGGAATATCAGGAAGTAGTGCATTCTTAGTCCAGGGATCTTCCCAGGCAATTCCCCTAACATACCTTGCACAGAGAGAGGAGTCTGCTACGCTAAGTAGAGGCATTAGCACGTGTAGGCAAGAGAAAAAGATTCAAGAGAGCCCCTTTCATACCCTGAAAGCGCCTTGTCCCTCCCTTTCCCCACAGTGTGTCAGAACTGCATCGACCTGAATGTAGGCACTGTATCCGGCTTTATCTTTGCTGAAATCATCAGTGTTTTCTTCCTTGCTGTCGGGGTTTACTTCATTGCTGGACAAGATGGAGTTCGCCAATCAAGAGGTAAAAGAATGTTCCTCAATAAGAGATGAAACCCCCCCGGGACCCTCAGTTTCCTTCCTACCAAAATAGACCCAATAGAAGAGATGAGGTGGGCACGTACTGCCATCTAGCCCAACTGGGTGAAAAGGACACTGGTGTGTTCACAGCATATTTATCTGTCTCAAGTTCCACCTCCCTCTGATTTTCCTCCGATCCCTCAGAATTAAATAAAAAAAACCTCTTTAATTGAACTAAAATCTACAGAGAGAAACATGCATGATTGACAAGCATACAGCTAAACAAGCAAACACAGCCATGAATCCAAGACCCAGTTTAAGGAAGAGAGTATTACCCACACCCTGGAAGTCCCCCTTGTGGTCCGTTGCAGCCTCTACCTATCCCCCAAAGCCAGTACTATCCTGACTTCTAACAACACTGATTAACTTTGCCTGTTTTCATTCCTTATGTCAACGGACTCATACAGAAGTACCCCTGTGTGTGTGCTTCTGTTACTCAAAAAACATGCCTGTGAGATCGTTCCGCCTTGTTGTATTTCACTAACTCTTATTACTATTTAGTGCTCCAGTGGGTGACTATAACCCAATTTCTTAGCCTACCTTCTTTTTTTTTTCTTTTTTTTTTTTTAGCCTCAGACAAACAGACTCTGTTGTCCAATGACCAGCTTTACCAGGTAAGGGAAGGGGTGATGAAAGACACACTGCTACAATTAGTACTACAATTTGGAGGTGGGGGACAAGTTATTCAGAGGAGACTAGACAGATGAGAACTGCGTAGGGCATACCAGATGATTATATAGTTACACTTCGGGTAGGATGGATGAAATGAAGAGAAAGGTTGAGAGAGACTGAGGTCAGGATCCAGTGAGAAAAAGTTGAAGAACACAGGGAGAGGGACACACAAAGAAAGTATATACAGAGCCTCCAACCTCACTGGCCTCTTTCCACCCCCAGGATCATGAAGCACTCACTCCAAAGCCTTACACACGAAAAGCATTCAATAAATATGCATCAAATAAATTCACAGATGAGGAGGGAAATGAGTTTATGACTCTGCTGTTCTTTTTAGCCCCTCAGGGATCGGGAAAGTGATCAATATGGCCACCTTCAAGGAAAGCGACTGAGGAAAAATTGAACTCGGGACTCAAAGTAGGTGTGGCCTTCTACACCAGTTCTAAGAAATTGCCTTTCCTGGGGTGCCTGGGTGGCTCCGTGGGGTAAGTGTCTGATTCTTGATTTCAGCTCGGGTCATGACCTCAGGGTTGTGATATTGAGCCCCACACTGGGCTCTGTGCTCAGCAAGGAACTTGCTTAAGATTCTCTCTCCCCCTCTTCCTCTGTCCCTCTTCCCCAGACATGCTCTCTGTCTCTTAAAAAACAAAAACATTCCCTTTACCTGCCTTCCCATCTGTTGCCAAGTCTATCTCCTTTTTCCAAGAAGCTCCAAGTTTGGCGGGGGGAGGTATGTAATTGATAGTCCTTTGTCATGAAGGGACTATCCTGTTCATTGTTGGGTTTTTAGAAGCTTCCCTGACCTCTATCCACCAGACGCCAGTAGTACCCCCAGATATAACCACCAAAAATATCTCCAGATAGTTCAAGTGTCTCCTCTGGGGCAAAATCAGCATTCATTACAAACCCCTGACCTATATTAATCTCTCAATCAACCAATCAAGCAATCAGGAGTTCTGATTCAATCAATCAAGTTTCAATCAGGAAAACAGGACCCAAGCATTATTTGGTTTTCTGAATCAATCCCAATTTTTCTTTTTTCAATCCAGGTGTTCTCCATTCTGGACAGTTCCCAGAAATATGGCAGTACGCTTTGGAGCACTCCTAGCAAAGAGACTTTCAGCTCTGAATCTAGACTCAAGTTTCCCAAAGGTGACAAATGGAGAAGAAAGCCCATCAGAGCAAATTTGGATTTTTCTCAAAATAAAACTAAAAGTAAAGTTTAAAATATGTATGGTGTTGCATGAGCGCCACCTATTGGGAGGTAATTTCCTGTAAAAGAAAATTGAAAAGGTCAGATAACCCCCTCTATTTGAATATTAGTTTTTAAAGTTCTAATGTTTATTTACTTTCTGTATACATCATAATTTACATGGTTCAAATATAGAATGAAAGGTCTCCCTCCACCTCCATCCCCAGCCATTCAGTTGTCCTCTCCAGAGACAAACAGTATACTAGTTTCTTATATTTCTTTATAAGATATATATGTACATGTGTATGTGTATATTATAAATCAGAGGTATTCTAAGCATTCATAAGCAAACTCTTTTTTTTCACAAGCACTCTTATTTTTTATTTTATTTTTTTTTTTTTTAAAGATTTTATTTATTTATTTGACACACAGAGAGAGAGATTACAAGTAGGCAGAGAGGCAGGCAGAGAGACAAGGAGAGGAGGAAGCAGGCTCCCCGCCGAGCAGAGAGCCCGATGCGGGCCTCGATCCCAGGACGCTGAGATCATGACCTGAGCCGAAAGCAGCGGCTTTAACCCACTGAGCCACCCAGGCGCCCTTCACAAGCACTCTTAAATACACATTATTCTTCCCTTTCCTATTTTTCACACAAATGGTGTCATACTAAACATCTTGCACTTTTCGCCTAATAAACCTTAAGATTATTTCCTATCAGTAAGTAAAATTCATATAAATGGAATTCTATAATACGCTGTTAATTATACAATGTGCTGGACATTCTCATGCTTTTGTGGACCCCCATGTCTTCATTTCTCTGGGGTTGAAGAATTGCTGGGCTGGATGGCAAATTTATGTTCACTTTTTTAAGAAATTCCCTGAACCATTTACATTCCCACTAGCAATGGATGAGGGTTTCTGTTTCTCCAAATCCTCACCAATATTCGTTACTTTTTTTTTTTAGTATACCCATTCTCCTAGGTATAAAATGACTAATGTTGTTGAACATCTTTTCTTTTTTTTTTTAAAGATTATTTATTTATTTGACAGAGAGAGATTACAAGTAGGCATAGAGGCAGGCAGAGAGAGAGGAGGAAGCAGGCTCCCCGCTAAGCAGAGAACCCGATGCGGACCTCGATCCCAGGACCCTGAGATCATGACCTGAGCCTAAGGCAGAGGCTTTAACCCACTGAGCCACCCAGGCGCCCATTGAACATCTTTTCATGTGCTTGTCTGTCATTCTCATAACCTTAGTGAAATGTGTATTTTAAATTTATTTTTAACTTGGATTGTTTCTATGTCTTACTGTTGAATTAAGAGAGGTCTTCTATATTTTGAATACAAGTCCTTTATTACATATATGATTTGCAAATACATCTACCAGTCTGTGGCTTGTCTTTTCATTCTCTTCATGGTGACTTTTAAAACGAAAAAAATTTTAATTTCGATGAAGCCCATTTTACCCACTTTTTTAATGGATTGTGCTTTTGTTATCATCCCTAAGAAATCTTTGCCAAACCCAAGATCACGAAGATTTCTCCTATGTCTTCTTTTTATCGTTTTGAAAGTTTCATAGTTTTATTTCTGACAAATATCATTTTGAAAATACTTAGGACGATTCATAACAAATACAAATAAATGAGATTTGGAAGCCATAATGTATTTGCACTTGTAATTTTATTAAATATTGCCAAATTGCACTTCATGGAGGTTACTCCCAATAACAATAATTGAGAGTGCCTTTTACTCCATACTTTTTGAACTTTGCCAATCTGATAAGTTAAACATGGCATTTCAGGGTAGCTTTAACTTATGTTTTCCTTATTAAAAATAGAAGTGAACCATGTGTTTTTCCTTCTCATGATATATAGGCTCATATCCTTTTATCTTTTTCTTATTAACTTGCAATAGCCCTTTACATATGTGGGAAACTAGATCTTTTGTTTGCGATAATAGTTCCAGATATTTTTCCAATTTTGATATTTGTTCTTTGACTTGATGATGATTGGTTTTCTTTGTACATTTTATTTATCTGCATATATTAGAATTCACTGGTCTTTTATGGCTTCTAGATTGTTTCCTATTTAGAAAGCTCTTCCCCAATTTAAGATTATTCTTTCAGGGACACCTGGGTGACTCAGTTAAGCATCTGCCTTCGACAAAGGTCATGATCCCAGGGTCCTAGGATCAAGCCCCACATTGAGCTCCCTGCTCAGTGGGGAGTGCCGCTCCCAACTGCTCGTTCTCTCCCTCAAAAAAAGAAATAAGGGCACCTGGGTGGCTCAGTGGGTTAAAGCCTCTGCTTTCGGCTCAGGTCATGATCTCAGCATCCTGGGATCGAGGCCCGCATCGGGCTCTCTGCTCAGCAGGGAGCCTGCTTCCTCCTCTCCCTGTCTCTCTGCCTGCCTCTCTGCCTACTTGTAATCTCTCTCTCTCTGTGTCAAATAAATAAATAAAATCTTTAAAAAAAAAANGGCTCAGTGCATTAAAGCCTCTGCCTTCGGCTCAGGTCATGATCTCAGGGTCCTGGGATCAAGGCCCATAACGGGCTCTCTGCTCAGCAGGGAGCCTGCTTCCTCCTCTCTCTCTGTCTGCCTCTCTGTCTACTTGTGACCTGATCTCTCTCTGTGTGTCAAATAAATAAATAAAATCTTAAAAAAAAAATAAAATCTTTTTTTAAAAAAGATAATTATTTTTAAAAAGCTTTCCTATGACTTCCTCTGACATTTTTATGGTTTCATTTTATGCATTTTTTTTTTTTTTAAGATTTTGACCGAGAGAGACACAGCGAGAGAGGGAACACAAGCAGGGGGAGTGGGAGAGGGAGAAGCAGGCTTCCGAGCAGGGAGCCCACATGGGGCTCAGTCCCAGGACCCTGAGATCACCACCTGAGCCAAAGGCAAGCACTTAACGACTGAGCCACCCAGGTGCCCCATGCCTATTAATTTTAAATGGTATTATCACTCCACCCTCACCAGACTATAAGTTCCAGGAAGAAAAAGACTTGTGTTCTTTTTACTAATGTAACTTCAGAAACTAGCATAATGCTTGAATAAGACGGGCATTCAAAGATTGCATAGCTCTGTGTGTGTGTGTGTGTGTGTGTGTGTGTGTGTGTGGCAAAATATACATAACATGATATTTACCAATTTAAACATTTTAAGTGTACTATTCAGTGGCATTAAGTACATTCACAATGCTGTGCAACCATCATCACCAACCATTTCAGGAACTTTTTTCATCATCTTAACTTCTGTACTCATTAAAAAATAATTCTCCATTCTTCTCTTCCCCTAGTCCCTAGTAACCTCTATTCTACTATCCTATCCCTATGAATTTGCCTATTCTAGGTACCACATATAAGTGGAATCATACAATATTTGTCCTTTTGTATCTGGCTTTTTTCATATAATGTTTTCAAGGTTTATCCATGTTGTAGCATGTATTAGAACTTCAGCCTTTTTAAGGCTAAATAATAGTCAATTGTATGTATATACCACATTTTGTTTATCCTTTCGTCAATGCACATTTTGGGTTGTTTCCCCCTTTTGGCTATTATAAATAACGTTGTTATGAACATTGGTGTACAAATATGTTTGAGACCCTGCCTTCAATTCTTTGTGGTGTGTACCCGGAAGCGGAATTGCTATATCATACAGTAATTCTATGTTTAACTATATGAGGAACCACCAAAATTTTCCCAAAGTGCTGCACTATTTTACAATCCCATCAGCAATGCCCAAGGATTCCTTATCTCTCCTCCTTCTCATCAACATTTATTTTCCATTTTTTTGATAATAGACTTCCTCAAGGATGCGAGGTATTATTTCACTGCAGTTTCTATTTGTATTTCCGTAATAATTAGTGTCACCGAGCATCTTTTCGTGTGCTTATTGGCCATTTGTATATCTTCCTCGGAGGAATGTCTATTCAAGTCCCTTGTCCGTTTTTGAATCACAGTGTGGTTTTTTCGTTGTTGAGGTGTAGAAGTTCTTTATATATTTTGGACGTTAATCCTTTATCAGACATATGATTTACAAATATTTTATCTCATTCTATGAATTGTCTTTTTACTTGCATTCTTGCAAAGTATACTGCTTTCACTGCCTTTGTATACCTCAAAGTAACCTTGTAGCATGCACGTTGTCACCACTTTACAGATAAAACTGAAATCCAACGCTAGCATATCTTAGCACACTGTCTGACACCTAATAAGAGCTCAAAACTTTGTTATTATTATTCCTGTTGTTGCCTCATAGATAATAATCTATGGAGAGTAACAGAAGCTGCTTCAAAAAGGCATGACACTGGAGGGGAAAATAGAAAGCAAAAGCCCACAGAGGTTGCCAGCAGCGCCCAGGATCACCAAGTCATAGCCTCCCGTGATACACCAGATTTCAAAAATCGCCTGGTATTTCAGCAAGCTCCAAACCAACCACCCCCATGCCCCCGCCCCTAAGACCCGCCCCCGCCCCGCCCCGACCCGCCCGGAGCCCAAGGCCACTTCCGGCCACTTCCGCCCCGCCCAGCTAGCGAGCGCGTGCGCTGTGGAGGTGTTTGCGCGCCAGTTCCCCGCGCCGCGGGGCACGCCCTGTTTCCGGCGCCCGGATGAGATTCCACAAGGCCCGGCGCCTGGTCATGATGCAAGTTCCGGTTGCCGTGCTGAGTCGGAAGTGGCAACCCTTCGGCCCCTGAGACTCTTGTGTTGTCGCTGCTGGCCCTTCAGGCTCTGGTAAGAGAGGAAATAGCTTGACGGGAGGGGATCGTTGAGTTTGCGATGAGATTTTCTTCTCCTAGTTGAATGTCACTCCAGGTCTCTGCACTCTTGCCTCCAAATTCCTTCTGTGCCTTCCTGACCCTTGACCCTCTCCTTCGTGAACTTCGACCCTGTCTGATTTGGGACCCCTTTACGGTGCCCCAGCTTCTGGCACCTCTCCCCCTTTTTGCCATTCCTCTCCAGGAGAAGGCTTGAATACTGGCCTTGCGGTATCTTTGACTTCCTTTCTCTAAAACGAGCGCCGAGTGGGTGGGTCTCCCTCCTTTCCACGAATCCCTTATGGCACCTGGAGAGATGAAATGCAAAGCGTAGACAGCAAACAGCCAGATGCCAAAGAAGGGAAAATTAAGCACGAGTCGCAGCAATGAAACCAGTTGAATACATATGGCAAGATATTGACATTTTTTAAGGCAGGTGATCAGTTCACTACTCAAAACTCCTGGCACTCTGCTTCGTGCTCTCTCACCAATAGGTAGTAAAAGACACTAATAAGTTTGAGTAACCGCAGCTCAGGAGCTTATATTTGATGGGTCTTTTCTTTGGGACCAGTTTTTCACTCCCAGAGCAAGGACTCATTTAGTCTTATTGTTTTGGTCTCCTATGGGAATCTTCCGGAGATAAAATGGGACCCAGGAAAGAATGCTGTTGGCTTTTTGGCTTGAGGAGATCCTTCTAGCTTGTTGATTTGTTGTTAGGATCTGTTGCCATTTTAGCTAGATGTGAAAGAATTTTGGGGTGGAACATATAACAATGAACACATTTTAATTACTTTTTGGTTTAATGTCTCACAGGACAGAGACCTTAAAAAGTATGATTTAATAGAGCGTGATTTTGCCAATCCAATTTTACGACGTATTTTACCTATTTCCCTAAAAGCGATACCAAGTCTGATGTTAAAACATTTGTACGTGCACGCCTTTAAGGGCTGACAATGGTCCTGATTAGCAGTACTGTTCATAAACAAAAGATTGAATAGGTGAGAGGATTTTGTAGGACTGTAAGTAAATAGCTATTGTAGATGTAGACCATTGCAGTGCATATATCAGAGTGAAATGTGCTTTAAAGTAGGGTATATTAAAAAGGAATCAACTCCGGGCTCCTGGGTGGCTCAGCTGGTTAAGTGTCAGACTTTGCCTCAGGTCATGATCTGTGGGTCCTGAAATGGAGCCCAAGTTAGGGCTCCCTGCTCAGGAGAGTCTTTTTTTTTTTTTTTTAAGATTTTATTTATTTATTTGACACAGAGAGAGAGATCACAAGTAGGCAGAGAGGCAGGCAGAGAGAGGGGGAAGCAGGCTCCCTGCTGAGCAGAGAGCCCGATAAGGGCCTCGATCCCAGGACCCCGAGATCATGACCTGAGCCGAAGGCAGGGGCTTTAACCCACTGAGCCACCCAGGTGCCCAGGAGAGTCTTCTCCCTCTCCCTATGCCCCCAGCTCGTGCTCTTGTGCAATATCTCTTTCTCTCTCTCTCTCTAAAATAAATAAATAAATAAATAAATAAAATCCTTTTTTAAAAAAAGTAATCGAGGCGCCTGGGTGGCTCAGTCATTGAGCGTCTGCCTTCTGCTCAGGTTGTGATCCCAGGGTCCTGGGATCGAGCCCCGCATCCAGCTCCCTGCCTGGTGGGAGGCCTGCTTCTCCCTCTCCCACTCCACCTGCTTGTATTCCTGCTCTCGTTGTCTCTTTCTCTGTCAAATAAATAAGTAAAATATTTTTTTAAAAAAAGTAATCAAATCCAAAAGCTCCTAAGGTTTGATAGTGGCACCATCCCAAAGGCTAACAACAAGATGGTGCTGTATCTCTGTATGGCAGTGGAAAATAGGAGATTATAAATAACCAGTGACATTGAATGTTAAAACAAACAAAATAACAGGCTTCCATTTTATCAGACCTGTTGGAATGGGTGATATCTAGGTACTGTTGCATTTGTGAGACCATTGAACATATCTATACTGACATCTACGCAGAGCTTCCCATCACGTGATCATTCTTCCCTTTTTCTGTGAAACTTACTATAAGTGGTTACACGGTATTGGACTATGAAAGTAGTTTGTTCACAGATTTGAAGTTCATGTGACAAAGATGAACTTAGTGAAGTAGGCAGAAACTTTTTCATTTTTCAAAAAGACGTATACCAGAGATGACAAGAGACTTGCTTCCATTCTCTGTTCTACACATCCTGAGATACCAAAGAGCCACAAGTGTCTGGCCCAGAAGCTTGACCTGCTACTGCAACCCAAGACACATTGTAAAGCCCTTCCCTTGAAGTAGGATCGTGGGTGCCTTCAAGGAGGTCAGGAATAATGAACATGTAAGATTGAATCATTCAATAAATGGGATTTTTGTGATTGTAATATATAATTCCAGACACAAAAGAAAAGTTAATTAGATATGAAATTGTACTCAAACTGCTTACTGTCTAGCAAGGTAGAAGGTAGAAGGTCTGCTTTAGGAATACAACGTAGAAAGTTATAAATCCAGGGCGCCTGGTGGCTCAGTGGGTTGAAGCCTCTGCCTTCGGCTCAGGTCATGATCTCAGGGTCCTGGGATCGAGCCCTGCATCGGGCTCCCTGCTCGACTTGGCAGGGAGCCTGCTTCCTCCTCTCTCTCTGCCTGCCTCTCTGCCTGCTTGTGATCTCTCTCTCTCTCTCTCTCTCTCTGTCAAATAAATAAATAAAATCTTTAAAAAAAAAGAAAGTTATAAATCCCATTAATATAGCTAGAATGTAATGGGAAGCTAACTTTTTTTTTTTTAAGATTTATTTGTCTTAGAGAGTGCACATGTGCATGCAGCGGGGAGGAGCAGAGGGTGAGGGAGAGAGAGTCTTAAGCAGACTACAGTTGAGTGTGGAGCCTGGCACGGAGATCAGTCTCACAACTCTGAGATCATGACCTGAGCTGAAACCAAGCATCGGACACTTAACCGACTGTGCCACCCAGGCACCCCTAGCTTCTTTTTATAATGTGGTAGTATGATATTGAGAAAGGAGGAAATAATGCCATTCTTCATCATAAATTCTGTTTATTTGTCTCAATAGTTTTAGGAGCCTATCTTTTCATATGTTTTGTATTCCTCACTTTCACCTTGCTTCCTTTCTACTTCTTGTAGAGGTGCAGATAATACATCTCCTTTGTATTGTTTGTTTTAATTTACTTATTTGAAAGAGAAAGAGAGAGGGGAGAGAGAGAGCACATAAGAGGTAGGGAGAGGCAGAGGGAGACAGAGAAGCAGGCTCCCTGCCAAGCAGGGAGCCAGATGCAGGGATCAATCTGAGGACCCTGCGATCATGACCTGAACCAAAGGCAGACACTTAACTGACTGAGCCACTCAGGCATCCCACTCACAAATCCCCATTGTGGTTTTTATCGTTAATATTTTAGATATGTTTTTAATTTTTTTAAGATTTATTTATTTATTTGTCAGAGAGAGAGAGCGCGCACAAGTAGGGGGGAGCAGCAGGCACAGGGGTAAGCAGGCTCCCCGCTGAGCAAGTTGCTGGATGCAGGACAATCCCAGGGCCCTGGGATCATGACCTGAGGTGAAGGTAGTCACTTAACCCTACTGAGCCACCCAGGCGTCCCTAAGATTTTTATTTTTAGGTAAACTCTACACCCACTGTGGGGCTCAAACTCAGAACCCCGACATCAAGAGTTGCCTGCTCTACTGACTGAGCCAGCCGCCTCCAACTGTGTTTTTAAAACCCCATTCAAACTGGCTTCGAACTGGCTTATACAATATAGGGAAATCTCTTGGCTTTTTACAACTGAAAGACTCTCTTTCCATCTTTCAACTCTGTTTTCCTCAATCTTGGCTTAGTTTGGGGCTAGGCCTCTTCTAGATGGTGGAAATATTGCAATTCCAGGTTTATTTCTTACCCCCCTAACAAACCAAGCAGGAAAAAAGAATTCCCTTTTCTGTAGGTTCAGCCAAAGGCCTGAAACTGGGTGTTCATTGATTCTCATAGGCCTTGTTAGGGTCTTGTGCCCACTCCTCAGTCCGTCACTTTGGCCAGAGTATGATGCATTCTTTTTGACCAGGCCAGATTCATATGCTCATCCCTGGAGCTAGTGGGTGAGGCCATCCTGTTCTGAATGCATGGAGAGAAGGGGATGGATCCCCAAAGGAAAAATGTAGGGTGTCACATTGAAAAAAAAGGATGATGTTTCAAAGACAGAAAATGACAAGAGCTCACTATACTTCTTGCATGTCTTTGGACTTCAGAGTATCTTAGGTTAGAGGTAGGGTGGTGATCAGCTAACAGTGAGCTAACAGTAGGGTGGTGATCAACTAACAGTTGTTAGTGTCTCTACATGAATTAGGTGTAACAATTAAGCTTATGCAGTGGTTAAATGAGGGGAAGTCCTCTCAAGGATCGTTGTGAATTCCAGCACTAAATATGCTATCTTTATTTTTGGATTATTAAGGTTAACTAAACTGTACATTGCAAAAAATGAAATATACAGACCAACATCTAACAGTTTATTTCCTTGAGCAGTAAAGCCCAGAACAATGCTGAGGGGAGACCAGACTGTGTGCCTAAGTCATTACGGATAATTAGCCATTAGCTCTTATGCAGGAAACACAACAGAGGAGCGTGAAGCAACTGGTGGAGGTGTCTCAGGATTGTCTAGAAGTGTTAGAGTCTCTCTTCCTCCAAAAAAGAAGGGTAACTTTTCCAACTTGCATTAGCTTTTGTTAATATGATTCTGTAGGGAGTCTTACCTCAGGAAATTAAAGGTAGACCCCCCAATTTTTTTTTCCTTCCCTCATACCCCGTCCCCACTCTTCTTAAGGCCTCTGTTCTTTTAGCAGTTCAGTATCCTTGTGATCTGAATACTGATACCCTTCGTCTCTTCCCCACCCTTTTCAGGGTTGTATTGCTATGTTTGTGACCTTAAAAGTTCAGGAAAGGGAGAAAGCTTTCAGGGGACTCTGCTCATCCACTCAGCTCATCCTGTTGTGCCTCTGAGTCCCCTTGGTGCTTGAATGAGGAAGTGTAATCAGAAGAGTGTAAATGCAGGCTCAGTCAGCTCCACTAAATACCTTTGAGGTAGATACCTGTCCGTGTTCCACATTAGGAATTTGTGTGTGTCGGCAGTATTATAAAATGTCAGATAAGTAGTGGAAGTTAAATCTAGAATTAAGCAAAGACCATTTAGTTTTTAGTGGAAGAAATGTCTATTGCTATAAGCCTCAGAGTAGAGAGAAATTGCCTGATACAAATTTCAAACCCACAACATGCTGCTGCTCATCAGGTTCCTGTCCTGATTCGCCATTCCATGTCTGATGTAGGCTTACAGTTAGTTTATATGTATAGTTAGTTTATGTATAACATATATTTAGTTTATACTTATTTAGTTTATATGTAGAGGAATTCCCGGCTGCAGTTTTAAGTCCTAGAAGCCTAAGCACGCACCATCTTACGTTCATGATGGGTGAGAACTAGTCAGCTGGCCTAGAGATTTATGGGAAATGTGTAACTGTTGTTGTATTATTTTTTGGTCAGTGCCACATTGTTGTTACAATGAGTCAATGAGTTCCCTCATTGACTGCAGTCGTTCTGTCTGCTTAGCCTGTATTTTAAAGGTATGGCATATGGCAAATAGAAACATGACAACAGATAAATGCATTCCAGCTTGAACATTTTTAAAGCGTTTTGATTTTAGCCGGCCCCAAAAGCCAACTTATCTGGTTGGTGGGTTTGTAGCCATTTTGCCAAAAATGCCTTGAATCTTGAAACAGGAATTGGAAGGTCTACCCAAAGCCTTTTTACGTGCACTGTGTTGGAGAAATGGGGAAGGAACCGACTGTAGGTATAATCCCAGCTGTCGTGTTATCTGCCCCTCCGTGTCTGATACCTGTCCTCTCTGCAGCCCCTCCCCCTAGGTCTGCATGGAGGATACTTTAAAGTGAAATGACAGACCAGGAGAATAACAACAACATCTCAAGTAACCCCTTTGCTGCTCTTTTTGGCTCCCTAGCTGATGCCAAGCAGTTTGCAGCAATCCAAAAAGAGCAGCTGAAGCAGCAGTCTGGTAAGTAGGGGAGCCAGTAGCAGCGGAGATGACCTAGAATGGGGTCTTCCCGAGTGAAGTCTTCTTAGGGTCCATAATTGCAGTTGGGATCGACCTGAGGGCACAGGTCAGGTTTTTTGTTCATTTGGGGCATAAATTGGGGGTTTTGTTCATTTTCCTTCTTTGTTTTGTTTTTGGGGTTCCCCCCTGGCTGCATAAAGAGAGATCCCCAGGTCTACAGAACAGGTGGTTCCATAGTAACAGATGCTAGTCGTGATCCCAATGCTGTTGAGCTGTTTATTTTAAAAATCACCTAGCAGAAGATACTTCAGTAAATCTTTTAACATAGGAAGCTGAGGTTGTAGGTATAGGTGTAGAAAGCAGATGTGTAAAAAGGAAGAATTATAAAAGCTTTTTGGCTTTTTGATAGACAAATAAATGAGATTTGTTCTTAAGCCCGGTGCTTCAGAGTTGATTCCAAGCAAAATATCTCTTCCATTCCATAGAGTGGCCTCTTTCCTAGATAATGCTTTTTGAACAGACTTCTAAGAAAATCTGATCCTTTGCCTTGAATGAGGAAGTGTAATCAGAAGAGTGTAAATGCAGGCTCAGTCAGCTCCACTAAATACCTTTGAGGTAGATACCTGTCCGTAAAAAAAAATCAGAATATCTCACTAATCAGAAAGATGGTTTTCCTCATCTAGGACCAAAATTAAGATTGGGTCTAACTTCCTCCTGCGAGAAGACACATAGCCTAGAAGAATTAGGGTGGTGTTTCTCAAATTTATTAGTCTTCAGGGGGTAGTCATGATCTTTGAAGCCAGAAATCGCTCCCTTTCTCCCTCCAAAGAGAATAATAGTATTTTTTTGGAAAGGAGAAATGTTTGTATTTTCCCTTTATTTTGTTTATTTCAAAAGTGTCGGTATACATAGCTAATTGTAGCCTTGCTCTCTGTTCAGGACTGACTGAATAAAACGGAGGTAAGGGCAAGACAGATGAGTAGTGGACAGGGTGATGATGGAGCCAGGGGAGAATATACGTAAACGCTGACTTTCTGCCGCGAGGGAAGGAGGCAGCTCTGGGTCTTGGTCTAGAATCTCTTCCAGATTCTTGCATTAGGAGATCGTAGGAGGAAAAGGGGAGTGAGGAGTAGGAATATAAGAAAATGGGGAAACATGACGTGTGAGTATGTGGTTGGGGGAAATTTTGCTGCATAGGTTCTTAGCTCCTATCGCTCTCAGGGTCCAGCGGAGAACTTAATCGTATAGGAGTAGAGTGACAGATGCTTGTCCTTCTGGCTGTCAGCAGACTTCAGGCTGGCTAGAGTTGAGAGTATTGCAGGCACCGAGCCGGGGGACAAATCAGGTACATGCGTTCCTGTTACTATTTTGGTTTCTCCTCATCGCAGTTTGTTTACACTGAGTTTAGCATGCCACCAGGTCTAACCTGTTTTCCACCAGCAGTTAGAACTCTGCCAAAACCTTTGGCCTCCTATGTTGAGCCTCACATTGGCAACACTTACCACACTAAAGCAACTTCTAACCTCTGAGAGTTTTGCCTGGCCTTTCGGAATATTCCCTGTCGGTAGAGAGAAGCAGATGCAGACTCACATGGCTTTTAATGACCACCACCACACTTGTACTCCTTCAGCATGGAGGAGAGGCAGCTCTGTCTGCTGACAAGCCAGCAGGACAAGCATTCTGTCACACTGCTACTCCTAAATGGTTAAGTTCTCCTCTGAACCCCGAGAGCGATAGGAACTAAGTAAGCATCTATGTAGCAAAATTTCCCTCAGCCACATACTCATAAATCATATTTTTCCATTTTCTTATAATTCCTATTCCTCACTCCCCTTTTCCTCCACAGGCTCCTAAGGCAAGGTTGCTTTTTAAAAAAGTTAAAGGGGTCCAATCAATAAAAAAGTAGTAACAGATTAGAGGGGAAAAGATTCAGATAAGCGATTTATATGCAGTAATCAAATGTTTTTAAAAATCCAGTCTCACTAATAATTGGAGCACTGCCCATTAAAGCAACAATGAGATTTTTACTTATGAAATTTGTGAGGATTTAAGCAGGTGCTCTCTCATAGACTGCTCAGGGGCTTGTAAATGAGAGCAGTCTTTCTGAGGATAATTTGGTAATATATGTTAACTTTTAAATGTCCAAGCTCTTTAACTCAGCAATTCTGCTTCTACAAATTTACCTTACAGAAATACTCATACAGGTGTACAAAAAGAGTTATATTCGGTGCAGTAGTGTTTGAAATCATGAAAAATTGGAAACAGCCCAAATGTTCATCAATTGAGAAGTAGCTACACAAGTCAGTGTATGTGCATTCAATGCAGTACAGTGCAGCTATTACAAAGAATGAGGTAGGCCTATAAATGACCTAACAGAGAAGGATGTTGGTGCTGATTAAGTTTAAAAATCAAGCTGAAAAGCAGTATGTAAAGTATGATCCCCCCCTTTTTTTTTAAACTGAATATCCTAGCGATAAACATTTTAGCACCAGAACGGGGGGGGGAAAATCTGGAACACTTTGCTAACTTACATGGTTGTCCATAGGGAATTGGTTCAGAGGCAACTTTTTACATTATGTTTTCCTACACAGTTTGGGATCATTCAAATATATGTGTTCCTTATAATCAGAAAAAAGCCATATATTTAAAATAATTAAAGGCATATTGATCTATTTTAGGTAATTCTCTGTTCACTAAGATTCTGTAGGAAATATAGTGTTGCTATTTTTGGTAATAGAGAGTGCAATTAATTATGAGTAGAGAGAATAAAACTTTTGTTTTGTAAAATGTGGTCGGATTACAGCCAGGGATTTCAGAATCCTGTACTTAAGATATTGCCTAATACAACTCTTAATAGCAAAAAAACACAAATAATCCAATTTAAAAATGGGCAAAGGAAGGATCTGTATAGACATTTTTCCAAAGAAGACATCCAGGTGATGAACAGGTACACGAAAAGGTACTTGGCATCACTCATCGTCAAAGAAATGCAAATTAAAACCACAGTGAGATATCACCTTATACCTATTAGAATGGCTACTGTCAAAAAGACAAGAAATAACAAGTGTCAGTGAGGATGTGGAGAAAGGGAACCCTGGTGCACTGTTGGTAGGAATATAAATTGGTGCAACCACAATGGAAAACATTATAGAGGTACTTCAAGAAATTAAAAATAGAACTACCATATAATCCAGCAATTCTACTTCTGGGTATTTATGCAAAGAAAACAAAAACAGTAACTTGAAAAGACCTATGCACCCCTGTGTTTGTTGCAGCATTGTTTATAATAGCTGTGTCTGTTGATGGATGAATGGATGAAGAAAATGTATATACACACACATACACACACACTGTAATATTATTGCCATTTGCAACAACATGGATGGACCTGTGTGAAATGAAATAGGTCAGACAGAAAGACAAATACAAACAAACAAACGTTCTCAGTTATAGGTGGTATCTAAAAAAGAGAGAAAGAAGGAAGGAAGGAAGGAAAGAAAAGAAAGGAAAAGAAAAGAAAGAAAGAAAAAGAAAAAAAGGAAAGAAAGAAAAGTAAACAAGCTAGCTCATAGATACAGAGAACAGATTGGTGGTTGCCCAGGGTGGGGTAGGTACAGGGGAACAAAAGGATCAAACTTCAGTTATAAATGAGCTATAGGGATACAATGAATAGCATGGTGACTATAGTTAATAATAGCATATTGCATATTTGAAAGTTTCTAAGAGAGTAGATCTTAAAAGTTCTCTTCTCAAGAGAAAACAACGTTTATAGCTGAAGGGTGGCAGATGTTAACTAGAATTATTGTGTTGACCATTTTGCAGTATATACAAATATCAAGTCATTATGTTGTATGCCTGCAACTAATATGAATGTTATACATCATTTTTTAAATGTGATACCTCAGTTTTTCAAAAAAGATGTTGCCTGACTTGAGATGTTCACTAATTAGGTAATTAATTAGTTTCCTATCCAGAATTATCTTTCTCTTGATAACATTTACCATTTTTGATAGTATACTTGGTTCTCTTAAAGAGAGGAGTTTAACTCTTAATGGCTTACATTTTGTGACAGACGAAGTCCCAGCTAGCCCAGATGACTCGGATAATAGTGTGTCGGAAAGCCTGGATGAATTTGATTACTCTGTGGCTGAGATTAGCCGCTCCTTCCGTTCACAGCAGGAAATATGTGAACAACTCAACATCAATCACATGATCCAAAGGATCTTCCTCATTACTCTGGACAACAGTGAGTTAAAGACTTGGAGCCAGTCTGTTCATTATTCTTCCCTTCTTGCTTGGGCTAGGAACTTCTTCTTAGAAACTTACTGTATCTAGTAGTTAAACAAACCCACTATACTCCCTAGAACACTGGTTTGATAATTCAATGAAGCTTTTGATGTGACCTAAAAATATTATTTAGACACAGGTGCAGCTTTCATTACCATTTTGGTACAGACTGGACCATATAGCTCCTTGCCTTTACCACCTTAAAAGGGAAATGCGAGCGGTAGCCAAATCCTTTTTCTTTTCAGAGGTGACCTAAACATTTAGAAGAAGCCCCACGAGGTGTCAGGTAGTGTTTTCCCTCTTATGTCCTATCTGTAGTCAAACCGCAAAGTAGGCGCTGATGTTTGGGATTCGTGATGTTAGGTTTATAACAAAAACTGACATGCTCTTTGACTCTTGGAAAAGATTTAAGTCTTTAGATACTGCTTTGTGTGTCAAAATTATCCTGATACTACCTGAGTCAGACTTGGAGTTCAAGAGAAATGTTATCAAGATCGGTTGTCTTTGTAAGACAGAAGCATTATCCTTAACCTACCAGATTAAAACCATTTCCCAGGTGACCCCAGCTTGAAAAGTGGGAATGGCATCCCCAGCCGTTGTGTGTATTTGGAAGAAATGGCAGTAGACCTGGAAGACCAAGACTGGCTTGATATGAACAATGTGGAGCAGGTACCATTTCTGATGTTCCTTTCAAGAGTGCCTTCGGCACAAACTAGCCATGCTGCAGCTGAACTCTGCTCACGTTTCTCTCGCCATGACTTTGCTTATGTAACTCCATCTCTTTACATTGTCTGTGGTGTTTCTCTTCGGTGATCTTTTCATTTACCATGGCCACATATCTGAATTCCTCAAGTGACCTATCTGTGCCTCTCAGATGGCAGTTGTCACCTGTCACATGTAGTGGCTTTTTATGTACCTGTCTTATCTCCCCTCTCAGACCCTTAAGTTCTTGAGGGCAGGGCGCCTGGGTGGCTCAGTTATTAAGCAACTGCCTTTGAGTCAGGTCATGATCCCGGAGATCCAGGATTGAGTCCCGCATCGGGCTCCCAGCTCCATGAGGAGTCTGCTTCTCCCTCTGACCTTCTCCCCTTTATGCTCTCTCTCCCTCAAATAAATAAATAAAATCTTAAAAAAAAAAAAAAAAAAAAAAGGTTTNAAGGGTTCTCGAGGGCAAGACCCGTGTCTTTGTATCTTTCCCAAAACCAAAACAGTGTGTTTTACCTTATAAGTGCCTAATTAACATTAAGGGAATAAAACTTTAGTAGGACAGACACTTGACAACTTGTAGTTTAACTTTCCATGTTTACGTTATCTTTATATAAAGTCTGAGTGAGGCCAGCAGTCACACAGAGGGCTAAATTTCATGTATAAGTTCAACCGCTGATTCTCCACACCATTCAACAAATGCTGTTTTGTTTTGTTTTTTTAATTTTATTTATTTATTTGACAGAGAGAGAGAGATCACAAGTAGGCTGAGAGCCAGGCAGAGAGAGAGGGGGAAGCAGGCTCCTNCGGGCCTCGATCCCAGGACCCTGAGATCATGACCTGAGCCGAAAGCAGAGGCTTTAACCCACTGAGCCACCCAGGTGCCCTCAACAAATGCTGTTTTAATGCTTCCTCCATGCTAGGGCTATACTAGACACTTGAACTCTATTTGGGATAACTGTACAGGTAACCCTTGAACAACATGGGGGTTAGTGGCAGTCAGAAATCTCCACATAACTTATGACTCTCCAAAAACTTTTAACTAATAGCCTACTGTTGACAGGAAGCCTTGCGGATGACATGCAAAGTCAGCTAGAGGAAAGAAAATGTTATAAAGAAAATCAGAAGCAAGAGAAAATACATTTACAGTGCTGTTCCGTATCTATTAAAAAAACCCTGGGACAAAGAATAAAAAAATTAAAAAATTAAAATTAAAAAAATTTAAAAAAAATAGAAAAAAAAACTATGTCAAACCCATATAGTTCAAGGATCAACGCATATACAGTTATATTTATATACCTAATATTTTCTAAAGTGTAAGGGGGGGCGTCCTGTATTCCCCCTTCACTCTACATCCTGTGACTCTCACAGTAACCTGTGTCAAAATGACCTTCTACATCTTGATACCCTAAGATTAACTTTGCAGTGGTTTAGTGTTTTGTTTGTTTCCTTTTCTTAAAGGCTGTTTTCGCTCGCCTGCTACTTCAGGACCCAGGCAACCACTTGATTAACATGACTTCTTCTACAACATTGAATCTCTCTGCTGATCGAGATGCAGGGGAGAGGCACATTTTTTGTTACCTTTATTCCTGCTTCCAAAGAGCTAAGGAGGAGGTAAAGGACTAATCCCCATCGAGAACTGCGTGGTACTCTTAGGTTTGACTTTAAAGCTAGAGAGTTGGATGAGTGTCTTTTATATCAGTTCATATACATCATAATATATCGGGAACTAGATATGAGAGGCACTGTGAGTTGTCAAAAATTTTCGTCTGTACTTTCAGTGGCTTGGGGTCTACCCCTTTCCCCAGTTAACCAGGGCCTACTATTCTCCTACAAACCTTAAAAAGTCATGCTCTTAAAGGCGGCTAGGGGAGGGGGGAATAAAAGGTGTGATAAACTCATCTCCACTGAGGTGTAAATAACAGAGTGAGCTAAGCTTGGTCACTTCCAGGATTAGAATTCTAGCAGGTGGGTGATTCTTTACACCAAAGAATGAACTCTTTCGAATGTTCAAGCATCCACAGGACAACAGTACTGTTTTGGGATACATTGTCTTTTTCATTCTATCTGCTGTGTCCACCCTTGTTCGGGTCATAGAGCTAGACTCTCCCTTCTCTTCTTCATTCTGTTTCCAGATTACCAAAGTTCCAGAGAACCTGCTCCCCTTTGCGGTGCAATGCAGGAACCTCACTGTGTCCAATACCCGAACAGTCCTCCTCACCCCAGAGATCTATGTTGACCAGAACATTCATGAGCAACTGGTAGATTTGATGTTGGAAGCCATCCAAGGAGCCCGTGAGTACATAAGCAAGATCTCTGAGTTTCTACATTTTGATTTCCAAATTTTAAATTCCTTTAATTGCATTATAAAGCCTCCGAGCCACTATGGTTCCAGAAGTATAAGTTAAGGAAGACAGCTCATATCTTGACCTGTTGAATACCAGTAGGGGTTGAATACCAGTAGAATTATCAGAAGTGTGAGAAGAGTAGAGAGCCTTTGTGTAAAAGCATATAAAAATCACTACGGGCTTCTTTTTCTCTGATTTGTCATCTGTTAGATTTTGAAGATGTAACTGAGTTTCTCGAAGAGGTCATTGAAGCCTTGATATCGGATGAGGAAGTTCGCACATTTCCAGAAGTCATGATTCCAGTGTTCGATATTTTATTGGGCCGAATAAAAGATCTAGAACTCTGTCAGATCCTGTTTTATGCATATTTGGATATTCTTCTCTATTTCACGAGGCAGAAGGATATGGCAAAGGTAGGTTTGAAAGTGGTACATATTCATTTGAGCTGGAGATTTAATGCTTTATGGGCCCCTGTCCTGAGGGCGCTCTAATGTTACCTGTTGAATAAAAGAAAGATACATTGGTTGTTGTATAGACTTAACTCTTTGAGACCTTTTCACCTCACCACCTTTATCTCCTTGTACAGACGAGTAAGTAGGATTTGTTTTCTCCTGTAGGTTTTTGTAGAGTACATTCAGCCCAAGGACCCTAGCAATGGGCAGATGTACCAGAAGACCTTGCTGGGCGTAATCCTGAATATCTCCTGCTTATTAAAGACTCCAGGTGTAGTAGAAAATCATGGCTACTTCCTGAATCCATCTCGTTCCAGTCCCCAGGAGATCAAAGTGCAAGAGGCCAACATCCATCAGGTGGAACTGTTTACTACTGTCTCCCAGCCCGCTAATCTTAGGTGAAGTAGAGTTTCCTCAGGAAGCAGATGCAGATAAGGCCGCTTGAGCCTCTTTGGGGAAGCAGATTGATCTGCTTGGCTTTCTACTGTAATCACATAAAGAAATTGTCCTCTTTTCAGCCCAGGCTCAGGGCAGAGGAGAAGCTGGTGCGCAGTTCAAGAGTAAGCTGCTGCTCTTCTCTGCCTTGTGCTGTGGCCCAGCCACTTCCCCTCAGCCCTCACTGTTGACACAAAGCTGTCTCTTACAACCTGGGCTCCTAAAATCTTCCAACTGAACTCCAGCTTATAAGCCAAATTTTTTTCCTTTCCTTCCTTCCACCAATGTCCTCTCCATTTGGGCTTCTTAGTGTAAATTCTGGCAGAGATCTGGCCAACATGAGGCAATAAATGGTTGAATTGGGGATTTATACCCATTTAGAAATGCAGGAATTGGCAAATTACTGCAGTGGCCAGATCCAGCCTGCCGCCTGTTTTGGTAAATAGTTCTATTGAACACAGCCATGCCCATTCGTGCACATGTTGTTTATGGCTTGATTCCATGCCAAAGTGATAAGAGTTGGAATAGTTGCCATAGTCAGCATATAGCTTGCGAAGCCAAAAGTATTTATCATCTTATGGACAAAAATTTACTGACCCCTGCTCTAAAGCTGTGTAAATGCTATCCGCAGTTTGGCAGCTCAGCAGGGTATCTCTCATAAGTGCCCAGAAATTTTTTTTTATTTTTATTTATTATTTTTTTAAGATTTTATTTATTCATTTGACACAGAGAGAGAGATTACAAGTAGGCAGAGAGAGAGGAGAGAGGAGGAAGGAGGCTCCCCACTGAGCAGAGAGCCGGATGCGGGCCTTGATCCCAGGACCCTGGGATCATGACCTGAGCCGAAGGCAGCGGCTTTAACCCACTGAGCCACCCAGGCGCCCCAGAAAATTTTTTTTAGACTTTATTTATTTATTTGACACAGAGAGAGAGAGATCACAAGTAGGCAGAGAGGCAGGCAGAGAGAGGGAGGGGGAAGCAGGCTCCCCACTGAGCAGAGAGCCCGATGCGGGGCTCGATCCCAGGACCCTGAGGTCATGACCTGAGCCAAAGGCAGAGGCTTAACCCACTGGGCCACCCAGGCACCCCAGAAATTTTTTTTTTAAATCAGAACTGGGGTGTAAAGCACAGGGAGGGTGAGAGAAAAGATTAGGATTAGGATGTTTTTGGAAATTGCCAGTGGCTAAAGTTTGAGAGTAACAAATACGAGGATTGTGAAACTGGAATGTTCTGTGGTTGTGTTTTCTGGTTAAACAGTTCATGGCTCAGTTCCATGAAAAGATCTACCAGATGCTGAAGAACTTACTCCAGCTTTCTCCAGAAACCAAACACTGTATCTTGTCCTGGCTTGGAAACTGTTTGCATGCAAATGCAGGCCGCACCAAGATTTGGGCCAATCAGATGCCAGAAATCTTCTTCCAAATGTATGCCTCGGATGCCTTCTTCCTGAATCTGGGTGCTGCTCTCCTGAAGCTATGCCAGCCGTTTTGCAAACCCAGATCCTCTCGGCTCCTCACCTTTAACCCCACTTACTGTGCCCTGAAGGAGTTGAATGATGAAGAACGAAAAATTAAAAATGTGCACATGAGAGGTAGGGGGGGAACTGGGCTTCTCAAGATGGTGTATGCACACGCGCGGGCTCTCTGTGTGTGTGCGTGTGTAACATCTAAAGCATTCACTTTTATCCTTTTTCACAAATGTGCCTCTTTTTCAAGATGAGGCAAAAAGAAAAGCTAGTATAAATTTTAAAAAGACGTCTAAAAAGGTGTTTTTAGATGTTGTGCTTTCATTAGATCTCTCTGGATTTAGCACCCTTTGGATATTGATTGATTCATTCTTTCTAAAAATAATAAAGCACAGTCACTGTTTTGTCTTTTAACTCAAAGCCTCCAGAAGAAAGCAGATATATTAATAGATAATCATAATATGGGGTATAACTAAACTAAGGGAGCACAGAGGACAGAGTGAATAATAAATTCTACAGAAGTTGGAAGTCTTTGCAGCCGAGTCTTGAAAGATGAGTTGGGTTTAAAGTATAAGGGTACAAAGTTGTGAAAGACTTGATTGGGGAATAGTGAGAAGTTGAGTGGGAGCGCTAGGTGGGAAAGGAGTAGGAAATGAGTCTAGGGAGGAAGAATATTGGGCCTAGTTTTGAGAAAACTCAATGCAGAGAAGTGAAAAAAAGAAAATAAGTCACTCAAAATAAATCACTCTTTTAAAAAAAATTAAGAACTCCTCTTAATTTTGGTGTATTTCCTCTCAGTTTTATGACTCTTTTTTTTTTTTAAGATTTTATTTATTTATTTGACAGAGAATCATGAGTAGGCAGAGAGGCAGGCAGAGGAAGAGGGGGAAGCAGGCTCCCCGCTGAGCAGAGAGCCCAATGCGGGGCTCTATCCCAGGACCCTGAGATCATGACCTGAGAGGAAGGCAGAGGCTTAACTCACTGAGCCACCCAGGCTCATCCTAAAAGCAATAACATAGTAAAAAGGAGGGCGCCTGGGTGGCTCAGTGGGTTAAAGCCTCTGCTTTTGGCTCAGGTCATGATCTCAGGGTCCTGGGATAGAGGCCCGCATCGGGCTCCCTGCTCAGCGGGGAGCCTGCTTCCCCCTCTCTCTCTGCCTGCCTCTCTGCCTCCTTGTGATCTCTCTCCCTCTGTGAAATAAGTAAATAAAATCTTTAAAAAAAAAAAACATAGTAAAAAGGAAGTAAATCTGGAAAATCGCAAATAGATACAGATGATTCACTGTCTATCACTTGGCAATATCTACAGTGTTTTCTACATTTGTTTTTAACAAGAAATTACTAAAAAAATAAAAAGCTGTCATTGTAGCAGTATGGAAGTTAAGCTAGAATAAGGGGACACTGGAGACCCAGGACAGAAGTCTGGTGAGTCATTTATTGTTTCTTTTACCTTCTTTGAGGTTTGGACAAAGAGACTTGTTTAATCCCAGCTGTGCAGGAGCCAAAGTTCCCCCAGAACTACAACCTTGTGACAGAGAACCTTGTCCTGACCGAGTACACCTTGTATTTGGGATTTCACAGGTAACTGCTCTGATGTCATTCAAAAATAACTGTTTCGTGGGCTTAAGAACCAAAATGTTGAAAGTGAGTCACACTTTATTCTGAAGGCTCCCATTAGGATCTAATAGGAATGGGGTTTTGTATGCACTTCATCGTGTTTATGTGAATTGCCTTTGTCCAGATAACTTTAATTTACTTTTCATTTTTGACCTGCTACACTAATTAAAATTAAAGACACTAGTATTGTTCTCTGAACACGCAAGTTTTTTTGAAAGCTTTATTTCTTTATTTTAGAGAGAGAGAGAGACCAAAGGATGGGGCGGTGGGGAGAGAGAGAAAGAATCCTCAAGCAGACTTCCCTGCTAAGCGCAAAGCTTGACTTGGGGCTTGATCCCACAACCCTGAGATCATGACTACAGCTGAAATCAACAGTCAGATTCAACCAACTGAGCCACCCAGGGGCCCCCAAACTTACAAAAAAAATTTTTTAAGATTTTATTTATTTAACAGAGAGCACAAGCAAGGGGAGTAGCAGGCAGAGGGGAAGGAAGAAGCAGACTCCCCACTGATCAGGTAGCTCAATGTGAGACTCAGTCCCAGGACACTAGGATCATGACCTGAGCCAAAGGCAGAAGCTTAACCTAAGACTGAGCCAGCCAGATGCCCCTAAACTGACAAATTTTTAAATCACTATCTTTTGGGCGCCTGGGTGGCTCAGTGGGTTAAAGCTTCTGCCTTCGGCTCAGGTCATGATCTCAGGGTCCTGGGATCGAGGCCCACATCAGGCTCTCTGCTCAGCAGGGAGCCTGCTTCCTCCTCTCTCTGCCTGCCTCTCTGCCTACTCATGATCTGATCTCTGTGTGTGTGTGTCAAATAAATAAATAAAATCTTTAAAAATAAAAACTAAATCACTATCTTTCTTTTGTCATCTGTGAAAGTGGAATTGTTTTAACTTTTCACTTTCTACTCTTGAATTTTCATTACTTACTACTCCTGATGAAAAAAACTAAGCTCTACTCTATGGTACAGAGACAAAATTGACAAAATTAAAGAAATGTTTGGGGCTCGAGCATATACGCACATGCACCCTCTCTCTCATTCTCTCTTTAAAATAAAAAAATAAACTTAAAAGAAGAAATGTTTCTCAGGGATACCGATAAGATCAGTAGGACCACAAAAGTCTTATGTATCAAAGATCAAAAGGATTCTAGAAGTGTGAAAATTTAAGAACTAGAGTTCTGGTACTGGCAGGCCACATGCCATTCTGTGATTTTTCTGTCCTCTGGTTTAGTTGATCATGACTGCAAGTATATAAGAAATTCGTTATAGGGCGCCTGGGTGGCTCAGTGGGTTAAAGCCTCTGCCTTCGGCTCAGGTCATGATCTCAGGGTCCTGGGATCAAGGCCCGCATTGGGCTCTCTGCTCGGCAGAGAGCCTGCTTCCTCCTCTCTCTCTGCCTGCCTCTCTGCCTACTTGTGATCTCTCTCTCTGTCAAATAAATACATAAAATCTTTAAAAAAAAAAAAAAAGTCGTTATAGTCCGTAGGAAGAGGTACTCAGGATAGCAGTTTTTAATGTCTTCTCAGGATACTTACATTGGCACAGAGCATTTTTTTTTTAAGATTTTTTATTTTATTTATTTGACAGAGAGATCACAAGTAGGCAGAGAGGCAGGCAGAGAGAGAGGGGAAGCAGGCTTCCCGCTGAGCAGAGAGCCCGATGCAGGGTTCGATCCCAGGACCCTGAGATCATGACCTGAGCCAAAGGCAGAGGCTTAACCCACTGAGCCACCCAGGCGCCCCGGCACAGAGCATTTTTTAAAACTCAGCAAATTTCTAGAAAAATGAAATTATATCTTTATTAGAGAGTTTTTCTATCCCAGTCGTCGATAGTTTTAAATGAAACAGTAGATAATGCAGCATATGTTTAAGCTGTTCAACCACTGACACTCAGATACAGAAATGAATGTCATTTAGTCTCCCCATGTTGGCTAGCTAATCCTAGACATTGTCTACAGGGCCAAAGAAGATGACTTTGGACTGTATCCATAAAGACAACTATCCGTAACTTTGAATTACGGGGCTTCCTTTCGTTAGAGAACATTTGGCTGACTGTTTGTGAAGAATAGTGTAATTTTATATTGAACAACAGAGGACTGGAAGCTGTTTCTTAGGTTGCATCTCAGGTGGCTACCAGTTTATATGTGCTCGTTACTAACTTAGAGTCCTTCTCTCCAGCTTTTGTTCTCAACTAATCGTAGAAAAACTGTCCATATAACATATCCAAGTACAATCATTGCAACCGTGCAGTGTCAGACTATACTGCTGGGCTCTCTTTGTACTTTGCCTGGTCATTATTTATCTTACACAGTAAAAGCCCAGTCTACACCCTGCTTAAGCAAGTTACTATTCTTTGGATGGTGCATTTCAGCTGAAGGCTGCTATTTGTAGTTAGTGTCATTTAATGTCGAATACTTGGTAACATTTTCCCTGTGCTATGAGCCCTGCCCCTATCCTGTCAGTAAGTTCTGTGAGTGCCTTCTGTGTCACCACAATTGCAGCTCCCTATATCATAAAAGAGAATACTAGAATAAATAAATGAGCATTTGTTTTTCTGGAATGATCTGTATTCAGCTGTCCTATATGAGCCTCCTAACCCAGTCTCTTCTGCTTTCTTGGGGGCAGGTTGCATGATCAGATGGTAAAAATCAACCAAAATCTGCATCGGCTGCAGGTTGCCTGGCGGGATGCTCAACAAAGTTCTAGCCCTGCTGCTGACAACCTTCGTGAGCAGTTTGAACGACTGATGACCATCTATCTTTCTACCAAGACTGCCATGACAGAGCCCCAGATGCTGCAGAACTGTCTCAACTTGCAGGTGTCCATGGCTGTTCTACTCGTTCAACTGGCCATAGGCAATGAGGGGTCACAGCCAATTGAGCTAACTTTTCCTTTGCCAGATGGTTACAGTTCTTTGGCTTATGTGCCAGGTAAGCAAGCTCTTTCTTAGGAACTGCCTATTTATAGCTAGCTAAGTTTAACGGGGTCACGTTAAACTTTGGAAGTTTAATCCTCAAAGTACCCTTCTTTAATGATCATTCAACTATTCTTGGAGAAATAATACAAATTTATAGATAATATCTACTGGTCATAGTATGAGGGAACCAACAGCCTTTCCCTCAGCCTTGTGTCCCCACTTCTGTGTGTATCAGAAAATAGTCTTCGAAGGATTAAGTACAGCCAGGGTTTTCAGAGCTGTTAGTTTTAGCATTAATGTTGTTTTCATTGTTCTACCTCTAAATTTATCTGTCTGACTCTCCCTGTGCTCTTCTTTTGGGGGAGAAAAACTCATCTCCTGTTGGTTAAGGACATTGTGTATGTAGGTTTATCGGTGAGGAGTTGCCAGATACTATCCATCAAAATTAGGTGATATGTTCTTTTTTTTTTTTTTACGATATTTATTTATTTATTTGACAGAGAGAGAGAGATCACAGGTAGGTAGAGAGGCAGGCAGAGGGAGAGGGAGAAGCAGGCTCCCTGCTGAGCAGAGAGCCCGATGCGGGGCTCGATCCCAGGACCCTGAGATCATGACCTGAGCCGAAGGCAGAGGCTTAACCCACTGAGCCACCCAGGCGCCCCACGTTATGTGTTCTTGATCACTGTATTGGTCATCTATTGCTAAGTAACAGATCATCCCAAAACATAGCACTTAAAACAAATGTTGTCTCACACGGTTTTGGGGGGTCAGGAGTCCAGGAGTGGCTTGGCTGCATGGTTCTGCCTCTGGGTCTCTCATGCGGTTGCTGCTGAGCTGTCAGTCAGGGCCACAGGAATCTGAGGACTCGACCAGAACTGGAGGATCTGCTTACAAGCCAGGTCATGTGGTTGTTGGCAGACCTCAATTGTTTATTGGCCTCTTTTCCAGGTCACACAGCTCTCTCCCTAGTGCTGTTCATGATATGGTGGCTGGCTTCCTTGAGAGCAAGTGACCAAAATGGAAGCTATAGGCTTTTATAACCTCACCATGAAAATGATATACCATTGCTTCTGTGTGCCTCTACCCTGGAAGAGTGTAGGGAGGGACACACAAGGACATGAATACCAGGAAGCAAAGACAATTAGAGGACCATCCTGGAGACTGATGACCAGAGTCATCTAATGTATTCATCTTTGTTGAAGATTCTTTATCCATCTAAAGGGTTATTTAGGGCACCTGGGTGGCTCAGTGGGTTAAAGCCTCTGCTTTCGGCTCAGGTCATGATCTCAGGGTCCTGGGATCGAGACCCACATCGGACTCTCTGCTCAGCGGGGAGCCTGCTTCCCCCTCTCTCTCTGCCTGCCTCTCTGCCTCCTTGTGATCTCTCTCCCTCTGTGAAATAAATAAATAAAATCTTTAAAAATAAATAAATAAATAAAGTGTTATTTAATGCACAGTTAACCTTGGATGTGAAAAGAATGTATATCCATGTACCTTCTTAATTTGCACTGGTGTGTGAACAGTATTTTGTGTCTCTGCTATTTTCATGTTGACTTGGATAGAAATAAAAATTGACTTACCCTTATTTTTTTTTTAAAGACTTTATTTATTTGACAGACACAGCGAGAGAGGGAACACAAGAAGGGGAAATGGGAGAGGGAGAAGCAGGCTTCCTGCCGAGCAGGGAGCCCAATGCAGGGCTCAAACCCAGAACCCTGGATCATGACCTGAGCCAAAGGCAGATGCTTAACCAACTGAGCCACTTAGGCGCCCCGAAAAATTGACTTACCTTTAGAGGAGAGTCTACATTTATGAACTTATCACCAGTCCTAGCACCTACAAGACATTTGGGATTTTCTAACCCTCATTAGGTAGAGCAAAAGGGAGGAATTTCAATATTGCTTAGTACAGAAAGTCAGATGTTTCACTAATTGCAGTGAATGTTTTCTTTTTCAGAATTTTTTGCAGATAACTTGGGTGATTTCCTCATTTTTCTCCGCCGCTTTGCCGATGACATCTTGGAGACATCAGCTGACTCCCTAGAACATGTTCTTCACTTTATCACGATTTTCACTGGAAGCATAGAAAGGTGAGGTGTTGGAAGCTTGGCTCTGACATCATTTAGAGGTGCAGAGCACTCAGAAGACTTCTAAACCAAGCAACACACAAGCCTGAATCATAAGGGCTTGCCTTCAGAAGTTGGCTTAACACTAATGAATCACCTGACCGTGCTTATGGGTAGCCGGAAATCCCCCCTCTTGAGAGGCATGGCATAACAAGCCAAGGACTTTGCCCGCAAAGATTCTGAGCCTGCTTGTGAGAGACCCAGTGCGAATTCCACTGCGAGTGGCTGGTTAAAATAGTTACCTTAATGCCAGAAACCTTACCGTGACAGCCAGGTCTGATGATCTAACAATTGTATGGTCACAAAGTTTACCCTTATCGTTCTGAGTTGCATGAGTAGTAAACATAGGTGAATGCTTTCTAATCTCATCCTCTCATTCAGAGCTTCTCCCTTTTCTCAAACAGAGATCCCCACTGACCTATAGAGTTGCTTCTCTGGTGTTTTTGGTCTCTAGGCCAAAGGAAACTCTGTGTGCATGTGTGAAAATTTGCTGCACAAACGGAATGATGCACAATGCCCCAAGCCATGTCAGTGAGAAGTAGGTAGAAGCCAGTCCTCCACTGAGCTGAGCAGACCCAGTGAGAAATCATGAGTCAACTAGTGTTTATCAGGTACACGTGGTGTGCAGCGTCAGTAATGTAGAAGAACTGCGGCCTAACCCTGGCCCTCAGGAAGCTTAGAAAGGCAAGTTTATCCTTGATGATGAAAGGTCAGGGAATGTGAGCAGTAAACAATGGATTGTTATAGAGAAATAAACAGAATGGCTACACATGAAAGAGAAACTTGAGTACTCATCCTCATACTTGGCAGGCTGTGATCTCAAAAGTGGAATGACATTGTACCCTGCATTATCCCCCAGAAATTGACAGCCTTGACGCTACAGAATCCTATATTCTCTTCCAAAAGTGGAATAGGGTATTTTGGCTCCTTAAGAGGAGAAAATAGTCATGAATTTGAGAGTTAAGTTTTCTACCTTCTCAGCTTGCTTTCTGTCCTTTGTGCAGGATGAAGAATCCTCACCTAAGGGCCAAACTGGCTGAGGTATTGGAAGCAGTGATGCCCCACCTGGACCAGACCCCAAACCCCTTGGTATCCAGTGTGTTCCACCGGAAACGTGTGTTCTGCAACTTTCCCTATGCACCCCACCTTGCAGAAGCTCTAATCAAGGTCTTTGTGGACATTGAGTTTACAGGTAAAGCAGTCTAGAACTGAGAAGCAGATACTAGTGGAGTCTCCTAGCTTGATCAGTATTTAATGTCAGAAAAATATCATCAGCCATCATTTACTGAATATCTGCTATGTGCCAGGCTTGATGCTAAGTGCTTTTCTTACATTGTTTCATTAATTTGTCACCATCTGGCAAGTTTTACTGCATCATCCCTGTTGTACATATAAGGACATGAAGGCTCGGAAAGATAATTTGTGTCATACAACTAAGTGGTAGAATCAGGTTGATTCTGTGTCATCTCAAAAAGAAAAACAAGGCGGGGCGGGGGGGGAGCGTTGCCTGGGTAGATCAGTTGGTAAGCAGCTGACTTCGGCTCAGGTTATGATCTCAGGGTCCTGGGATGGAGGACCGTGTTGGGCTCCACTCAGGAGGGAATCAGCTTCCCCCTCCTTCCGTCCCTCCCCTCACTCATCTGCGCGTGCACACACTCTCTCTCTCTTTGTCTCTCTCAAATAAGTAAATAAATAAAATCTATGGGATGCCTGGGTGGCTCAGTCAGTTAAGTGACTGCCTTCAGCTCAGGTTGGGAACCCGGAGTCCTAGGATCAAGTCTCACATCAGACTCCTTGTTCAGTGGGGAGCCTGCTTCTCCCTCTGCCTGCCACTCCCTCTGCTTATGCGCGTACATGCACTCTATCTCTCTAACAAATAAATAGAATCTTAAATAAATAAATAAAATTTCAAAAAAAATTGAAAAGACCCACATACTCTTACCAGTTTTATTGTATGTTTGATTTAATTATGCTCCAGCAAAATAGCCTGTTCAGTTACAACCTAGGTCTTTTTTTTTCTTTTTTTTAGTGGGGGGGAAGGGTGGGGAAAGAGGTAGAGGGTGAAGCTTAAGCAGGCTCCACACCCAGTATGGAGCCCAGTGTGGAGCTCAGTCTCACAACCCTAAGATCGGGACATGAGCCAAAATCAAGAGTCAGATGCTTAACCGACTGAGTCACCCATCTGCCCTGACCCCAAGTATTTATTTTTATCTGCCTCAAAATTGCAGAACAGTGGGACAGTTCTTTTTTCTTTTTTCTTTTTTTTTTTTTAAAGTAAACTCTATCCCCAACATGGGGCTCAAACTCACCACCCTGAGATCAAGAGTAAACTGTACCCCATCTCAACCAATAAACAACATATGCTAAGTACTTCTATAAGACCCCTTTTAAAAGAGGTGTTCTAGGGCACCTGGGTGGCTCAGTGGGTTAAAGCCTCTGCTTTCGGCTCAGGTCATGATCTCAGGGTCCTGGGATCGAGGCCCACATCGGGCTCTCTGCTCATCAGCGAGCCTGCTTCCTCCTCTCTCTCTCTCTGCCTGCCTCTCTGCCTCCTTGTGATCTCTCTCCCGCTGTGAAATAAATTAAAAAAAAATTTTAAAAAATCTTTAAAAAAAAAAAAAGGTGTTCTAAATTAAAAAAATAAAAGTCCTACCATCCAGTGATAAATACAATTAACATTTAGAGACATTTAACATTCTACTAAGTATTTTTCCTATTTGGATTTTGGTTCTGTCACTTGCTCACCTCTGTGACACCTTAGTGTCCTCATCTATAAAGTGAGTTGAAGTGACAATTTATGAGATAGTGCATCTAAACCTTCATAATACATATATAGTCACACAATAAATCACTGCCGTTATCTCACTTTTTGACCATCTCAACCCTTTACACGCAGTGGTAGAGGATGTATTATAATTCCTGTTTTATTTCTGAGGAAGTAGAAGTTAAAAAATGTTAAGAGACTTGAATTAATTAGAGCCAAAGGGAAAACCTAGAAAATTCTGACTCCAAATCCCATACTCTTCTTTCATTGTATGACCCAAGCTAAGAGATGCAGCAGTTCCTCTGATTGGTCAAAACAGTATAAGCCTCAGGTTTTTAGCCCCTGACCTGATTTTTCGGAGTAACTAAGAACCACTTCATTTCGCAGCTAGGATGTTATCTATGAAGAACGTGGAGGTTACTTAGTACCCCATTCAGCACACGTCTGTCACTGCCACAATGGTCAGTTCAGAGGCCTCATTCAGAGTCTGTTAAGACTTTGCGTTTGGATATGGAGGCATTTGTTTCCCCTGGCTTTTAGTGGGCAGCTTGGTCCTTGTCCTTTTCTGCATGCAGTATCTTTTATGTCTGTCTCCCTCTTGTTCTGTCAGTAAGGAAATAAGTAAACACTTGGCTGTCACTCTGGGCCTTTGTAAACTTCCAGTGCAGATCTTGCCAGTAGTCTTGACATATTCAGAATAAAATAAAATGGCTCCCCAGGCATAAACTCTTACTCTTTCTCTAGTAGCACCACCTTTGCTGGGTTTTTGCTCTTACCCTATTCCAGGAGACCCCCATCAATTTGAACAGAAGTTTAATTACCGACGTCCCATGTATCCCATCCTAAGGTACATGTGGGGAACAGATACCTATCGAGAGAGCATTAAGGTGAGAGAGTTTTTGGTGAAGCCAAAGCTGAGTTCTCTGAGTTTTACTTCAGATAAGCCCCAGTGAGTTGTGGTTCAGTACTAAAATGGTTTTGTCTTGGGCTGGGACTTACAGGATTTGGCTGACTATGCCTCTAAGAATTTAGAAGCCATGAATCCCCCGCTTTTCCTCCGCTTTCTTAACCTGCTAATGAACGATGCCATCTTCCTCCTGGATGAAGCCATACAGGTAAGAATAAGTAAATAAAAATTTTTTAGCGATGTGTGGGTGGTTTAGTCGGTTAAGCGTCTATCTTCAGCTTAGGTCATGATTCCAGTGTTCTGGGATCAAGTCCTGTGTCGGGCTCTCTGCTCAGCAAGGAACCTGCTTCTCCCTCTGCCTGCCATTCCCTCTGCTTGTGCTCACTCTCTCTCTGACAAACAAATAAAATCTTTAAATAAAAATTCTTTAGAACAGATCGAACTGCCCTTATCAAATTATGATAAATATATACTTTTTACCTTCAAATTAGAATAGTGCAATCTTGGGACACCTGATTGTCCCAAGTGGCTCAGTCAGTGAAGTGTTTGACTTCAGCTCAGGTCATGATCTCAGGGTCCTGGGATCAAGTCCCACATCAGGCTCCCTGCTGAGTGGGGAGCCTGTTTCTCCCTCTCCCTGTGGCCCTTGCCCCTCCACTTGTGCTCTCTCGGTCTCTCAAATAAATAAAATCTTTAAAAAAAACTGTTAGAGGACTTCTCAGAGCCTTTAATATGCTATTGTACATCTTAGATCCCTAAGGGGGAGTTTAGAATATGTTAAACCACCTGTATGATATTGTACTATGTTATACTGTGTTGTACTGTACTATTCCATACCGTATCATACTGCCCTGTATTACACTATACTATATGGCATTATACTCTACTACATATTGTATATTATATTGTATTGCACTGTACTGTTACTATGGGCTGTATACTATATACTGCATATTACATTGCACTGTCCTATACTGTATCATACTGTACCGCACTGTATTACATTATGCTGTACTATAAAAAACAACAACAACAAAAACTGTTAGAATAGAGCAATCTTTACGCCCATAGTACCGGTTTGGACACCAAAACTTTTTTTTTTTTTAAGATTTTATTTATTTATTTGACACAGAGAGAGAGATTACAAGTAGGCAGAGAGGCAGGCAGAGAGACAGGGAGAGGAGGAAGCAGGCTCCCTGCTGAGCAGAGAGCCTGATGCGGGCCTCGATCCCAGGACGCTGAGATCATGACCTGAGCCACCCAGGCGCCCTGGACACCAAAAATTTATGAGTAGTAGTGTACCATGAACCTTGCCACTACAGAGCTTGATAGGTATTATTCCATTAGAGACCAAGATTAAGGGTCGTTGGAGCCTCATAAACTAGGGTGATATTTTGTCAGAGAGTGGAAAAGAAAGGGTGATGAACCTAAAACTAAGGCACACCGGCAGGATTAATCAGTGATTAGGACACTGCACAGAAGGAAATCCAAGGACCTTGCGTTTGGTCAATGACTTTCAACCATTTTCCATCCCAACCCATCAGTAACAGTGCCTCACTAAGGCAATGATTCTTATCCCCTTCCTGAAAGATTCCAATTTTTGCATCACTACTTGAAGAAAAAAAAAAAGTCTCTGGTTTTGGTTATTTTTTCATATAAACACTCCAAGTCACTGGTACTCTTCACCTATCCACAGCCTCTCAAATCTTTACATTTGAAACAGGAGTTTCCCAAAGTCTTCACCTGGGTGCCTGTCAGCAATTTCAGTGCATCATATCCTTACTTATCCCTCATGGAACTGCTTCTTGCTCGTATTAAAAACTTCCCTGAGGTACCTGGGTACCTCGGTTAAACGTCTGCCTTTGGCTCAGGTCATGGTCCCCCAGGGTCCTGGGATTGAGCCCCGCAACAGGCTCTCTGCTCAGTGGAGAGCCTGCTTCTCCCTCTCCCTCTCCCTGCTGTTCCCCCTGCTGTGCTCTCTCTCTCTCTGTGTCAAATAAATAATAAAAAGTCTTAAAAAAAAAAAATTCCTTTATCAGCAACCGGTGTAAGAAAGCTGAGGCAGTGGCCCAAAGGGGGATGAGGCAGGTAAGCCATGAAGGTGGCCTGTTGGACAGCCACAAGCTCCTCATATTGATTAGCAGTCCCCCCGTAACTTGTATTTAATCTGTGAGGAGACGTCCTGCTTTTTTCATAATCCCATACTTGTAGATTTTAGATAGGTTTTCATAGAAAACAAGAACAAGTCCTGTAATAAACAGACCCTTCTGAACAAGAGCTCTGTGATACAAAGAATGACACCAGATGGCATTGTCATAGGACTGCAAGAGTGATGAGAAGGAGACGGTTTTTAATATTTATGCTTCTCCTTCCAGACATCTTGCATATTTGATAGAGCTTTGTTTTTTGCTAGGCAGTTTTGGGTTTGGTTTTGTTGGGGCTTTTGGGGGGGTTTTGGTTTGTTGTTGTTGTTTTTTCTTTTTCTTTTTTTTTTCTTTTTCATTTTTTAAGAAGGATTTGTTCTTTTTTTTTTTTTTTTTTTTCTTTCANTTTTTTTTTTTTCACTTCAGCCTGTTTATTTTTGTCTGGATTTCAGACATGATACTATTTATCCTTTCTATTTGAGAGACTATAATACTCATAAGGGAACTACCCACAAGTTCACCCAGGCTAAAACAAATCTATATGGAACTTCACCCCTATGCTGAGACATAAAGGCTCATATTTCTTTTTTTTTTCTTTTTTTTTTAAAGATTATATTTATTTATTTGACAGAGAGCCACAGCAAGAGAGGGAATACAAGCAGGGGGAGTAGGAGAGGGAGAAGCAGGCATCCTTCGAGCAGGGAGCCTGATGTGGGGCTCAATCCCAGGACCCTGGGATCATGACCTGAACCGAAGACAGATGCTTAATAACTGAGCCACCCAGGCGCCCCCCCCCCTTTTTTAAAAGATTTTATTTATTTGACAGAGAGAGAGATCACAAGTAGGCAGAGAGGCAGGCAGAGAGAGAGGAGGAAGCAGGCTCCCTGCTGAGCAGAGAGCCCGATGCGGGCCTCGATCCCAGGACCCTGAGATCATGACCTGAGCTGAAGGCAGAGGCTTAACTCACTGAGCCACCCAGGTGCCCTAAGGCTCACATTTCTTACATAGTCCCTGGTTTTCCCAGGTTACTAAACTAGATTTTAGGGACCCCTGGATGGCTCATTCGGTTAAGCATCTGCCTTTGGCTCAAGTCAGGATCCCAGGTTCCTAGATTCGAGTCCCACATCGGGCTCCTTGCTCAGCAGGGCGCTTGCCTCTCCCTCTGCCTGCTTCTTCCCCTGTTTGTGCACATTTGCGGGCTCTCTCTGACAAATAAATAAATAAAATCTTTTTCTTTTTTTTAATTAAAAACAAACTAGATTTTAAATAGAACCGCTTATGGGGCGCCTGGGTGGCTTAGTCGGTTGAGCATCCAACTCTTGATTTTGTCTCAGGTCATGATCTCAGGGTGGTGGGGTCGAACCCCATGTCAGGCTCTGCGTTCAGCAGAAAATCTGAAGATTCTCTCCCCCTCTGCTTCTGTCCCTCCACCTGTTCTCACACTCTCTCAAATAAATAAATTTTAAAAATAAATAATTAAAAAATAAATAAAACCACTTAAATACCATCTTCCCTTCCACTGTACTTTCTTCTCTGATACATTTCATCTCTGGTTTCTGTAGTATTTGAGCAAGATAAAGATTCAGCAGATTGAGAAAGACCGAGGTGAATGGGATGGTCTGACTCCAGAAGCCCGCCGAGAGAAGGAGGCGGGCCTACAGATGTTTGGACAGCTGGCACGCTTCCATAATATCATGTCCAATGAAACAATTGGTACCCTTGCCTTTCTGACATCAGGTAAGGAAACAAATCACTGTGTTCCCAAAAAATCCAGTGGTCAAGATCTTCATTTGAGGGATCAGCCCAGCTAAAACTAAGAATTCAGACTCTGGCAATAGTATCCTACACAGTCTGAGAGGAGAATGAATCACTAGAGAAGCTTCAAGAAGGATGATGCCCAGGGTGCCTAGGTGGCTCAGTCGGTTAGGCATCCAACTCTTGATCACATAGCTCAGGTCTTGATCTCAGGGTCATGAGTTCAAGCCCCCAGTTAGACTCCACTTTGGGCTCCACACTGGGAATGGAGCCTATTTAAAGAAGAAGATGCCGGGCGCCTGGGTGGCTCAGTGGGTTAAAGCCTCTGCTTTCGGCTCAGGTCATGATCTCAGCGTCCTGGGATCGAGGCCCGCATCAGGCTCTCTGCTCAGCAGGGAGCCTGCTTCCTCCTCTCCTTATCTCTGCCTGCCTCTCTGCCTACTTGTAATCTCTCTCTCTGTGTCAAATAAATAAATAAAATCTTTAAAAATAATAATAATAATAATAAATAAAAAGAAATCTTTATAATCTCAGAGGAATAGGAGAAGATCTAGCATCCATAAAACAAGAACTAAGAGGCAATAAAAAGTATTATTCAAAGAACAATAAAGAGCTCTTGGATACTGAAAATAAAACTTAAGTAATATTTACCTGTGAGTAGAAGGATTAGAAGATCACATTAAGGAGCTCTTCCATGAAAGCAGAACAGAAAGAAAAAGGGATGGAAATTAAAATGGAAAGGATGAGAAAAGAATCAATCCAGAAACTCTCAAAAGAGAAAAATGGAGTGGAGAAAATTATCAAAGAAATAATACCAAAAATTCTCAAAAACTAAAAGCCTCTAACTTAAAAGGGCCGCAATGTGCCTGACACAGGACCTTTTAAATTCTCACTCTAAGGCGACATTGTGACATTTCAGGAAATCAAGGTAAAGAGAAGACCCTAAAAGGTCCCAGAGAAAAGTCAGGTGATGTCCAGTGGTTTAAGTATAAAATGTCTTTGCTTTTCACAGCAGTGATCTTGGAAACTGGAGCATGCTGCTCATGGAAAATAGTTTTTCAGCCCAGAATGCCATAGCCAGCCTCACTGTCATTTCTGTTTGAGGGTGAATGTGAGGACATTTTCAGGGGTGAAGGTATCAGATTTACTTCCAGTGTACTGTTTCTTGAGAAGTTACAAAAAGATATATTCCATCAAAGTGAGAGAGTAAATCCTGAGGAATAGGGTGGAGTCCCGTAAGAGAGAGACAAAGGGAGTGTCCAGGATGGTGGTAGAAGGAGCTTGTATGACCACCACGTAACAGGCTTATAGAGCAAGGAGTCCAGATTGGAGTGACAGATGGGAGCTTTCAAAAGGAGCATTCCAAAAAATACAGAACTGCTAGAAATGATCCTATCGGGAGTTTTACATTTCTGGTGGAGAGGTTAGAAAGATTTAGTGATTGGTACTCTGAAAATAAGCAAACAAATTTTTACAAAGTTACACTAAAAAGTATATATATTACTAGGGTGCCTGAGTGGCTCATTCGGTTGAGCGTCCAACTCTTGGTTTGGGCTCACATCATGATCTCAGGGTTATGGGATCGAGCCCCACGTTGGATTCAGTGCTCAGTGGGGAGTCAGCTTGAAGAGCCTCTGCCGCTACCCCTCCCTCCATTCACACACCTGCTCTTCCTCTCTCTCTCTCTCAAATAGATAAATCTTTTTTTTTAAAGAGTATATATATTATTTTATATATGTAATCATTAGGATACTATGTGGCTCTGCTGTGAGTGATATTTTTACAGTCTTCATGACAAACTAAATTATTTAACCAAAGATTTGATCATATACTGGGATTTAGATTTGGAAGAGAAGGACAGGAAATGAGAGCTAAACTCTCATCAGTAGTGGATTCAATAGATTGACTAAAACTAAAACTAACTTACTAAAACCCGGCATGTATTAATGTATTTTTTTTTTAATTTTTGGAGTTTATGTCCTGTATCCTACCAATTTCTTACAAATTCATTGTAAGGAAGTAATAAGTCTACAAAATATGTACACAGTGAAGTTAATAAGTGAAATGGTGGGGCACTTGGCTGGCCCAATCAGTGGAGCATGTGATTCTTGATCCCAGGGTTGTTAGTTTACGCCCCATGCTGGGTGTGGAAATTACTCAAAAATAAAATCTTTTTTTTCGTAAATAGATAGATGTGAAATGTTTATAATAGAATGTTTAGCAATAAACATAAAAACTTCAGGAGCGGGCGCCTGGGTGGCTCAGGGGGTTAAAGTCTCTGCTTTCGGCTCAGGTCATGATCTCAGGGTCCTGGGATCGAGGCCCACATCGGGCTCCCTGCTCAGCGGGGAGCCTGCTTCCCCCTCTCTCTCTGCCTGTCTCTCTGCCTGCTTGTGATCTCTCTCCCTCTGTGAAATAAATAAATAAATAAAATATTTAAAAAAAAAAAACTTCAGGAGCAGTCACACACTGGAAAATTATGTGGCCATTAAAAAGTGCAAATTGAGGAGGAGGAGGAAAATTTTTAAAAAGTGCAAATCATCACTATCCTACAGAACTTTCTCTGATGGAAATGCTCTATAAATCTGGACTCATACTGTAGATACTAGCCACATGTGGCTGTTGAACACTTCAGATGAGGTCAGTGTGACTGAGGAACTGAATTTTTAAATTAATTTAAATAGACACGTCAGCCAGCCACTGGCTACCATGTTGGACAACACAGGATGTATGTTTACCAAAATGGTGAGATATTTATGATATGATTAAGGAAAAAGTAAGTTAACAGAATATGTACACATGATTATCATTTTGTTTTAAAAGTGTGTATGTTTGTAAATATGGACAAAAAAGCTAAAAGGGTGTATTTTAAAATGTTAACAGTGTTTATTTCTAGGTGGTAGGTTTGTTGTTTTGTTTTTTTTTTTTAAAGATTTTATTTATTTATTTGACACAGAGAGAAAGATTACAAGGAGGCAGAGAGGCAGGCAGAGAGAGAGAGNAGGAGGAAGCAGGCTCCCCACTGAGCAGAGAGCCCGATGCGGGCCTCGATCCCAGGACGCTGAGATCATGACCTGAGCCGAAAGCAGAGGCTTTAACCCACTGAGCCACCCAGGCGCCCTCTGGGTGGTAGTTTTGTATTTTGTTTTGGCTCACCAGTGTTTCCTAACATTCCTGCAATGAAAATGTACTACTTACATAATTTTTAAAATATTCCCCAGAGGTCTCCAAGTGAAACACTAAGGCATAATAAGTAAAAGATGGCTTATAGGTTGAGTTTTCACAGACTCTCTTTTTTTCTAGAGATCAAATCACTCTTTGTGCATCCTTTCCTGGCTGAGCGCATCATCTCCATGTTGAACTACTTCCTGCAGCACCTGGTTGGCCCCAAGATGGGGGCCTTAAAAGTCAAGGACTTCAGTGAATTTGACTTCAAACCCCAGCAGCTCGTATCAGACATCTGCACAATCTACTTAAATCTTGGGTAGCTGATATTTAATTGGGCAAGCTAGAGGGAATGCTGATGTTTTAATGTGGGGTTTTGATAATGGAATGTAGAAAAGAAATGGTTCATTTCTAGGTGGTTGATGAAAGAATTTTACGTAGTTTTAATCGTGAAATTTTGTCTGACCTTTGGGACCCTGTTTAAAATTTTCAACATTCTGCCTTTATCTGTGCAAAGATAAACTTTACGGGCGCCTGGGTGGCTCAGTGGGTTAAAGCCTCTGCTTTCGGCTCAGGTCATGATTCCAGGGTCCTGGGATCGAGGCCCACATCGGGCTCTCTGCTCAGCAGGGAGCCTGCTTCCTCCTCTCTCCTCTCTCTCTGCCTGCCTCTCTGCCTACTTGTAATCTCTCTCTCTGTGTCAAATGAATAAATAAAATCTTTAAAAAAAAAAAAAGATAAACTTTACTAGTTGTGACCAATGTTTAGAAAAGCAGTATTCTTTTTAAGGTTACTGGATACTTGATAGACTTCCTAAAAATTAGAAGAAATCTTTCTATATCAAAAGAACATTGGTGGCATATGAGTGATGGGAACCATGTTCCTCAGTGCAGCTGTTCTCTCCTTCCCTGACCTGCTATCTGACGCTCAGTTTCTTTCTGATGCTGACCTTCCAGGGACGAGGAGAACTTCTGTGCCACGGTGCCCAAGGATGGACGTTCCTATTCCCCAACTCTCTTTGCTCAGACAGTCCGAGTCCTGAAGAAAATAAATAAGCCTGGGAATATGATTGTGGCTTTCAGCAACTTAGCAGAGAGAATCAAGGTAAGGGGAAGGAAGATTTATTTATTAACATATTCAGTAGAAGTCACTGTGTTGACTCAGCTGTTCTGCTGGTTACCCTATTTCTTTTTTTTTTTAAGATTTTTTATTTATTTATTTGACACAGAGAGATCAGATCACAAGTAGGCAGAGAGAGAGAGGGGGAAGCAGACTCCCCGCTGAGCAGGGAGCCCGATATGGGCCTTGATCCCAGGACCCTGAGATCATGGCCTGAGCCGAAGGCAGAGGCTTTAATCCACTGAGCCACCCAGGTGCCCCCGGTTACCCTATTTCAAGGGGTAAAAATGGTATTGCCTTGAGAAAATATAAACGATGATTCTTCCTAGTCAGTGAATAACTAGAACTGCCTTTTCTGGGGTTTTTTATTTTGTTTTGTTTTGTTTAAGTTTTTACTTGAATTCCAGTTAGTTAACATACAGTGTTAGTTTCAGATGTACAATACAGTAAATTAAAGAATTTCATGCATCACCATATCATATCATCATATTATCACTACCATATTCTTAATTCTCTTCTCAACATGAGAGGGAAGAACAGAAAATTGATTTAAGAAGCTTCTACTAGGAGAGAAGAATATCCAGACTTTTGTAGACTGTTTCTATGAAAACTTTTCTGCACAGTGTTACCAATACACTTCAAAGTCCACATTGTTAATGCAAAACTTTTTCAAATAGGATTCAGGATCAGTTGTTTTTAGTCATTTGATTTGTATAGATTTTCTCTGTTCGTTGTATTTGTAGTTAGTAGTTGGCTTATACAGGAATAGTCGTACATTTTATAGATGAAAATACTGTCTTATATTCAACAATCCCTTTGGTTGGCGTTTGATAGAGCTCTCTTAGTTACAAAGAAGGAAGAGTCATGGCACAGACTATAGTAGAAAACCTTCCTTATTTAAAAAAAAGAAAACCTTCCTTGTTGACATGCATGTTCCCTTCATTGAACTACTGTTTTTATTGAGTTTGGCTCCATCTTGTCTAGAGCTTAGCCAGATGGGTCCCTGAGGAACTAGAGTCATGAAGGGATCAAAATGTTGAAGCTACTTTTAAACTCCTCCTATACCTGTTTGTACCTAAAACCAGAACGTGCTTTTCATACACTGACTGCATCAGTGACTCTGCAAGTAGTTCTCCTACCACCGTCCCCTTTTCAATGGAGACATTTACAGTAGGACTGCTGCCAGGAGGGTCTTGTATGTGTGTGATGCATTTCTTTTTTTCTTAATGCTTAAACCCATCTCTAGTCATGACTGCCAGCAGCTGAGCCACACTGAAGTTTGGGAGTTGGGGTTGAATGCTAAAGTTGCTCTTATAACATCCTTGTCTTGTTTAGAAAGTAAAGCTGAGAATTGTCATTGTTGCTCTAAAGGGTCCTCGATGACCTTTGAAGATTATAGTCACTGAGTATTTGGAAGCTATCCATTCTATGAATTCACCTTAACGACCAGGTATTTGTGCTTAGTCTCTAGCGGACCTCCAGCAACAGGAGGAGGAGACCTACGCAGATGCCTGTGATGAGTTCCTGGATCCGATCATGAGCACACTCATGTCTGACCCTGTGGTGCTGCCGTCCTCCAGAGTAACTGTGGATAGATCCACCATTGCCAGACATTTGCTCAGGTATGTGAGCCCCAAAGAGCAGGCTCAAGACAACAGACGTGTGTGTTTGCTCTTTTTCCCGTTTCCTAATACACCCAGCAGGTGCTCATATTGCTGATTTATTAATGAGTTGGGGAGGCATTTCAGGAGAGGTCTATCACTTGACTGTTAAGGATTTAAACATCCAGAACAAGACACTTGGTTGAGAAATGCTGGCTCTAACCCCTTACCTGGTCCTTCCTTGAGGAAATCATTTCTATCAGATGTTATAAATTATGTCAACCTGAAGACTTTAACTTGTTTTAATTGTGTTTAAGGTGTAAAAATGTAAATGACAAGTCTGTCTTGTTTAAGTCAGGTTTTACGCCGTAGCCATGCATACAGGTTAAGCCAGCTTCTGCTGCTGTCCTACTCAGCCACGGTGGCCACGAGTCCAGGTGGGGCCTGCTGCATTAGGTACAAATGGGTTCTGAGAAACTCTTCCTATTTAAAATGAAGTTCAAAAATAAATAAATAAATAAATAAATAAATAAATAAATAAATATTTAAATAAATAAATAAATAAATAAATAAATAAATAAATAAATAAATAAAAATGAAGTTCTATAAGTTGACCCAAATTTAAGGGAATACTATTTTTTAAACATTGCAAAAGGGGATTTTCTACCTCGTGGTATTTGGTATTAAGCATTCACTACATGCATAATGCTGTTAGTCGGCGGTCTATCTCTTCCAAAATGGCAGTGAAAATTTATATTTTATTGTGGCCTCAAGATACAGGCAGAAGATATATCAGCCCTTAAAGTATACTATAAACCCCCTTACCTGTCAGGAAGCCATAGTCTGCATTTACTTGTGTAGCAGTCAGCTAACTAAATCACGGGTCAGTCTACAAGGCTTTATCCTCTAACACCTTAGACTGTTTTGAGAGCCTGTCACTGAAACTACCAGCAGCTCTGTACACTGACATTAGTGTACAGGCTCTCTGCCTTAGGAAAACCCAATCAAGTATCATCTGAATAGCAATGTGGAAATAAAGTTTGTCAAGGAACAGAGAGACCAAGTAGCTAAATAATCTGCAGAAAACCCAGAAACCTCCTGAATCATTGTTTCTCTTGTCTCCTTCTTTCTAACCGCAAGTCAGCGCCTGACTCAGACTTACAGTGCGTCTGGCTTCAGTCTCAGAGGGAGATGGGCCCGCTCTTCTAGCTTGGGCTTTGGCGGTTAGAACTCACAGAAATAACCACTTTCCCTTTCTCTCTTTGTCCCAGTGACCAAACCGATCCCTTTAACCGTAGTCCCCTCACCATGGACCAGATTCGGCCAAACACAGAACTAAAAGAAAAAATCCAGCGGTGGCTCGCAGAGAGGAAACAGCAACAAAAGGAGCAACTTGAATAAATACTGTGAACTAAACAAACCAAAAACAACCAACCCCAGAATGGAGATAAACAGTTGTTTGTGGTTTCTCTCTCTTTGGTTCCGTTCCTCTCTTTCTTTTTTCTCTCTCTCTTTCTCTCTCTTTCTTTTTTAACTAGAGAACTGCTCTTGCTGAAATTATGACAATTTAGATTTATTCCTAAGAATTTTACAATTCTCTCCTGGCTTGCAGGAAATTATGCTTATTATAGCAGCACCAAGTTTAAAAATGATCACTCATTCGTACCCTTTGTTCTCTCTTCCTACTCTTCATTCTCTTCCTACCTTAAGTTATATTAACTTCAACTACTAAAACTTCCTGCCACCTTACTGTTACTCTGTCAAGAACTGCTCAAATACCTTTGGTGAGCCCAGCTTTTAAGTATATGATGTCACATACTTCGTGACAGCTGACACCATAGAAAGTCCTGTGACATCGAGGTATTTACTGGTCTTCATGACCTGGATGTTGGCCCTTTTCTTGTTACAGTTCTATATTACAGAATAACCTTTCATACAAAAGCAGATACCTTGATCTTTGAGTGGGCTTTTGAATAGAATAGATGAGATTTTCAAAAAGGAATCTTAGGCGGTTTCTGTTGGTAGTACTTAATTTTGCATTATCTCATCACTCAGAGATCCGCTGGAGGACAAACATTCTCCCCTGGGGCTGTCATCACCACAAAAAACTTAGCCCCATAATATTTTTCGGAGGATTGATAAGACATACGTGAATTTTTGGTAATTTAGAAAATTCTGAGGTGAAAGAGAAAAGGCTGTTAGCCCCTCTTTGTCTTAGGGAAATCTGTTGCTACAAGGACTAGTCTTGAGTGGAAAAGCTAGGGAACAAATATTGTAACCATGAAAGATGTCATTTTAAGACACTATTATCAACAATATATTTCAGTATATATATAGACACCATGTGCATTTTTATATTGGTCTAGTGTAAACTGAGTACCACTTTATATTGTCCCTTCCACAGTAAGATGTATGCATTGTGTGGCCATGTTTACTGACACACTCTAGACAAAATTCTGAGACTATAATATGTATATAGTTAATGTTTGTTTGGGCTTGTGACCTAACTTCAAGAGCTGCTTCTAACTCAGCGTTAGGTCATCAATTAACAAAGTAGGAATTTGAGCACAACCTTGTCCACAGCCGTTTTAAATATCCACATGGCCCCATGGAGTTAGTAAACGGATGGGCCCCATTTTGCAAGTTGAGCTTGCACTCCCTACTCAGTTGTACGGCTTAACATGCCAAGTGAGGCACATTCCCCTATGGACTATGTCACTATCCCTGTAAGCCTGATCATAAGTGACAAGAGAAGTGAAAGGAACTAGAAACGGGTCACTGTTTCATTTTTAACCGTGGCCTCTTTCAGGTAAGATGGTAGTTTTAGGATATCCCAGCACGAGTTGCTATAAGCAGTCCTTAATGTGCTCTTGATGGCATCACTTGGAAAACCTCACATTAGAGGGCATCCCGTATGAGGAATAAAGTAGATGTTGCCTATTGCTGTGCTTATAAATGAAAAAAGGAATCTAGGACTCTTGGAAATGCCAGAGTGTAAGATATTAATTCAGTGTGCAACCTGGGCCTTTAAGGCTTAGATTAACAGGATTTGTTTATTTTCTTAAAATGAGCTTCATTTCATATTTATTATCCTCCTTTACTTCTCTGAGAATGAACTGTGTATAAAATAAGCTTCTATCTACTCACAGTTATCTTCCAAACCCACTCTAATGGGATGTTTTCATTTTTTTAAAAAGTGGGGAGAAGATCAGAGTTTTATAGGAGGAAATTGGAGGAAAAATGGGCACAAAACCTCAGAAGGCAGCTGTTCCCAGCAGCTTTCTAGTTAACAACCTCTATGCTGCCTCTCATATCTGTGTCTGTATTCTACTTCTGTGGTCTTCAGATTGTAAGCCTTTTTGGGCAAGCTTTCTTTTTTTTTTTTTTTTTTGAGTTCTTTTCCTGAAACTTTTTATGAATGGCTACGGCACCATTAATGCTGCTGAGTATCTTTAAGCTCATCACAAAGGCAAGTGTGTAGCTTCAGGCCACTGTTGGTAAGGAAACCAAGTGTCCTCTGTGCCTTTTTTTTCCCTTGAAGTAATATAAGAACATCCCAAAAATGAGACTAAAAAATTATCATCTTGGTGTACACCATGGTGTGTATATGCGCTTGGAACTTAAAGTAAAGATGTTTTGTTATCTGGAACTCAGAAACAGCTCTAAATCTATTAGAGCAGGCTTTCTGATATACCCAGTTTTATGTGTTGGCTTTGCTGGAGTGTGATAGGAAAATGAAAACTCTTTATCAGCTCTGGTATTGCTTACCAAGAGGGTAATAGCTAAACTTGGAAAATCATTTAAGTAGGCTTTATCAAGCAATCTTGGTTTGTTGTTTTTTTTAATATAGTTTGTAATGGATATGTAAAAACAAACATTAAAGGTTTTTTAATGGTGCAGGTGAAGGTGCCAGTTGCTATTTGGTATCACAGTCTACAAAAGCTTCATTACTTTATTTGATGCTGGTTGCTAAGCAGCCATTGCCCAGAGCATAAGTCTACTGGGTGCCTTTATAAGCCAGAGAGGCTGATGCTGCACTGTTGATGTCATGTGAGGAAATAATGCACATGCTCTAACTGCTACACAGGAAAACCTAGACAAAAAATAATAATAATAATAATAAGTAAAAAATAAAACAGCAAAAAGGTTGATTGAAATAAAATTTGATCAACATAACTGTATTTTGAAACATTCCAGGAAGGTTACTTCTTGTCAAACTTGCCTGGGGGTGTTTGTTCAAAGCTTGTATTTAATAAATGAACACCTGACTTACAACCTGTGTTATCACTTCCTTCATTACAGTATGAAAAGCTCGTGGCAGTTTCAGAAATCCCTTGGAAATCTGAGAGGACTCTGACCTTCACTTCTCTTTAAGGTGGTATCAAATGTGGGACACCTGGCTGAGCTAACCTCCCTTACCAGGCTTCTGGACCCTGGAGTTACCCAAAGGACTCTTCGGCCCTGTTTTCCTCATCAGTTCACTTCCAGCTTCATTTTTCTTTATCTGACCTAAACCCCAGGTCTTTTTTTTTTTTTTTAAGACTTTATTTATTTGACAGATACAGAGAGAGCACAAGTAGAGCAGCAAGCAGAGGGAGAAGGAGAAGCAGGCTCCCAGCTGAGCTGGGAGCCCGATGCAGGGCTAAGATCCCAGGACTCTGGGATCGTGACCTGAACTGAAGGCAGCCGCTTAACCGAATGAGCCACCCAGGAGCCCCCCAGGTCTTTCATTTTAATCATTCATTATCACATTCCTGGTCTTACCCCCTAGTTTCTATACCCCTGCCCTGTAAGACCTGTCTAGATTGACCCAGTCATTCCTCTCTGTTCCAGTATCCAAGCTACAGAGCACTGTTGGAGAAATGACACAATCTTTAGAGTCCTGTGACCACAAATCAGTGGTTGCTAACAGTGCTCAACAACCCTTCTGTGTGTCCAGAAATTCAACACCAATCCAAACTTTAACCTTTTTCTACCAGTCTTTCCGACGCTCTCACTTAGCCTTCACTGAAGCTCTTGCCTTCCACTTTACTAGATACATACTTCAGAATTTCCACTTTCAAGCTTCTCTCCCATCATCCCATCTGTGAAAAGGCCCCACAGTTCCAAAGCTAATCCCCCCAATCTTCCTTTCTTGTCTCTTCAGATATTTTATGAGTCCCCCTTCTCTATCTTCAGTGTCTACCTTAAATTCCACATCCTTATTTGGTCTTATTTTATTGGAGGGGGCTGCACAGAGGGAGAAGGAAAGAATTTTTTTTTTAATTTTATGAGAGAGGCAGAGAACACAAGCAGGGGGGAGGGGCAGAGAGGGAGAAGCAGGCTCCCCACTGAGCAGGGAGCCTGATGCCAGTCTTCATCCCAGGACCCTGGGGATCATGACCAAAGGCAACCGATGAACGGACTGCCCCAGGTACCCCAGAAGGAAAGAATCTTAAGCAGGCTCCAGCCCAAGCAGAGCCCAGTGCAGAGCCCAACGGGGGGCTCTTGTCACAACCCTGAGATCATAACCTGAGGTGACATCGAGTCAAATGCCTAAGGACTGACCCACACAAGCACTCCCTTACTTGGTTGTCTGACTTACATTCCTGTATAGACATACTACTCTGGCTGCTCTCCTAATTTTCTGCTGTAGCTAATAGTTAAATGTTGGTTAATTAACTTTCCCAGCCTTACGACTTCTTTGGAGTACTTGGCAACTGAATCATGCCTTTGAAACGATGCTCTGGCTCCTTTATATCACCCCTTTCTTTCCATCTGACTATATGATCAATCGACTTACTCAGGCTTCTCCAGGATACGTTACTTATAATTATGTTTTTCACATCAAATGCCACTTCCCTAGATAAATCTTTTCTTCCAGTTATATTAAAGTTTCGACCCTGAAGTACAAAACTGTTCTGTTACACATCTCTAGAAATCTTTCCAGATCACCACCACTCCTGATCCCATTCGCCTTTTCCCTGTTTACACTGCAACCTCTTCAGGTCGCAACTCTGCCACTCACTAGCCGTGTGGCCACTTATCAATCCCAGTCTTAAATGGGGGACACTGCCTAACAACACAGGCTTTCTTAAATTTCAAAAAGCCTGGCATCCTGGAGGCCCTCAGTAAATGTTTTGTTGCTCCCACCTCCATAGTTCCATGCGATTCACTAGGGAATCAGGGGAACTGGACTCTGATCCGCGCGATACAAAGTAAGGGGGAGATGGGGATTAGGAAAGATCCGCTGAAGAAAGGCAAAGGACTGGATCACATGACAGGTTATGTGGCACCGGCTTTGCCCGTAACTTTCCTTGTTTGGCCTAGGACGCTGTCTGCCTTTATAAGACGATCGTCCTGGCCTAGGAAAACCTTAGAAATGCCTTCCAGGCCTAACTTCCACGTTCTCTCAGAAAATCGCCGACAACCCCTGACGCAGAACGTAGCCGGTCCGCGGCACGGCCAGCACGGGAGGCCCACAGCGCATGCGCCCGCCCTCCGCCCGGCTGGCCTTCCGGGCCTCCGTGAGCGGCTGCCCCAAGAGATGCCTGTTCCTCGGCCGAAGCCCACCGCTCTCCACGTGTTCTCCGACCTCACCTCTTCATCTCCACTTTCTTCTCTGCGACTGAAGAGAATAATGTGGCTAGATAGATTCCGGAAAGATGACAGGACAACCAAATACTTTGGACCGGCGCGGAAAGAGGAAGCCTGACCTTGGGAAGCGGAACGGGGTCCTGCGGCGGGTCCTTCCGGGGTGGTGGTAGGGGGGTGACATTCAGCGGCCGTACGGGGCGACGGACCTTCCAGCCTGGAGCCATGGCCCAGTTTGTCCGTAACCTGGCGGAGAAGGCCCCGGCGCTGGTGAACGGTGAGCTCGGCGGCGCACTGCCGGGGCGGGAGGGCCTGAGAGGAAGACACGGGCCGTGGTACCTCGAGGGCCCCGCGGGAGGCGGGGCGGCACGGCCGGGTTGGTGCGATGGGGGAGAGCAGGGGCCGGTCTGCGATTCTTCTTAGCCTTTCCGCCCGCCTGGCCTGCAGCTCGGGTTCTTTGTACGCCGTAGGAGTTCGGAATTCTAACCGCCACAGGGAAGGAGGGAAGGTCTGTGCGGGAAGGCTGGAGTCGCCCGCCACTGCCGCCATGACGCCCCCCTTAGATGTCGAGGCGTGGGGACATGGAGGGTACGGCCCTGCGGCCGAGCGAGGGAAAGGGAGGGCAGAGGCAGGTGAAAGTACCGTAAGTTCGGCCACATCAGGGTGTCTGGTTCTCAAATGGGGTATCTGGAAGTCTACATACATTTTTAGGGGTAGGTGTGCTTTTTGAACGTTGATTTTGCCTTCTGTCCTGGCCAGATTATGAAATGTTGCTTTAATGGAAATTTTAGGTGGAATTGGATTTTGTGGACTAGCATCCTTGCTCCCACAAGCATAGAAAGGGAGGTGTGTAAACAGTAATTATCATCCTAGCTTAATATTCATGGAGCTTTTCACTTTGAAAAAACCGGCGTCTTGGGCGCCTGGGTGGCTCAGTGGGTTAAAGCCGCTGCCTTCGGCTCAGGTCATGATCCCAGGGTCCTGGGATCGAGGCCCACATCGGGCTCTCTGCTCAGCAGGGAGCCTGCTTCCTCCTCTCTCCTCTCTCTCTGCCTGCCTCTCTGCCTACTTGTAATCTCTCTCTCTGTGTCAAATGAATAAATAAAATCTTTAAAAAAAAAAAAAAAAAGAAAAAACCGGCGTCTTACTGGCAGACCGCTGTACTTCAGAACAACCCTGAATAGTCACAGCCCTGAGTAGTAGCCTTTTGTGAGGAAATGTCGCATTTGTCTGCTGGGTAGCAAGCTCTTCCATCTTATTTCCAAAGTGAGATGAAATAAAATGAAAGAAGCGTCTTCATTGGATGTGCTATATTCTAGTGAGCGGTTGAAGCACAGATCTCTAGATAGCTTTCACTCAAATTCGATTCCGAAATGGGAATGGAAAGGATTTTCTAAATATATGTAATATTTTTGGACCTGTTTTACTGTGATTGGTTTCTTATTCATCTTCTCCTTCCTTTGCTCCCATCAGCAGCCAGTGAGTTATTGAAGGCCTTACAGTGCCAAATACAATAATGCTTTAGCCTCTCCTCCTACACAAACCCACAGTCGACCAATTTACACATTTTCCTAAAGAGCTTAAGTTTGTAGTGTTACTTAGATCATCACCGTACCTGTTGTGATAAAACTCTACAATCTTACATGAATAAAAAGAGAAGGAATCGTGGCTTCTTCCTTTAGACTTTGTGGGTGATTTGAAGCAACGTTTTTTTTAAGTTTCAGGCGAACCCACCCCCCCCAGCATGGCTTTCACATCTTTCAGGTGGTGGGATTGCAAACTAATTTTCGTAATAAAATGCAAAAAGAAGAGTAATACCAAAAGAAAGTTTTATTAAGAAACGAACTCTCGGGGCGCCTGGGTGGCTCAGTGGGTTAAAGCCTTTCTGCCTTCAGCTCAGGTCATGATCTCAGGGTCTTGGGATGGAGTTCCACGTCAGACTCCCTGCTCAGCGGAGAGCCTGCTTCCTCCTCTCTCTCTGCCTGCCTCTCTGCTTACTTGTGATCTCTCTGTCAAATAAATAAATAAAATCTTAAAAAAAAAAAAAAGGAATGAAAGAAAGAAGCAAACTCTTTCCATATTATTGTAATTAAAAGTAACAGTTGTAATTCTTCCAGAAGTACTCTGAAAGAAGAACTCAGCAAGGGCCAGACTGTTAAATGTGAAATATATTTTGCTTTGTAACATAATTCAGTGTATTAAATGAGTGTTAAATGTCTAATAAAAATTGGGGCACCTGGCTAGCTCAGTCATTGGAGCCTGCAACTCTTGATCTTGGATTGCAGGTTCAAGCCCCACATTCGGTGTAGAGATTACGTAAAAATCAGTTCTTTTTAAAAATACTAACGGGACACCTGGACAGCTCAGTCAGTTAAGCGTCTACCTCCTCAGGGGAAGCCTGCTTCTCCCTTTCCCTCTGCCTGCTGCTCTCTCTGTCAAATAAATAAATCTTTAAAAAAACAAAACAAAAAACTGACTGTAGGAGCACCTGGCTGGCTCAGTCAGTAGAGCGTGATTCTTGATCTCTGAGTCGTGAGTTAGAGCCTTGTTCAGCATAGAGTGTATTTTTTTAAGATAGAGTTTACTTTAAAAAAAAAAATTACTGTATCTGCTAATTCCCTTGGGGGCACAAAGAAACTTACAGAAATAAGTAACTTTATCATCAGACTTCTCCAGAGAAGTCATAGAGTCTAATTTTTTTTTCCTGTTTACTAAACTTGAGACGTTATTGGGATTTTACCAGTCTTTCCATTAATCTCTTCCTGTTCCAGGAGCCCATCCAGGTTCCACGTTGTATTGAGTTGTAATCTCCCTAGTTCCTCTGATGTGTAACACTTTAAAGACAGTTTTTCTTATTTTCCATGACTTTGACAATTTTTAAGATATTTATGTAGATAACTATCTAGGTAGCCTATAAAGATGTTCTCCAATCTGGATTTGTCTGGTATTTTTCTCATGATTAGTCTGGAGCTATGAGTTTTGAGAAAGAATACCACAAAAGTGAAGTGCCATAATCACATATCAGGATGTACGTGATACCCATATAACATCACTGGTGAAATAGTTTTTCATCATTTGGTTATGGTAGTGTTGCTAGGTTTCTCACTATAAAGTTACTGTTTTTCCCTTCCCATAATCTGTTCTCCAGAAGCAAGTAACTAAGTCTCCTCAGTAGTGTGTGCTGAGGGGGCGGGGAGCAGCTGCAACAGTGGGGATTCCATCTCCTGCAGGAAGGAGTATTTACATACAATTAAATGGAATTCTTTGAGAAAGATTTGTTCTTCCCTGTATTGTATGTCATGGATTGTATGGACTCATGTACATTTATTTCCTACTTCTTACCTCCAGTAGTATGTTACTTATTTTGTTCAAATTGTTGCAGCCTTGGCCATTGAGAACTCTTTCAGGTTGGCACTTCTGTGCCATTGACTACCCCTTTTCTTGTACTACAAAATCTTGCAAACTCATGTTACGTTTTCCCTGCCCAGCCTTAGAATTAGCCATTTCTCCCAGGAGCCCAGGTTTCTTTTGTTGGACAATGGTACTTTGAAACTAATATCAAGGCACTGAATATCTTTCTTGCTACTAGACTGCTAGAGTATCATTGCTTCTAGGGCCTCTTAAGGGTGTGTGTGTTTAGTAACCCGTGTGTAAATATACATATACATGGTTGATTCTGTATCTGTCCATCTGTATATATACTAAACTACACATGAGTTCATATGAATGTCTTCAACTCTAATCCAGTACTGTGGGATTTATTTTTGCTTCTTTTCTTGCCTATTTGTAACTTTCCTCTCCTACAGTGAGAAACCTGGCTCCCATCATCTACCATTCATTTACTTATGTTTTATTCATTCCCTTGTATATATATAAAGCAGTTTGAAACTTTTTAACCTGTACTCCCTGAAAAACAGATTTATCATCTAAAGTATAGTGCTCGTGTACAGTGTACTTTTTTTTAAAAAAAGGCTGAAATATCTGTGTTGAAGATAATTTTAAACACAATTACACAAGATTCGTACTCTCTGATAGTCCCTTTGTGTGTGTGTGTGCGTGTGTGTGTGAGATACCCCCATCTTACAGGCACTGTCAGTTCTATGTAGAATTTGTGTCTGCTTGGGCGCCTGGGTGGCTCAGAGGGTTAAAGCCTCTGCCTTCGGCTCAGGTCATGATCCCAGGGTCCTGGGATCGAGGCCCGCATCAGGCTCTCTGCTCGGCAGGGAGCCTGCTTCCTCCTCTCTCCTCTCTCTGCCTGCCTCTCTGCCTACTTGTGATCTTTTTCTCTGTGTCAAATAAATAAAATCTTTAAAAAAAAAAAAAAAAGAATTTGTGTCTGCTTAAAGATTTACCCATGGCCCTAAGGACAAAGAATGATACAGATAGTAATTCTAAGAGTAGTGAAGTACCGAAATCCAGGAAGCTAATAATAGGAAAAGTACCAAGAACTTTGGATAATCCATCTTTGTTGTTGTTTTAAGATTTATTTCAGAGAATTCTATGGAAGTCACAAGCGTGGGGGAGGGCCAGAGAGAGAAGCAGACTCCTTGCTGAGTAGGGAGCCCAGTGCGGGATCCTAGAACCCTGGGATCATAACCTGAGCTGAAGGCAGACGCTTCACCGCATGAGCCACCCAGGCACCCCCGTCTTTGAACAGTAAACAGTTTATGGATGTTTGTGCAAGTGTGCTATTTTTATCACGTTTGCTTGTAACTTATTTTTATAAAATTACTTTCTCGGGATGCCTGGGTGGCTCATTCGGTTAAGCATCTGCCTTCGCCTCACTCAGGTCATGATTCCGGGATCCTGGGATCGAGTCCCACATTTGGCTCCTTGCTTATCAGGGAACCTCTTCTCCCTCTCCCTCCACTGCTCCCCCTGCTTGTGTTCTCTTGTTCTCTGTCAGATAAATAAATAATTTTTTAAAATGCTTTTCTCTTGCTGAAATCACTACCATAATCTTATATCTACCCTGGTTATTAAGAATTGGGGGGGGGGCTGGGTGGCTCAGTGGGTTAAGCCTCTGCCTTCAGCTCAGGTCATGATCTCAGGGTCCTGGGATCGAGTCCCTCGTCTGACTCTCTGTTCAACAGGGAGCCTGCTTCCCCCTCTCTCTCTGCCTTCCTCTCTGCCTACTTGTGATCTCTCTGTCAAATAAATAAATAAAATCTTTTAAAAAAAAAATTTTTTTTTTCCCTGAAATAGTAACTACCTTCAGGAATTTCTCCATAGTAATGGATTTGAGTTTGGCTGCTCTGAACAATACATGTAGGTTTTATTTTTTTATTTGTGTTGTTTTGAAGGAGGAGCAGCTGGGCTTTTGTTAAAGAAAGATTTAATTCACATATTGATGAGGATACCAAAAATGGGCCCTAATTGGTATAATTCCATCTGGATTTGTAGCCAACATTGTGACAAGTTTTAATCTTATTCTTAAGGATGTCATTCTGTGTAGCTCCTTCCCTCCCCTTCCGCACTTCTTTCCTCCAAATTTTCTGCTCTCTCTACCAAGAAAATATAGTTACATTGCTGCTGTTTTCTTGCTTCTGAATCCGACTTCTCTTAACTTTACAGTTAACTAGATTTGCCATTTATAAATGAAGTAACAGTACTAGCTGGCCACTAGTGAAGTCCTGACATAATTGAATGTGCTTATAGCTTCCTGCCTGATTGAACTTCCCTGTGACACAGGTGTTCTGCATCTTTAAAAGCTTCTTGTTACCAGGGAGCAGCTTTGACTTTTCACACCGGGTGCACATTTGGTACAAGCCGTGAATGAATGTGATGCATGAATAAATATTTGTGTCCAGCCCACACATCTGCTTCTTTCGGTCTCTAGTGAGTTCATCCTGGTTTTTTGTTTTGTTTTGTTTTGTTTTCCAGCTGCTGTGACTTACTCGAAGCCTCGATTGGCCACATTTTGGCACTATGCCAAGGTTGAGCTGGTTCCTCCAACCCCTGCTGAGATCCCTACAGCTATTCAGAGCTTGAAAAAAATAGTCAGGAGTGCTCAAACTGGTAGCTTCAAACAGCTCACAGTTAAGGTAACTATGGGCTAAATGAAAACGTATGTGCATAACAGAAAATGTCTTCCCTTGGGAGTTTCCTGATTGTTTTGATTAATATATGTATTTTCCAGTGAGACTAAAACCTACATAATGAGAGATAATCTCTTTCTTGACTGCTGAGAAAGATATTTACCTTTCTAATGTTGTCATCTGGGTTGAAATAATTCAGCTATTTTATGTCTTCGTTTCCTCTTAGTCTTATAACAAAGAAAGGAGCATTTTTACTGGGCAACTTTTTTCCCTCTCCTATTTTGGTTAGTATACTAAAATAGGATGACTTACTTTGCTGATTGTGTACTTTTTTTCATCTGTAGGCCAGGAAATTCTCCCAGTTTAGCCAAAAGATCTCCTGGACTATCAAGCAGCTAACACTTACATGAAGATAAAAATACCAAAACCTAACAAGCATATCATGTAATATGAAGGGTTACTGGATTACATTAAGATAAAATCTAAAGACTATAAGAACTGGAACTTGGATTTTATGTTTGTGTGCTTGAGCCAAACACAGGATACAAAAAGCCTAAGTAACTAAATTATTGCCGACTTTAGAATCTACATCCTGGAAGATACAGTTATTTTTCAGACCTCCAGTATTTCTGGTCTAGTTTGAAGGGAAAAATTAAAATTCACATCCAGGTGCTAAAAGGAAAGGCCCGGTTTTGTTGTGGAGTACCTTTTTCAACTAGAGTTTCAGGATCCATAGTTGCACTTGCATGCAGCGTGCTTTTTGGAACCAGTCTTGTGCTTTTTCTCTCAGGGCAATAAAACATTGATCTGTGAAACAGAGTTGTTACTGAATACTTGGAAAGAGTTAAACCAAATAATAAATGAAGAAAGGGGGAGACAGAGCTCTTCATCTGTCAACAAATTCTCTTTCTCTTTGGCCAGACAGAAATGTCTGTTCGGAGACTTAACCTTCCTATAGCCATCCTTTCATATGAATGCCCTGTCTAAATGTGTCAGCTATTTCCAGGATGTGGGTTGTTCTAGGGCTCATAAAGTGTCCCATAAACTAATAATGAAAGGGTTAAGTCAGTTCAGGTCTTTAAAGAATGCTTTGAAAGAATTTATAAGCTCTGGACTACTTACCTTACATAATTGAAAGTTCAAGTGTCTCAGCAGTTGAACAAAGTTAACATCAGTAAATCTTGACTTCGGCTAAAACTGCTCTCTCAATGAATGGCATCCTTATATTCTCTGTTACTTGATCCTGGAGAAGACTTTTAAATACATAAGAAAAAGAATGTACATTAAAATTTGTGCTGCTTTTTTCAGGAAGCTCTGCTGAATGGTTTGGTGGCCACCGAGGTGTGGATGTGGTTTTATGTCGGCGAGATCATAGGCAAGCGTGGCATCATTGGCTATGATGTTTGAAGACCAGTCTTTAACATCTGTTTATATGTGGCTTATTATTTGAGTGTTCTTGGACCATGTGTGATCAGACTGGTACTTGAATAAAAGAAGATAATGTATCAAAATCAGTGTTTTCTCTTTCAGGCACTACATGGAAGGATCACAGTTTCTCTTGATAATAAAATGGATTATCTTGCTTTAATACATTAATGTAGCTCTAAGGGCATGTCTTTTGCTTAGCCTAAAATTGGAAAGGATATATCTGAACATACCAACCTGGCAAATACATTTATGAGGATAACATTCTAATTTGAACATGATAAATTTACTTTATTTCCAGAGTAGTCAAGGGAAAGGTCTTGGGGAAACTAGGACTTGCTACAGTAGGAAAAATGGTAATACCACATGCGAAAGTGATATAGTTAAATCATGTCCATAATATAAAGAATAAAATTTGTATGGTGGTTTCTCTTAGCTGGAATCAGAGATAGACCTTTTTTTTTTTTTTTTTTAAAGATTTTATTTATTTCTTTGACAGAGACACAGCGAGAGAGGGAATACAAGCAGGGGGAGTGGGAGAGGGAGAAGCAGGCTTCCCGCCAATCAGGGAGCCCAATGTGGGGCTCGATCCCAGGACTCTGGGATCATGACCTCCGAAGGCAGACTCTTAAACAACTGAGCCACCCAGGCACCCCAGAGATAGACCTTTTGGTAATAACCTGCATTTATTTGGAGTACTTGGTGGTATTCTAAGTAAGTATCTTTATACCATCTTTAACACCAGGACAGAACTACTGAGAGCCACCTTCTCCTTTTTAAATCTAATTTTGGTGTGTGTTAAATTATTAATCTGTTCAGTTTATGATTTTTAGAACCTATCTTAACAAAAATAAAAAATACCCTGTGGATATTTAAAGATTTATAAATTTAGTGTCCTCCATGGTTCTAAATAGTACATTATGTCCTGAAATAAATACAAGTGCTTGCTATCTGTCTTCTTAAGCTGTTATTATTAAGGATGTAGGAGAGACTTATTCATTGGCTTTTCTGGGGACTACCATCTTTGAATGGTTTATTGGTACTTTTCTAAATCCATCGTAATTCCAGCCATTGCAAGACATGTATTACCAGCTGATGATAACCAAAAGCTAACTGCATATTGGAAAAGCATCATGGCTCACAGTACAGTATTAATCCTTTAGCAGTACTGAATATTTATCCAATCAGTTCCAGATTTATCCACTTAGAAAACCACTGCTTTAGCTAGTCAAGGGCAGTTTTCCAAAGTGATCAGGAAAGTATCCACAGCGGCTGCTGCACTTCTGAAATGAAGTCTTGCCTAACTTACTGCTTCTTGGCGTAATCACAGGTGGTCAAAACTGAAACTACCTCTTCAAAAGACATTCGGTAACTTAAAATATGCATAGCAAAAGACTGAAAATTACTACTACAGTCATAGTAATCTTCAGGAGTTTCCATTTCATACAGTGAGTATTAAACAAATTTAAAGGTTTGAGATCAGCTAGCACTAATAACCTACAAGGCCTAGTTGATTCATGACATGTAATTTTTTTGGTAACCATCTGGTCACCCCCAGAAAGTCCTCAAAATAAACATTTACTACTCATTCCACTGCAACTTCCTTCTCTGCCATCCCGCACACCTCCAGTGTGTGGTGGTTAATAGTGCATGTACAGTATTTTCTTAAGTTAAAATAGCAGTGGGCTCCTTGAAGTGGCAACTTCACCTCACTAGCCAATTACCATTTGCCCTCCTGAACCCCAAATGTCTTATGTCTTAGTGATGAACCATTGAGGCTGGCTTTCACTTAATTTGTGGGTGCTGAGTCATTGGCAGACAACTTCAGCATCCCTCAGATATTCATTGCACACCTCCTAAATCCAGGCACTATGCTGTATAGTAGAGAAGTTCATGAACGAGACTGAATGTTACCTGTTTCAGTGTTTGGTGAGACAGGTAATTAAGCATGCAGTTACAATGTGAAAAGTGCTATAATGAGGGAAGTGAAAGGTATGCTTGAGAGCGTCTAACCCAGACTTGAGGGGGTTCAAAGGAGGCTGTCAGAGGAAGCAATATCGAAAGTAAATCAGAAGAGTAAGAAGTAGCCAAGAATGGAACATGGTACACTGGGCAGGTAGAATAGCCTGTGTAAAGGTTATTAAGTCAGGGGCACCTGAGTGGCTCAGTAGGTAAAGCGACTGCCTTCTGCTCAGGTCACGATCCCAGGGTCCTGGGGTAGAGCCCCAAATCTGGGTTCCCTGCTCAGTGGGGAGCCTGCTGCTTCTGCCTGCTGCTCCCCCTACTTGTATGTGCACTCTCTCACTCTCTCTGACAAAATCTTTAAAAAAGAAATAAATAATCCTCAAAAAACCTCTTGAGAGGGTGCCTGGGTGGCTCAGCTCAGGCTGAATGTCTGCCTCCTGCACAGGTCATGATCCCCGGGGGCCCGGGATGGAGCCCCGCATCAGGCTTCCTGCTCGGCGGGGAGCCTGCATCTCCCTCTGCCTCTGCTGCTCTCCCTGCTTGTGCTCTCTTGCTCTCTCTGTCAAATAAAATCTTAAAAAACAAAACAAAAAACTATTAAGTCAGAAAAAATGCGGCACATTGGAGGTTGTGAAAGAACATACATGTGACTGAATCTCCAGATAGATGTACTGATGTAAGGTCGGAGAATGGGGACCAGATCATGAAGTTCCTTTTATGCCATACCAAGGATGGGGCTATCTTAAGGCCAGTGCATGGAAAACCATCTCGAAGGATTTCGACAAGGCACAATTTCTGCCCTCTGTCTGGTCTAACAGCAGCAGGTGATTTCAATTACAGGTAACAGAAGCCAGGGCAGAAACCTGTATGGGGGGGCGGGGGTGCATCTGAGAGCACAGGTGGCCCTCCCCTTTGCTCAGTATGTAGGAGCCCAGACATTCTTAGCACAAGGCGTCGGAGAAGAGGGAAGATGACAGCTGCTCAAGTTCAAGCCCATTACACGTGTATGTCAGTGACTACGGTCCAAAGGTAGGATTTCTGAGGAAACCACTATGTAAAACAGTTTTTCCACATAAATGTCAATACATACCAGAGCCTTCAGGTCATGATCCCAGGTTCTGGGATCAAGATTCTCATGGGGTCCCCTGCTCATCAAGGATCCTGCTTCTCCCTCTCCCTCTGCCTATCCCCCTATCCCCCTGCTTGAGCTTGCTCTTTCTCTCTCAAATAAAATCTTTTAAAGATAAATATTAGACCCTTTTTATGAGGGATCACATTGAATGTGACACTGTCCACATCGTGCACTTAATTCTTTGTTCTATACACCTCACACTCTCCTTGGATAACAGTTTCTCCTTTCTTTTCCACTCCTTTCTTAAATACCTAAGTTTCTTCTGCTCTGACTTCTAAGGATAGCTGAATGCAATTTGCTTTCTTCATATTTCGTATTTGTACAGCATTTCACATCTTCAGAGCACTTGCACTGACTATCTCATTTCACCCTCAACTTTCCCCTGAGGTATGTGGCATAAATGATAGACCCACTTACCAGGAATTAAGCAGCAGAGACATTAAATGATTTGGCTAGGACCCCATGAGTAATAAGTGGCACCCCAAACGGGGCCTAGGTAGTGACCCCATGTTGTCGTCCATGCCCTGACTTCATACCTGACGACCTTGTAGACCTCCCTGTATGGTGTTTTCACAGTTCCCATTCTATGTTCATGATCCGTTATTCTCAGGCCTATTTGCCCTACTCCCAGCTACTTAAGCTTCATTGTCCCATCAGATGTCATCCCACCTAATCTTATCTAAAGTGGTATCTAGCTTTGTGAGACTTAGTATTTCCTAAGTGTAGTTTTTATTTCTACCAGAAATGAACTGGTCCAGTTGTGATCACTCAAGATAACTACAACGGCAGTTCACCACAGATTCCCTTAGCAGGGAGCTCACACTGACCTGCGAACCTACTACTACGAAAAAATTGCCGTGGAAGACTCTTGACGAGGGCACCTGGGTGGCTCAGTGGGTTAAAGCCTCTGCCTTCGGCTCAGGTCATGATCTCAGAGTCCTGGGATCAGGGCCCTCATCGGGCTCCCTGCTCGGCAGGGAAGCCTGCTTCCTCCTCTCTGCCTGCCTCTCTGCCTACTTCTGTATCAAATAAATAAATAAAAATCTTAAAAAAAAAAAAAAAAGACCCTTGATGATCTCTGCCTGTAGCCTTGCCTTAATCTCCTGCCGCTACCAGCCTTTGCTTCAGCCACGCAATTTCCAACCAGTCCCCATAAAAGCCAACTTTAAATCACATAATTTACCCACTGTCCCTGATGGTTGCAGCTCATCAGTCACCAAACCATTCTTTATTTCATTTTTTTAAGGTTTTTTTTAAAAGATTTTATTTATTTATTTGAGAGAGAGCATGCACATTAGCGATTGGGGGATGTGGAAGGGGGAGAGAATCTTCAAGCAGACTCCCTACTGAGAGCAGAGCCCCACTCCCTGTCAGGGCTCAATCTTAGGACTCCTGAGCCAAAAGCAAGAGCTGGACACTACCAACTGAGCCACCCAGGCGCCCCAACCATTCTTTCTTTGTTTCTTTCTTTTTTTAAGATTTTATTCATTCATTTGACAGAGTGCACACATAAGCAGGGGGAGCAGCAGGCAGAGGCAGAGGGAGAAGCAGGCTCCCCGCCAAGCAGGTAGCCTGATGTGGGACTTGATCCCAGGACCCTGAGATCATGACCTGAGCCGAAGGCAGAGGCTTAACTGACTGAGCCACCCAGGTGCCCCATTCTTTATTTCTGGACAGTTTTTTTCTGCCAGTTCACTGTCACACTACAAAACTACTTATATCTTAATAATTGGCAATTTCAACATACACATGGATCAGTAGCTTTCAAAGTGTGGTCTCTGGACCACAGCAGCAACACCACTAGGAAACTTAGAAATGAAAATTCTCAGTCTCAGACCTAGAAACTCTGGGGGTAGGATCTGGATATCTGTGTTTTAACTCGTTCTCCATGTAATTCTGACATAGGCTAAAGTTTGAAAAACATTGACACAAATGATCCAACAAACTAGCCTCTTGGTTCCTGTTAATGCCCATTGATTAGATCTCTCACCTTCCTTGGGCACTCCTTCCCAAGTCATTACCAGTCTTTTCAACCACACCATAGTTTGAATTTCATGCTTCCTTCTCTCTGACTCCTGTATCTTGCCAGCCCATTTCCCCTAATACGTTAATTTGGAATCACTGTGACCATCAATGAATGGATGCTACGCTACCATCTCCCTCATCATTCTGATGTCCTTCTTTTCTTCTTTACCCTGCTTACTTATATTCCACGGTCAGTCACGATCACTCTTGTGAATATACCCCCAACATCCTTGCCCTCTCACTCACTTTGTTATGCTCATTTGCCAAACCACATCCTTGGCTAAGTCTACATGCTCTGCATTTCTGCCCGTGTAGCTGGAGAAAACAACTAAGTTGGCTAGTCTCATTGCAATAATAGAAATTCCTTTTCAGAACCTTAAGAAAGCACTTAATACTACCTGACAAGCATACTTTATTTCTTCGAGCCATGATTATTTCTCTCCACAGATGACCTTTCCTCCTATGTTATAACTAAGAAAATTGAAGCAATTGGAGAACTTCCATGGACTCCCACAATATCATCTACTCACTACTGTCTGCACTCATGTGTATGCTCCCTCTTCCCAATACTGGGTTGCTGCTCAAGCTCCTTTTTATTTTAAGATTTTATTTTCAAGTAATCTCTATACCCCACGTGGGGCTCGAACTCACAACTCCAAGATCACAACTCACAAGCTCCACGGACTGAGCCAGCCAGTCACCCCGTTCATTCTCCTTTTTATTTTTTTTTTATTTTATTTTTTATTTTTTTAATTTTTTTAAAGATTTTATTTATTCATTTGACACACAGAGAGAGACCACAAGTAGGCGGAGAGGCAGGCAGAGAGAGAGGAGGAAGCAGGCTCCCCGCGGAGCAGAGAGCCCGATGCGGGCCTCGATCCCAGGACCCTGGGATCATGACCTTAGCCGAAGGCAGCGGCTTCAACCCACTGAGCCACCCAGGCGCCCCATTCTCCTTTTTAAAGCCATTCCCTCCACTCAATGTCTTTGTGATTTCTCCCCTTTCCTATATCATTAATTTTCTTCCCTACGCTGTTGTTACTATGAGTGTGTACACATGCTATTACCTAGCCTATCTTTTACTAAACCAGCTCCCTTTTGCAGCAAAACACCTCAAAAGTTACCAATACTTGGGATACCAGGGTGGTGGTCAGTTAAGCGTCCAACCCTTGGTTTTGGCTCAGACTGTGATCTCAGGATTGTGAGATGAAGCCCCAAGTCAGTCTCCCCACTCAACACAGAGTCTGCTTGGGATTCTTTCCCTTTCCCTCTCCCTCCACCTCCACCTCTCAAATAAGTACATAAAATCTTAAAAAATAATAATAATAGGGGTGCCTGGGTGGCTTAGGCTGTTAAGCGTCTGCCTCCAACTCAGGTCATGATCCCAGGATCCTGGGATCAAGCCCCACATTGGGCTCCCTGCTCAGCCTTCTCCCTCTGCCCTTCCCCCCACTGTCCCCATCATGCTTGCTCGCTCTCTCCCACCTCCTCTCAAATAAATAAATAAAATCTTTAATAATAATAATAATAGATTTTTAAAAATATTTTAAAGGACTCATCTTCTGCCCCTCATCCACTTATGGGCACTCTCAAATAAATAAAATATTTTTTAAAATAATAGAAATAAAATAAAATTTTAAAAGTTACCAATATTCACTTACTATCTCCAATTCCCATTCTCTCTCTCTCTCTCTTTTAAGATTTTATTTGACAGAGAGAGATACAGCAAGAGAGGGAACACAAGCAGGGGGAGTGGGAGAGGGAGAAGAAGGCTCCCCGCTGAGCAGGGAGCCGGATGAGGGCTTAATCCCAGGACCCTGGGATCATGACCTGAACCGAAGGCAGACTCTCAACGGCTGAGCCATCCAGGCGCCCCTCCCCATTCTCTCTTGAACCTATTCCAGTCAGGTGCTCATTCCTACCACTTCACTGGAATCATTCTCCTTACACATGAAATGCAAGAGTCCATTTTCAGTCCTCATTTTATGTGAACTTCTCCGCAGTATTTGACTCCCCTGAATATCTCTTCCCACTTGCTCTACTTTATGATACACTTGACTTCCAGAGCTTTGCCGTGGCCTTCCTTCTTCCTTACTTTTTTTCACTTCTCAGATTCCTGTTCCGGTTCCTCCTTTCTCCGGCTTCGTATCTTTGGAATATCAGAGATAAGGCTCAGTACTTCCTCTGTCTGTCTTCGTTTCGTGGGTGATCTCATCCAGTGTGGTTTTAAATAACATATATGCACCGATGACTCTCAAATGTATCTCTAGCTCCTACCTCTCCCCTGAACTCTAAACATATATGCAACTGCCTCTTTGGTATCTCCACAAACTTGTTTTTTTCTTAAGATTTTATTTATTTATGGTGCCTGGGTGGCTCAATGGGTTAAAGCCTCTGCCTTCGGCTCAGGTCATGATCTCAGTCAGGGTCCTGGGATCGAGACCGAGGCCTGCATCGGGCTCTCTGCTCAGCGGGGAGCCTGCTTCCTCCTCTCTCTCTGCCTGCCTCTCTGCCTACTTGTGATCTGATCTCTCTCTGTGTCAAATAAACAAATAAAATCTTTTAAAAAGATTTTATTTATTTATTTATTTGAGAGAGAGAGAGTTAGAGATCATGAGCAGGAGGAAGGGTAGAGGGAGAAGCAGACTCCCCGGTAAGCAGGGAGCCCGATGAGGGGCTCTACCTGAGCCGAAGGCAGAGGCTTCATGGACTGAACAACACAGGCACCACCTCTGCTCTTCTTTAATAGACATCTCAGACTTAACGTGTCCAAAATTGAACTCTTGATTTTCTTCCCCACCCCCACCAGAAACCCATTCCACAGTTTTCTCCCTCTCAGCCATTGGCAACTCCATCCTTCCGGTTGCTCAAGCTAAAAACCTTTGGAGTCATCCTTGACTCCTAGTCTCATACTCTATACCAACCCATCAAGAAGACTTGTTGGTTTGACCTTCAAAATATATCCAGAATCTGAACCTTCTTATACCACGTCCCCTGCTAACATCAAGGCACTACCTTCTCTCATGGGGGTTTCTGGAATGATCTCTTAAATAGCTTCCTGCTTCCAAGCTTGCCTGTCTACAATCTATTCTTCATGCCATTCAGAGCGATCCCATCAAAATGTAAGTCAGACCATGTCAGTCCTCTGTTCAGAACCCTTCAGTTGCTCTCATCTCACTCAAATTCAAAGCTAAAATCTTTGCAGTAGACTACAAGACCCAACAAGATCTGGCTTTCCATTTGGTGTCTGACCTCCTCACCTTTCCACACTCTTCTCCCTTTCTCCTCCTGCTTCCTGGGTTTCCTTCCTCTTCTTCAGCCCTGGCTGGTCCCTAGGCTTGAAGTGCTCCTCCTTGACATGTCGCCAGGGCTGGTCCCTCCCTTCATTCAGGATTTTCTCTGTGGGCTTCCCCACCACCCTAACTGCCATTCCAAAAAACCTCTCTCCAAATACTCTTTTTTTTTTTTTCCGGCTTTCCCCCAACAAATTTCCCCAAATAAACTTCTAACATATTGTATGATTTACTGATTTATTATGTTTCTTGTTTAATTGTTTTACCTTACTAAAATAAATGCAAGGCCCCCAGAGGCAGAAATGTTTAAAAATCTGTTTTGTGGGCGCCTGCGTAGCTCAGTCAGTTAAGCGTCTGCCTTCAGCTCAGGTCATGATCCCAGGGTCCTGGATGGAGCCCTGCCTCAGGCTCCTTACTCAGCGGGGAGCCTGCTTCTCCCTCTGCCTGCCGCTCCCCTTGCGTGTGCTCTTTCTCTCTCTGACAAATAAACGAATAAAATTAAAAAAAAAAAAATCTGTTTTGTTCACTGATAAATTCCAAGCTCCAAGCCATAGAAGTCACTCAGTACAGATGTGACAAACCGCCCTTTAACGATTCCAAGCCTTTATAAACTGCTCTTCCCTCCACCCTTACCCCGCCTCCGTGTACCTGGGGCATCCTTTCCACTCTGCAGAAGTCTCTTCTGATTTTCCAAACTGCTTCCTTTTGCCCTCCTGTTGGGCCTCTTCTAACACCTCTCATTGTACTCTAATGATACATTTACATTTGTTTCTTTCCCTTACTAAACGGTAAGCTTTTTAAGGAAGGTACAATATCTAACTCACCTTGGTAATCCTAGCCTATCACATCATCTCTCTGGCTTGTATAGAGTAAGTTTTCAAACAAAGAAACAGCAAACTGTCCTTACTGTGTTTGGTACGGGGTTGACACACAGCAGAGTTTGGTGGTAGTTTGCCACAGAGGGAGATGCAGGCCTGGGGGACTTGTTTCCTGGAGGCCTACAGGCTGGGCTGCCGGAGAGAGAGAGCTCATGCCCGCTGAGTCACTCCCGCAGCTCAGCCTCTCACTCTGAAGCAGAGATGGGGATCCCTGATTAACAGCTCTTTCCTGGGCAAGGTGAGGGTGCAGGGCTGTCTTCGCCTAAGGCCTGGGAGGGAAGAATGAGCCCGTGGGCAGCAGAAGATCTTTTATAGAAGACCTCGCTTGAAATCCGAAAATCCCAGAAATTCCTTAGGAACTGACCATCTTAACTCGTTTCTTTGCCAAGCCTGCATTTCAGGATTTATATCCTTACTAGAACTGAAAGAAGCACAACATATGCAGGCTTATAACCCCACACTTTTCGTCCTTGGATTGACGCACTTGACCTATGGATGGGTTTTTATAAGAATTATATGTTGGGGGCGCCTGGGTGGCTCAGTGGGTTAAAGCCTCTGCTTTCGGCTCAGGTCATGATCTCAGCGTCCTGGGATCGAGGCCCGCATCGGGCTCCCTGCTCAGCGGGGAGCCTGCTTCCCCCCTCTCTCTCTGCCTGCCTCTCTGCCTCCTTGTGATCTCTCTCCCTCTGTGAAATAAATAAATAAAATCTATAAAAAAAAAAAAAAAAAAGAATTATATGTTGGATCCTTACACGAACTAGGAAAGGTGATCTTTAGAGGCTCTGAGTTTTAATGCATTCCAGTATTTTCAAATCCAAAAGCGATTAAAACACTGTTGTGTGGTTTTGAATTATAGCCTACTTGTTAAAATAGCTATTGTTTCCCCTAAGGACAGCCTGCCTTTTTTACCTGATGTCATCACGCTCCGGGTCTCAGGGGGGTAGGGAACTTAATAGAACAAGTGATTAAATATAGTTCTGAGATAACAGTGAGTCCTAAGGTGATGATAGGAAATAGTTCCCAATTTTAGTGACTTTCAGGTGGAGTAACGGAATGAATGCCACGTAGCCCAGGATTGGTTAAACAAATAAGTGATATCTGCCAAATACATATTAAATCAGAAGTGGTGTTTTGATCATCCCTTCTTGAACTTGGACCCTGTGAGAGTTGTGTCTGCCTTGACTATGCTAATAGAAAGACTTTATTATATGATGCCCATGTTACTATGACATGGGGGAAACTATTGTCCACTTGACCCAAGGCTCCAGATTTCATCCCTATGGCACTGAGGCTACATACCAAAGCCAAATGGCCCTTGATTTGGGACCCTTGACTTTGTTTGCTCTACCAACACCATCTGACTCTCCATCCCAGAAGAAAGCTGCCAATAAAGACTTGGTAATAAGCTCACACACTGACCGGTGCAAAGAACACAAATGGGCGACAAAACTCATCTCTTATTTCTCTCTCTCTTTTTTTAAGATTTTATTTATTTATTTGTCAGAGAGAGAGAGAGAGAGAGCACAAGCAGGAGGAGTGGCAGGCAGAGGGAGAACCAGGCTCCCCACTGAGCAAGGAGATGGATACAGGACTTGATCACAGGACCCTGGGATCATGACCTGAGCCGAAGGCAATCGCTTAACAGACTGAGCCACCCAGGCGCCCCTCTTATTTCTCTTAAGACGGTATTTGTCACAGAATGTTTTCCTTATTTGTCCGTCTCTGCGACAGCAAAGACCTCTTGCAGGTTAACAGAAGCCACCCGTCCTTGAGGATTTGAAACGAAACGTTACTCTTTTCACTTTCCACCCACAAAAACGAGATGAAATAGAACCCTTTGCCGGAGGTGAATGAGTCAGGAGCAGAGGACTGGAATGCAGAACCTGATTCCTGGTTTCCTAACCCTAACCACATCCTCCCTACGCTGGGGTATTTAAGTTGCTTTTTTGCACTGTGAGGGGCAGGGGTGGGGAAGGGGATGGTTTGCTTTTTATGTTTTTACTTAGAAACTTACTGACATCTGACCTCTAACCCACATGTAAGGCATGCCAGTTAAACTCTAGCAGGAGTCTGTGATGATTCCTAATGTATAATTTGCATCGGAGCCTCGGACATGATTTTTCCTGGGTCTTAAGCAATAGGATTGGCCAGGTGTGAATAAGGCTCAAAGTAGAGAAGAGAATAAGTCAAAAGAGGAGAGGCTAAAACCTAATCCTAAATATCTCAAAAGTTAAATTAACCAGTGATCATAATTAATCACCCAGTCTCTACCCATAATGTTTCAAAATAAGTTCTCAGTTTTTAAACTTGATATCAGAAGCTCAGATGACTTCACACATGAGAGATATTAATAAATGTAGTTTTTAGGGGAGCCTGGGCGGCTCAGTCGGTTGAGCATCTGACCCTTGATTTTCGGCTGGGGTCATGGGATCGAGTGAGTAGGGCTCCACACTCAGTGAGGAGTCGGCTTGAGATTCCCTTCCCCTCTCTCTGTGCACCTCCCACAGCTTATGGTGTGCAAGCAAGGTGCCCTCTCTCTCTTTCTCTCTCTTTTTAAGATTTTACTTATTTATTTGAGAGAAAGAAAGTGAGAGAGAGAGAGAGAGAGAGCACGCACACACAAGCTGGGGGAGAGGGGCAGAGGGAGAAGGAGAAGCAGACTTGCCAGGGACCAGGGAGCCCAACGCCGGGCTGGATCCCAGGACCCTGAGATCATGACCGCGGCAGAAGGCAGACGCCCAACTGACTGAGCCACCCAGGTGCCCCATAAATAAAATCTTAAAAAAAAAATAACTTTTAATTCAGGCTTGCATTTTGCATCAGAGATTATAAGATCTTTGCCTATGCAATGATGGTAGTATTCTCCTGGGTTTGGGGGTTTTGTTTTTTTACTTTAGTCATCTACCAAAAGAGTCTACGAATAAACAACGAAACACAATGCATGCATTGTAATGTAGATTCAAAAACATGTCAAAGCAACCAATCCCAACTGGCCTTGAGAAAGAGAACTTTTGGGAAATCTTACATGACTGTTGGAGAGAAAATAACCAAATGCTCATTACTCAAAGGGCTTCTTCAACTGACAAGAAGTACTAGTCTTTCAATACTAACACCTTCACTTGTGGAAATTCATCTCAGAATGCAGGAGCTGGTCGCATCTCGTTCCTCTGAGAATATTCTTCAATCAACAAGTTGTCTACCTAGCTAAGGGACAGTTTCCTGGAATTAAGACTGCAGAACCTAGGTTATAATTAACTCAGACTTCCTCCTCCTTTTGTACCTTGGCCATGACCTTAATCCTCACCTAGATTTTCCATCCTGACTATGGATAAAAATTTGTTCTAAATTAGATCAACTGAACTCTAGTCCTGTTCGTCTAAGATAAGTTAGCATTGATGGATGAAAGGAATCCTAAACCAATTTTAGACCATTTAGTTATACTTTAAGCATGACTCAAAAAAAAAGCTAGACATCTCAGTGAGAGGATAATATTCCCCTTTTTCTCCCTTTTGAAAGAAAAAAGAAAGGAAGAAAGAAAGAAGAAAAAAAAAGAAAAAGAAATCACTTGCTAATGTTAGGTCTGGCGAATTTTTTCTGAGTAATTTGGAGGCAAGCAATGTCACCAATTCTAGGAACTGCAGCATTAACAATACATAGAATGAAAAAGGATGATCAGATGGGAGGGGCTTTGGAATTCAGCAAGTTTCACCTGCATGCATTTAAAGTCATACTTAAGTAATGATCATCAGTAGGTCCATTGCTACTTATCTAAAGAGCTCAAAGCCCAATCCTATATATCTCCTTGGTTCTTACAACTTTACAAGAGATAAGGTTTATGGAACAGAATCAAGTGTTTTGCAGGTGTGAAAGGTGAGATTCAAAGAAGGTGTTAGAAGTTTCACACACGCAGAAGTCTTCCAGAAAAGAGCTACGCCTTACCTACTACGTTAAGGAGAAAGTAGAAACTGTCCAGCATGGACTCCTTCAATTTCTTACCCTTCACCTCAAACTGATCTGCTTCTAACTATCCCTTTCCTTCTTTTCTTTTGCCCTAGAAGGAGACATTTAGGATATTCTTTCCAAAACTGCCCTTCTATATTTGCTTCTCTTCCTTTCTATTCTTCAGTCATCTCTTCCTATCCATTCTCCATCTTTTATGTGTTCATTTATTGGCTCAACAAACATTTATTATACTCTTGTTATAGGTCATATTAAGTTCTTGGGACACTGAAGTGAAAGACAACTTTCCTATCTTCACAGGATTCATAGTCTAATGGAAGAGGTAGCAGAATACATTATCACAAACCACACAATGACGATCCGGTACGTAAATATCCACAACAGAAGTCTGCATATTATGCTACAGCGGTATACACGGGAGAGGTTGAAGAAGGCTGAGGGGGAGGGCAGAACACATGAGGTGGGTCTACGAGTTAGCCAACAGGACAAGTGGGGAAGGAAGGACATTTTAAACAGAGGAAATGACATGCACCAAAGCACAACCATACAAGAAAATTCAAGTTCAGCGAGGCAAGGACAAGGAATCAGAGGTATGTTTGGAGGTAGGAGGTGAGGGGAAGAGTTGGACCGAATAATAAAGGCTCTTGAAGATGATAAGGAATTTTTAAAGTATTTTAAGTATTTATTGAAGTATGGTCTAATTTGCATTTTAGGAAGTTCAGTCTTGTAGCAGAGGATGATTAGACTGGGAACCATTGCAGGAATCCTGAAGAAAAATAAGCAATGAGGGGAGCATGGTGGTGCCATTAGAAGAAGTGATCCAGAGAGAGGCCAACTTCACCGTCAAGAGGAATTCAGTTTAAGGACATACGAGTACAGGTCACCCGGGTGGCTCAGTCAGCGGAGTGTCAGCCTTAGGCTTGTGTCATGATCCCAGGGTCCTGGGATTGAGTCCCACGTAGGGCTCTCCACTCAGCAGGGAGTCTGCTTCTCCCTCTGCCTGCCACTCCCCCTGCTTGTGCTCTCTCCCTGTGTCAAATCAATCAATAAATAAAATCTAAAAAAAAAAATGAATGAACGAAATACTAAGAAGAAAAGAGGTCTAGGAACATAACTCTGAGAAACACCAACATTGAGGGTTGGATAGTGACAAGAAGCCAGTGCAAGGGTTTGAGATAGAAAGTTGAGAGAGGTAGGAGGAAGAGCAGGAAGGAAAGAGTGGGGTCACAGACAATGAGGCGGGAGAACTTCCAGAAGTTCAACAATGCTACAAAAAGACCAGGAACAACACAATGAAAAAGTCACCATTAGTTTTAGTAGCCTAGAAGTCACTGGGGTTTTTGGTGTCAACGGTATCAATGGGGGCGGGAGGCAGATGACTATGGTTTGGAGCATATAGGGAAGATGGTAAGGAACCAGAGGGGCTGTGAATGTAGACATGCTTTTCAGAAACTTGGCTGCATTGTCATTAGGCAACATTTCCCATTTATTTATTTTCTGATCTAGGCAGCCCTTGGAAGCCATCACTCTATAATGGGTGTGTGTGTGTGTGTGTGTGTGTGTGTGTGTGTGTGTGTGTATCCATCCAGTTCACTTATTCATTTACTTATCCATCCATCCTCACCTCTCCTTCTCTCAAGCCCTACGCTTAATATATCAGCACATTTTCATTCAATCTTCATAATGTATCCTGAATCTATTTCTCATCACCTCCATACTACAAACTAAGGCCAAGGCCCCATCATCTTGTCACCTGGACCAGTGCAATAACCTTCCAACAGATTTCCCTGCTTTTACCCTTTGCCTCCCTCTTGTCTATTTTTTTTTAAGATTTTATTTTTTTATTTTATTTTTTTTAAGATTTTATTTCTTTATTTGATAGAGAAAGATCACAAGCAGGTGGAGAGGCAGGCAGAGGGAGAGGAGGAAGCAGACTCCCTGCCGAGCAGGGAGCCCAATGCGGGGCTCGATCCCAGGACCCTGAGATCATGACCTGAGCCAAAGGCAGAGGCTTAAACCCACTGAGCCACCCAGGTGCCCCTAAAATTTTACTTTTGAGTAATCTCTACACCCAACACGGTGTTTGAACTCACAACCCCAGGAAGAGTTGCATGCCCCACCGACTGAGCCAGCCAGGCACCTCTCCCTCTTGTCTAGTCTTATACCAGCAGCCAGACTCACCCTTCCAAATACTAAGTCATATTTTGTCAGTCTTCTCTTTAGAAGCCTCCAATGATCTGTCATCTCGTTTTAAGCCCCTGTATAATCTGAAACACCCTCCCTCCATTATTTTGCTCACCTCCTTTCCAACCACTATTCCCCTCAGCCTCCTTTACACCAGCCACACGGGCCCCCTTGTTGTGCCCTGAACACACTCCACCTCAGGCCTTCTGCATTGGCTGGTTTGTGCTCAGAACACTCTTTCCTTGGTATCATCAGTCCTTCAGCACTCTGTTCAAATATCCAAAGGTCTTCCCTGGCTGTCCTTTATAAATGATCTCACCTTGTCCTCTCCCAGCTCTCTCTTCTCTTTGTCACACTCAACAGAACTTGTCACCATCTGACCTATTATAGTCATTTATTTATTGTCTGTTTCCCTTCACTAGACTGTAAACACCTACAAAGTACGCCTTCCAAGAGCACCTCCTCTGGAGAAGCTGAGATAAAGATAACCAAGAAAACTATCCCTGCCCTTGAGGAACCCACACTTCAGTGAGTCATCTAACCTAACAAGTAATTAGAATGGAAATGCTCAAAGCAGTTGGATGCGAGAGTCTGAGGCCCCAGGGAACAGTGCGGTTTGGGGCACTCTTCAGCCTGGGTAGTAGTTAAAACCATGAGTTCACCCGAAGAGAATGTAAGAAATGAAAAGCACTCAGGAGACACCGGTGTTTAAGGGGTGAAGGTCAGAGAAAGGAGGCCAAGAAGGCATAATAATAATCAAAGACGTGAAGAAGAGCTGGAAGAATGAGCCACTGATATCAACGCTACTTGAGCCTTTACAGAATAGTGCTAATAATCAACCAAGGATCATTCCTCACAACTCACGACATGTCAGCTACTGCTCTAAGTCTGTTTCATATGTTCACACATTAAACCCAAGGAGTGAGGCGCTAGTATGACCCTATCTTACAGAGACAACATTCACTGCCCAAGTGCACACACCTATGAAGAAATAAAGATCAGAATCCAAGCAGTCTTCAACCCTATGTTGTTATCCACCATACTACACTAGGCTGGCTCTCTCTATTTCTCTCCTATTTTATTGAGTACCTACTAAGGGTCAGGTATTCCAGGCTCTGGATGTAGAGTTGTGAGGCAGTTCCTCTTCATTGAGCTCACATCCTTGTGGGGGACACAGCCACTGAGCAAGTCAGCTGATGCATGACAGACAATACGTGCTCGGGGGTCTGGGTGGCTCCATCAGTGGAGAGTGCGACTCCTGATCTCAGGGTCATGAGTTCAAGCCCCACATTGGGCATGGAGGGTACTTTAAAAAAATAAAATAGGGCACCTGAGTGGCTCAGTGGGTTAAAGCCTCTGCCTTTGGCTCAGGTCATGAAATAAAATAATAAAATAAAATAATAAAATAAAAACAGATAATAAGTGCCGTGAAGACAAACGAAGTACGGTAAGTTTTCGTGAATGATAGGTGGTTGCCTCTCGGAGGAGGGGATATGTAAGTAGAGATCTGAAGGAAGTGAGAGAAGGAGCCAAGAGGATATCTGGGGGAAGAACATTCCAGGCAGAGGGCATGGCAAGTGCAGAAGCCTTAAGGTGTGAGTGTGCCCGGTATGTTCCAGGAACTGCAAGGAGGTCAGTGCAGGGGGAGCACTGTGAACGAGGGAGAGAGAGGCAGGTGATAAGGTCAGAAAGATATGGGAAGGTTTCCAGGACATAGAAGTGAAATATTTCACATAAGTGAAATAAGTGAAGGGATCAGACATATTGGCTTGTATGTTATAATCACACTGAGTAAAGGAATGTGTGTGTCCATATATTTAGATATATACATTATATATATATGTATATGCTTACAGATATTCTGAAATAGTGGACAACCAACTTAACAGTGATTACCTTTTGAGGGAGGGAAGGAGAACTTTTTAAAGACTTTTTTTTTTTTTAAGATTTTATTTATTTATTTGAGAGAGAAAGAGAGCATGAGACGGGAGAAGGTCAGAGGGAGAAGCAGACTCCCCATGGAGCTGGGAGTCTGATGTGGGACTCGATCCTGGGACTCTGGGATCATGACCCAAGCCAAAGGCAGTTGCTTAACCAATTGAGCCACCCAGGCGCCCTGGACTTTTAACTTAATATTGTTCCATACTACTTGAAAAATTTCACCTTGCATAATTACTTTTATAATAATCAAAAATTAGCCTAAGAAACCTAAGAAACAACCACAAGTGGCCTCCACTCGCATCTTCTTGTCCTTTTTGTTTCCTCCTCGACCAAATACAATCTGACCTCGGACTTCGCTTTGCCCTGCTACTGCTCCCACAGACATCGCCCGTGACGTCCCCAGGACTCCCAGGGACACCCTGCAGTCCTTTTGCTCCTTGATCTCTCAGCTACATTTGACGTTGCTTAGAGCTCTTCTGTTTGAAACGCTTTCTCCTTTGCCTGCTTTGACCCCATGGAACCTTCTTCCTCTGATTGCTTTCACCAGTTACTTTTTGTCAGCCCACCCAATAGACCTGGGTTTCTGCTGGTTCTAACCTTGACCTATTTGCCTCTGTGCTATGCACACTCTTTCCGTGTGGTCTCATCCAGGCCTGTGCTTTCAGAGACCCTCTCCATGCTGCCAAGTCCCCGATCTAGATTTCTAACCTGTCCTTGAGCTCCAGTCCCATACATCCAGCTGCCAATTAAACAGCTCCACCTGCAGATCTCACAAGCATCTCAAACGTGACTGTTTGGAACCCAAGCTCATCATCGCCAAATAGTATCATCTTCCTGCTGTTGTCCTTATCGTAGCTGGTGGTGTCAGCATCTGCTTGGTTGACCCTAGCTACCACCTGAGAAAACCCTCTTCTTCACCCTCCACATCTAAATGGACCTCTAAAAGTCATTTACCTGCTAAATATCTTTGGAATCTGTCCTCATTCCCACATCTCCACTGCCACGGCACTCATAATCCGGACTATTGCATATGGATCTGTGAGTCTAAAGTTCTGGGAAGAGCTTAGAGATAGTCTAACTGCATTTTATGCCTCAAGTCTCACCATCAGCCTGCTTTCTTACACTCAGTTGTCACAGTGACGTGGCACAAACTCCCATCACGTCAGTCCTTCCTTGAAATCTTTCATTTTCTTCTGAATCTTTCTTGAATATCTAAAATCCTTGGTATGGGTACCTGGGTGGCTCAGTGGGTTAAAGCCTCTGCCTTCAGCTCGGGTCATGATCTCGGGGTCCTGGGATCGAGTCCCACATCTGGCTCTCTGCTCAGCGGGGAGCCTGCTTCCTCATCTCTTTCCTTGCCTCTCTGCCTACTTGTGATCTCTGTCAAATAAATAAATAAAAAATAAAATAAAATAAAATAAAATCCTTGGTATGATCTGCCTAGTCCTCTTTTGACACTTGCCCCTTGTACCTGACGTTCAAGCAATACTGAAGTATTCTTTGTTTTTCAAAGGTCTCTTTTCTTTGCACATTTCTTTCTTTTTTTTTTAAAGATTTTATTTATTCATTTGACACACAGAGAGAGATTACAAGTAGGCAGAGAGGCAGGCAGAGAGAGAGGAGAGAGGAGGAAGCAGGCTCCCCGCTGAGCAGAGAGCCCGATATGGGCCTCGATCCCAGGACCCTGGGATCATGACCTGAGCCGAAGGCAGCGGCTTTNACCCAGGCGCCCTCTTTGCACGTTTCTTTTCTTTCTTTTTTTTTTTTTCTTTGCACATTTCTATGAAAGTTTAGTCACATGGCATCATTGTATCTTCGGGTCTAAACTAATTTCCTGGTACAAAGCAGATGTTCCATAAAGGCTCCGTGAGTAAGTAAAGGGACAGAAAGTTGAGAGTAAGGACACCAATCAGAAGACTATTATAAGAGGGGCACCTGGGTGGCTCAGCTGTTAAGCATCTCCCTTCCCTCAGGTCGTGATCCCAGGGTCCTGGGATCGAGCACTGCATCGGGCTCCATTCTCCACAGGAAGCCTGCTTCTCCCTCTCCCATCCCCCTGCTTGTGTTCCCTCTCTTGCTATCTCTCTCTCTGTGTCAAATAAATAAAATCTTAAATAAAAAAAAGAAGAAGAAGACTATTATGGGCACCTGGGTGGCTCAGTGGGTTAAAGCCTCTGCCTTCGGCTCAGGTCATGATCTCAGGGTCCTGGGATCGAGGCCCGCATCGGGCTCCCTGCTCAGCGAGGAGCCTGCTTCCCCCCGCCTCTCTCTGCCTGCCTCTCTGCCTCCTTGTGATCTCTCTCCCTCTGTGAAATAAATAAATAAAATCTTTAAAAAAAGAAGAAGAAGAAGAAGACTATTACAAGAGTACACTTTAGGCACCTGGGTGGCTCAGTCGGTTAAGTGAGGTTAAGCGAGAGAAGCAGTCTCCCCTCTGAGCAAGGAGTCCACTGTGGGACTCAGTCCCATGACTCTGGGATCATGACCTGGGCCGAAGGCAGCTGCCTAACCAACTGAGCCACTCAGGCATCCGAAGGGGTAGTCTCTTGATTTTGGCTCAGGTCATGATCTCAGTGTCATGGGATCCAGCCCCAAGTTGAGCCCACCGCTGGGTTCCACGATCAGCGGGATGTCTGCTTAGGATTCTCTCTCTCTCTTCCTCTCCCTCTGCCCCTCCACCCATTTGTTCTCTCTCTCATAAATAAATAAAACCTTTTTTTTAAAAAGGTGACATATAGGGTGCCTGTGGCTCAGTTGGTTAAGCATCTGCCTTCGGCTCGGGTCATGATTCTGGTGTCCCAGGATGGGAGTCCCGCATTTGGCTCCCTGCTCAGCGGGGAGTCTGCTCTCCCTCTGACCCTCCCCCCTCTCATGCTCTCTCTCTCACCTTTCTCTCTCGCAAGTGAATAAATAAAATCTTAAAAAAAATAAAAATAAAAGGTGACATATAAGTAGAAATCTTTTTTTAAAAGAGAGAGACAGGTTGAAAGAACAAGTGGGAGGAGGGGCAGAGGGAGAAGCAGAGTCCCTGTGGAGCAGGGAGACTGACATCGGACCCCTACTCAGGACCCTGGGATCATGACCTGAGCCAAAGTCAAATGCTTAACCGACTGAGCCACCCAGGCGCCCCAAATAAATAAAATCTTAAAACAACAACAAAAAAAGTACACTTTTTTTTTTCTGCTGAGACCTAGAAACAAATCAAGGCATGTACTTTAGAGGGAACTAGGAAGCGAGGGAAAGGAAATGCTTTCGTGCCACACTTGCTTCAAGCTTCTACAAGGTAAGATGGTAATAATCAAATAATAGTTCTTCCTATGATTTTTCTCTCTTTGAGAGATATGAACTTTAATCAATGGTTCTTCTTCTTCTTCTTCTTCTCCTTTTTTTTTTTTTTTTTTTTTTGANTTTTTTTTTTTTTTTGAGAGAAAGAGAGCACATGCTCAGGGGGTAGAAGGGGCAGAGGGAGAGGGAGCGAGAGAATCCCAACCAGGCTCCAAGCCCAGCATGGAGCCTGGTGAGGGGCTGGATCTCACGACCCTGAAATCATGACCTGATTCGAAATCAAGAGTCAGAGGCTTGGGCGCCTGGGTGGCTCAGTGGGTTAAAGCCGCTGCCTTCAGCTCAGGTCATGATCCCAGGGTCCTGGGATCGAGGCCCACATCGGGCTCTCTGCTCGTCAGGGAGCCTGCTTCCTCCTCTCTCCTCTCTCTCTGCCTGCCTCTCTGCCTACTTGTAATCTCTCTCTCTGTGTCAAATGAATAAATAAAATCTTTAAAAAAAAAAAAAGACAACAGATCTTACCCATGTGTGTATCTTACTGTAACTCTGTAGTAACCCATANCAGTTTCAAAGGGAGACAAACTGATTTTACATAAAATGTTTTTTATTTTTTTATTTTTTAAAGATTTTATTTATTTATTTGACACAGAGAGAGATCACAAGTAGGCAGAGAGGCAGGCAGAAAGAGAGGAGGAAGCAGGCTCCCTGACGAGCAGAGGGCCCAATGCAGGGCTCAATCCCAGGACCCTGAGATCATGACCTGAGCAGAGGCTTCAACCCACTGAGCCACCCAGGCGCCCTACATAAAATGTTTTTTAAATCAAACGAGTAGCCCAGTACATGTTGCTGCCAAAATCTTCTGATAAAACAAGACCCACTGGGTATGAATCCCAAGGTCTGAGAGTTCAGCCAGGAAGGGTCATTTATTCTGCAAACATTAATTGGGCTGGTACAGACACTGCTTAGCACAGGGGATACAACAATAAGTAGTACACGACTCTTGTTCTCAAAGAGATCATGGCCCCCAAGTCAATCAGCCTTTGCCTTTGGCCAGGACTATATACTTAATCCTTAACAGAAAGCCAGCTGTCTATGCTGGGGTCAGTATTTATTTACTTATTTTACTTTTTAAAGATTTTACTTTTTTCTTTGAAAGAAAGAGAGAAAACAAAGGGGGAGGAGGGGCAGAGGGAGAGGGAGAAGCTCAGCAGGGAGCCCAATATGGGGCTCCATCCCAGGACCCCAGGTTCATGACCTGAGCTGAAGGCAGCTGCTTGACCATCTGAGCCACCCAGGCGTCCCTGGGGGTCAATATTTAAAGACCTTTTGGTCATAGGCGTTGCTGTACCTAATTTTTGGAGCTCAGAAATGGAAACTCATGGATTCAGGGTAGTAGCAAAATGTAACCATCGCTTCCTTTATAATAAAATGGTGCCTGTGTAGAAGGGTAATGGACTTGGCCCTTCCTCCCCAGAAGACAGTAGCATCTAAAGATTCTGAACTGTCTGAGCCTCTGGATGGCTCAGTCGGATGAGCGCCTAGCTGTTGATTTCCACTCAGGTCCTGATCTCAGGGTTGTGGGATTAAACCCTGCACACCCCACCATCCCTCTTGCACTCAGCAGGTAGTCTGCTTCTCTCCCTCTGTCCTTACCTCCCCCAACCTCTGCTTTCTCTCTCTCAAAATAAATAAAATCTTTTAAAAAATTATTAAGATTCTGAACCGCCTTCTGTTCAGTGATGATCAAGCCATCCAATGGGCAAACTTCATTAACTCAGGCACTGTTCTTTTTCAGTTTGATGACTTTAAGGACTACTAATACAACGTTTTCCATTGGCAGCCTGTTTGGAGAAAGGACATTGCTGGTCTGAGACAGGGCATCTTCACCAATGCCTAAGGAAATCTCTGGGGGTAAAATGTGTTTGCCCGAATGAGAGAGAAGACACTCAGATTATGTCATTCAGTCTTCATAATACTCTCGTGATGTTGCTATTAGTATCTTTATTTTTGCAAAGTAGGAAACAGGTGTAATAAGCCTAGGTGCCTGGTTCAAGATCACGTAGCTACAATTACCAAACTTGCAATTCAAGCCCAGATTTGTGACTCTGAGCCCACATTAGTTCCACCACAATACTGGCTTGCAATGAAAAGTCTTTCTGGAGAGGGGCAAAAGGAGTGAACATCTAGAGGTCCATTCAAACCGAAGTAATTCACAAGCTTGCAAAAAGGGGCACAATTTGGGGTCCCTGTCTTAAATTTTCCCTTTTGTCACTTGGAAAAAATGTCATATATGTGCATTTCCATAAGGTTGGCAAGATCAAGAAGTTAAAAATCGGGCGCCTGGGTGGCTCAGTGGGTTAAAGCCTCTGCCTTCGGCTCGGATCATGATCTCATGGTCCTGGGATCGAGGCCCGCATCGGGTTCTCTGCTCGGCGGGAAGCACATGCATTTTTTAAAAGATTTTATTTATCTGACAGAGAGAGAGAGATCACAAGTAGGCGGAGGGGCAGGCAGAGAGGGAGGAGGAAGCAGGCTCCCTGCTGAGCAGACAGCCCGATGTGGGGGCTCCATCCAGGACCCTGAAATCATGACCTGAGCCAAAGGCAGAGGCTTTAACCCACTGAGCCACCCAGGCGCCCCAAGTACATGCATTTTTAAGACATTCACCTTGTATGGTAATCACCACCATCGATCCCCACAACTCTTTTTATCTTGTAAATCTGAAATTTTATACCCACTAAACAATAACTCCCCTTTCCCCTCACCCTAGCTTCTGGCAACCACATACTTTTTGTCTCTGTGATTTAATTACTCTAAGTAACTCACGTAAGTGGAATCATACAGTGTCTTTTTGTGACTGGCTGATTTTACTTAGTGTGCTATGCCTGCGTTCATCCGTATTGTAGCATAGTGCACAATTTCCTTCCTATTTTTCCTTCCTTTTTAAGGCTGAATAATATTCCAGTAAATGAATATACGACATTTTGGTAACCCATTCATCAGCTGATGGATGCATGAGTTGTTTCTGTGTTTTAGCTATTGTGAAGAATGCTGCGATGAACAACGGTCTACAAATCGTTGAGATGCTTTCAATCCTTTTGTGTATATATCCAGAAGTGGAATTGCTGGATCATACGGTAATACCCTATTTTTAATTTTTTGAGGAACCATCATAATGTTTTGTTACTATTTTCCACAGCAGCGGTACCATTTTACATTCCCACCAACAAGGATTCCAATTTCTTTACATCCTCACCAGCACTTGTTTTCTGGTTTTTGTTTTTTGTTTGTTTTATACTAGCCATCCTAATGGGTGTCACGTTGCATGGTATGTCTTTGGGGATCAGCAGTATGGTTACTGGATACTGGTGTCAGACCCCCATGACTTTGAATGCTGCTGCTTACTAGCTGTGTGACCTTGGACAATATCCTAGGCCTCAGTTTACCCATTTGTAAAATCAGACTTAGAGGGCTGGCGAGAATTGAATGCACATGAAATACTCAAGTCACGGAAAGCACCCAACAAGTGTAAGTTATTATCATTTCTGCCTTAAAAGCTCCAACAATAAACCAAATTCTGATTTGCTCTGGGTCCTTTTGGACTAGTCTGGAAGCAAAGATGCAAATTAGATTTCTCGGGGAGTTTTCCTATGTAGGGGCTTGAGTCTGGGGGACTTCATACATTCTTCACTGACATTCTTCCTTCCTGCTGCCCCCACCGGACCTGAGGACCTCCCACCTGTGCCAACTGAAGTGAGCCAAATGAAGTAAGGTTACTCAGAACCTAGCCAGTTTATGTTTTCTCAGAGGGGGAGGACGGGAAGAAATCCTGTTGACACAGTTATGTAAAGCCTGTCACTCAGTCCCCTGCCTATTACCTCTGCAGACCGTTATGCATATTAAAGAAGGGGGGGTGGCAAATACAAAAGAAATATAAGCGAGAGTGAGAGAGTGCACAAATCAGGATGCATGAGGGAATCCACGTGGTCGCCAATCTGTAACTGATCAGAGCAGCTACACTGAAGCAAAACCCCCAGCGCCTACCGCCAAATATATTGCAATGGAGAAACCGTCCACAATGGGGTGTCTATATCCTTAGCAGAGTCTTGGGGCTGCCGCTCAAGAGACTCTCCCGCTACTCCCACCCCTTTTGCACCCAGTAAACCACGCGATGTAACAACGGAATCTGGTTGTGTGTGTGCGCTGTGAGTGTGTGCGCTTTGCAAACCATCTGGGCTCCATCCTGCGCGGTTGGAACGACGATCGATCCCGGACGAGTTGGGGGAGTTGGAGCTTGCCTGTGTCTCCTCCCTTTCTCTGCTCCCCTCCAGCCCCCACCCCACTGTTCGCTCTGCACTAACGTTTCGCCCGCGGAGGGACGTAGGTTTTCAGCACCAGGAGGCCGTGGACCTTCTCTGGAGGCGTGCAGTGCACCCTCCAGAGGGCCAGAGCTGATTGCAACCTGCTTGCTCACCACGACCCTCCCCCTCCTTCCCAAATTCGCCGCCCCGGGCTGTAATATTACAAGCAGTGTGCTCTGTACCCGTGCGGGAGTCCAGGAAGGCTGCGTGACCTTCCAGCGAACTCCACCTCGGCTGGGGGGATGGAGGCTGCCCCGGGGCCTGCAGCCTGCGCATCGATCCCCCAGCCACAGCCAACACAAGTTCTCCTGGTACAAACCCTCCCTCCCCTCGCTGCTTTCCCAGCCCTGTAGGCTTCTAACGCCTAGCTTGAGGCGCCCTCCCCTCTTTCCCGCAATAAAGTAAACCGGGTGGATATTCATCCCCCGCCTTCGCCCTCCTCCTTCCTTCCCCCTCCCCCCTCAGCCTACTAACCCGCGCACAGAGCTCGCCGCCGGCGGGCCCCTTCCACCCAGTGTATCATAATGCCCAACGCTCTTCTCCTCCCCCTCTCTTAATCAGAAACGTGCTCGCTAGCCCCCTCCCTCTGCATGCATACATTAGGGTCTGCTTTGCATGCAGCGGCAGGCAGAGAACTGAGGGAGAAGGGGCGGGGGCGCTTTTGCCCGCCTCTTCCCTCCAGGCCCCGTTAGCCACCCAGCTTCGGCTTCGTTGTAACACCGCCTCGTTAGCGGAGCACGCCGTGGCCCCAACGCCCGGGCTGGAGAAACACGACCCAACTCTCTGCAGAAGGGCACGAGAGCCAGAGGTTCCTCAGCCCCGAGTGCACAGGAGGGCGAGGAGGTGGCGGGAGACCTGCCACTTGGTGTGTGCATTTTGGAGAGAGCTCCAGCATGAAAATGGGAGGGGCTCTCGCTCTCTCTCTTTTTTTAATTTTTAAAGCGCGTTCATTGAGGGCCTTTCTATTTTGCATATAGTAAACTGGGCAACGCTTCCGTTTTGCATATGGCACAATAAGGGCCTTTTTATTCTAGAAGCGTTCAATGAGGGCTAACCCATCTTGTATCCGTGCCTCGAGGCGGAGAAGGCTCACTCGTCCCCGACCCGGCAGCCGCGCCGTACTGGAAGCTGCTCTCCCGGGCGGTTCGATTCCCAGCGCATCCCGGGAACGTGTGTAATCGGCCTCTCGGCTCTCGAGGCTGCAGGCGGCCCGGCTCCCTCCGCCTCCATCCTCCCCGTAGTCCTCGCCCCCTCCCCCTCTCCCCGGAACCCGCGCTCCGCGTCGGGCTCCTGGGCTTCCTTCCCCCCTCCTTTTCCCCAGCAATGCCGCTCCCGGAGGGCGGGGCATGCACTTATCC
>LNAC01000073.1:2924804-2940246 GCA_002007465.1 Ailurus styani | reverse complement strand
GCCAGAAAGGGGAAGCCCCTAAGCCAAACCCTGCATTTTACAGATGAGAAAACTGAGTCTCAGAAAAGGAGGTGGATTGCTCCAAGGCGTTCACACTCGAGGGTAGGGCCTGGGTCCTCATGGACAAGTCCAAAGGACGCTGTTTGGTCAGAATCCACCCCCCACCCCCCACCCCACGCAGCTAGAGCCTCCCTCCTCCTCCCCTACCCGGCCAGGAAAAATCTACTTTCCTCTCCACCTTGCCTCCTTTCCCCTCCTTCCCGTCCTTTCCCTCTGGAGATAACGGTGATCTCCTCGTACAGCAGTCTGGTTCCCCCATTTTACAGAGCTACAGTTTCTAGCCTGCTGGCAGCAGGGAATTACTCTACCTTCACTCCACCCTTTCCCTCCTTTAGAATGAAGGATTAGTGGCATCTTTGAGAGGAAAATAGTCCACTGTCCCTGAGGCTCAGAGAGGAGCAGCTTTCCACCATTCCCCCTGGAGAGGAGGCAGGCTTTCCCTCCAGCACTGGGGAAGGGGGCCCCTGCGAGGGGAGGTGTTTGTGGGGGGACTCAGGCAGCATCCTCCCAGGGGAAGCAGCTGCTCTCCTACCCCACCCACTGCGCCTGAGAGCACGCAGCCTCCAGCCTTAGGTCCCTCCCGCCCTTCTCTTCTCCGTCATTTCACTATTGATCCACCTTTTCCTAGGCCAATCCTGGGGCTTGGAAGGGGTGGGGGAAGCAGGGTTGGGGTGAGGAGAGTAGATAAGGGACAGTTTTACTTTATTATGCTGCTGGTGGTGGTTGCTTTTGGTTGGGAGAAAGAGGGGGGCTATGAAGCAAAGTTATTCCTTAGAAGGAGGAGTTAGGGTTATCTCTCTGATTCTTATAGGGGGACCCGAGGTGGACGAAGGGGTCAAGAGCTTCGCTCCTTCCCCATTAGTACCGGGGCGGGAATGGGGATGCCTGGATGAGCGTCACTCGGCCCCCTTCAGCAAAAAGGAAAGTTGCCCTGGGAAGGGAAGTTGAGTTCAGGTTCAGCCAGTGGCGTTGCGCATTTGTTTTCCATTGGATGCAGAAGGGGGAGTTTGAATTGTAGGGGAGGGGGGAGAATGAGATGGGGGATGCTAGGAGGAGGAAGAGCAGCTGCTAGGGGCTGAAGCGAAGGGGGGGGATAGGGGGTTGCTGCTCTGGAGTGCTCTTGATTGAAACAGAAAGGGAAAGATAACAACAGCCGTTTCCTGCGTGCTCTGCCGTTGGTCCCGGGCAAACCCCTTGTCCCCTGTTGTTCCCTGCACCCCCTAGATGTACGGAAAGATCCTGGGAAGAAGGGGAGGGAGGAGGTCCCAGAGACCCTGGCCCCTCCTTTCAAGGAGCTGGCATTCTTTAGTTGTTAGTCTTCCTGCCTCCTTTTTAAAATCATTTCTAAGGCAGCCTGATCAGGAGACTGACAACAACCCGCCTTCTGACAGAGCAAGGAGGACATGATGGGGGCGTGTTCCTTGCTATGTAGCTAGCTAACTGCAGCGTCCCTCTTCCCTGCCTCTCTCTGCTCTCTCTCCACCTCCTTTTCCCAGCCTTCAGAAGGCAGCTGCAGTCAGCAGGGTTGATTGAGACTATTTATTGGTTGCTGTAGATTATTATTTTTTTTTGAAAGGCCAATTCTGTATTTTTTAAGCTAACAACACAGATCCCATGTAGTTGGAGAACCAAAGGCCTCATACATGACAAAAAGACTGAACCGTTCAGGTTACTTGCATGGAGTTGGTGCTTAAATGTGAGTTGATTTTGCTTTTTTAAAAGATACAGCAGCAAAAAAAAAAAAAGACTTGCTGACATTTCATTTACCTGCTTATTTTCAAAATTGAGACTTGCCTGGTTATATGTAGAACTTTAGCCCCATGTATATTTGAGTATAATAAGAAAGTCTGTACTAGGAGAAGTTAGTCTATTTTAAGGGGATCCTGAGAAGTATTTTCTTCTTGTTTAGCATGCTTATGTATTTTGTATTGAGGGATGAAGTGTTCACATTCCAAATGTTGTTATCACATATTCAAAAGCAAAGTTTTATGCTGACAGCTTGCAATCGTAGCTTTTCAAGAGACTGGTTAGAAAGAGAGCCACCTGGATTCAGGGACCTAATGTCTGGGCACCAGAATATTTAATCTGTTGGTCTTTGACAAATCACCTTTAAAGTTTTAATCAGGTGCTAACACTTCCTTATCCACTGGCATTATTTTGCTGAGCAGTGGTATGTAGTGTCAAGCTTGTTAAGGAACTGCAGTTACTTCAAATAAGATTATGTTAGTATGTTGTCGTTGTTTTTTTAAAACTTTTGCCTGAACATACTTTACTCTGGGAAGAGTGGTTGACTCCCTACATTCAACTTCAGTATTTTTTCTGAATTGGGTTTGAATGAGCTGTTGTTCCGTGGGTGAGCTTTTTATGTGGTAGGCAGTCTAGTATGGGTTGATGGTATGCATTGATTAGTGCTAACCTGTAGTATGGCTTAGGACTAAATCACTTAGTAGTGATTAGATCCTTTGACCTGGTAGTTTTCAGTGTAGAAACCAAGCATTTTGTTACAGAGTCTCACCAATCAATGATAAGGTTCCAAAAGGGAAGTTCAGGGCTCCCCTGGACTGACATACTTACAGAATTCTAAAGATTATTTCTCAGAATTCACTCACAGATCTGTATCAGGTCTTGTCTGGATTCATGAAGAAATGGTTTTGTGACCTTCAAATGAGTCTAGCCTCTTTAAATTCTGGTTTGCTGTAAGTGAATAATGACTGTAACTTGTCTATAACAAAATGTAAGTTAATACTTACAGGACTAGTATGTTCAGGTGGTTGAAAGGTGATAGAACTTCCAGATCACTTCCCTGTTTTGAACTCCGTTAGCCATGGGAGACTTGTCCTTCACTGCCACCGGTCCCCAACTTCCCTTGGGCTAAATATCTCTGGGTAACAGCTACATGTAAGAGTTCTTCATGACCAAATTCTGTCAGAATGGGATTATTTTTAAAAATATGTAGGTGTCGCTGGTCTCCTCTATTTGGCTTTTTGTCTGACAATCAGGAAGTAGAATTTAAGTTTTATTTTACTGGGTGCAGTAGGAAATCACAGAGGTCTGCTTCTTCATCTCCCCCTTCCCCTCCGTATTGTCCACTTTTCTGAGGATTGTCTCAGGTACTGCTAATGCCACCATCCTTTGCCATCTAAATAAACATGGCACAGCATCCTCTCTGTTGACCAGAGTTTGAGCTGTTTTTCATATAAACCCCAAAAGTGGTTTATATATCAGCAACTAGCCTTTGTTTATTAATTTCATAATCCACTTTGTCTTCCTTACCACCTCATAAAATGTTAAAAGCAAAATTTCCACCCCGATCTTAATGTGGCACATTTTAAGTAGATATAAATCGAAACTGAATGACAGCATTGATCTCTATTTGTTTTCATTTGAAATGGCAGTTTAGTCGAGGTGGACTAAGGCACACTCTTGGTTGGGCCCTAGAAAAGATGATGTTTCTGTAGGCAGGAGACAGTTGGACAGTGTCTGTGATTTTTGTTTTTTGTTTTTGTTTTGTTTTGTTTTGAATGTTCGCTGGGCATATGTACCAAGAGGGGGAGTTGGTCTTTCATGGCCTTCACAGCTAATCCTGAGCTCGACAGAGGGAAGATGAAGCAGAGAACACCAGGGGAAAAGGAGAAGCCTCAGAGTGGAAGTCAGAGGACAAGGGCTCTCCTTGCACTCATCTCTCTGACCAGTTATGGGACCTTGGACAATTCACTTTTAACCTTGAATATCTGATCTGTAAAATGAAAAAAGTTGGGTTAAACACTAGCTCACGAATCTTTTCTGCTCCAGGATTCTGATTCTTTTCTATTACATATATTTTTTGGTCAGGTTAGAACTTCTTATTCTGAGTTTATTTAAAGAGTCAGAGTCTGTGAGCCTGTTTGGTCAGTTTTAATATTAGTTTGTACATTTGCCTATTTAATTCGCATAATTGTTGGGAAGAGAAATTTCAACTTAGCGGGCAAGTTTTCATTGTATGGACAAAATGTAAGGACTGAAGAGTATGGAAAAAGTTCTTTGGAGGAGTTAACCAGTTTCATTTATAAGAAAAGTGAAGATCAGATTTTAAATACAAATCATTATCTTGTGCTGAGAGGCCCTCTTGTTTGACTAAGTTTGTTTCATGTTTTCTATGTCATAGATTCCTGACTGCAAAAGGGAAGTTATTTTCAGTGTAGGTGGTGTATGCCTTTAGGTGTGTGAGCTTTTAAATGAAAAGNAAGTTTGTTTCATGTTTTCCATGTCATAGATTCCTGACTGCAAAAGGGAAGTTATTTTCAGTGTAGGTGGTGTATGCCTTTAGGTGTGTGAGCTTTTAAATGAAAAGAAAAAATTCTGTGCATTAATGAATTTATAAATCCAAAGTGACAGTACCTGTGTTGCAGGGAGCAGCTGTTAATAGCCTCCGAAATGTAGGACTTTGGTTTATACTGAGCATCAGAAATGTAGTCTTTAGAACTACTCTCCATTCTTGCTGAGAGCCATATGACATGTCCCCATCCCTTCCTTCCATTTGATTTTTTTAAGGCACAGGGCTCCCGTAGAAAATCATCATTCACAATATAGTGATTTGCCTTCTGATTCGAAGTTGAGAAAATACTCCCATCTTGACTCCATTTCCATATCTTTGCTCACTTTGAAGCTGTCCTTCCATAATCATCCATAATCATCTATGTGGATTCTGACTCCATACCCATCACCTTCCTTGCCCTGTAGCTAGAGGGGGTGGTGAGGGTGCTTTGCTTGCTCTGAGGCATAATACTCTGCAGTGCCTCTCTCTCTTCTGGAGACTCACTGTTTTAATTGTAGGTCTCCTAATTAAGATCTCTTTGTGCCTGCCCACATTCCACTAATGTTGGCACAGGACTTCAGTTTCCTTCTAGCACTTAACTTGAAGGCCTTCGGTAGGGCCTTTTGTGAATATCTTGTCTTTCCATTCTTCCTCTGCCAAGGTGGAGAGCCCAGTGGCGTAGACCTTTGAGAAAGGGGGAAGCTATGTGACTGTCAGTACTTTGGGAGGAATTTATTCCAGGATTGCTGGGATGGGAACCTCTGTTGTCTGCATACATTATTTGCAGGGATTACGGAAGGTTAAATTACTAATGAGTCTGACATAATCTACCTGTACTTTTAATCAGATTTTTAACCCCGTGGGCACCAGTAGGAAAGAGCTGTCGGTTAAAAAGTACTTGTTTGGGTCTTACCTAGATTGGTTTAAAGCTTGATAAATACAGTTTTATCATGGAGTAAATCACAGACTCATGATTTTTGTGGACTGGTAGGATGTGAAGGTAATCAGATGGAATTATTGATTGCTCCTGAATTGTATCAGATTTTAAGACATAGACTGAATGAACGTTAACTTTGAGATTTGAATGAACTTTTTTCATTAGAAAAGACTTCGGGAGGTTCTAGAAATTACTGAGTTAATTAGGAATACTCTTGTTGGTTCCAGCTTTTCTTGCAAAGTTTAGGAATTGGCTAGGCGTCTAGAGTAGTTTCAGAAGGAGGCAAAATAACTGGAAAATGTCATTTCACTTTAGTTTCTAGTATATGAGTGCTCAAAATGCAGCCTGTCCTTTAATGGATCTAAACGTGGCATGCTAGAGGAAATGCGGTCTTTATTAGGAAAAAGGAATCTTAAATCCTTCACCTGGGCCCAGATGGTTTCATTGATCACATCAGTATGAGGCAGGCAGACAAAGGGCTACTTTTTTGTTGTTATTGTCATTTCATTGGTTGAAGAAGGTCTGAAAGAAGGAAGTACAGGATCTTTATGGCATGCATTAAATAAAGCTGGAGGCCCGCGCTCTTATACCTGAGTGGGTGGTTTTATGGCCTAATTCTCTAATTGCTGGCATTTATGACAGTGTGGATGCTACTGGCCCTGTGGCCGAGGTGGATTATGTTGGGAATAGGGAGGGAAAAGGGGTCCTTTTGTTGGCCTTTTCATTTTCCCCCTCAATAAGATCTCTGAGAAGGCCCCGAGGAAATGCACAGACACTTGAACTGAGAGAATGGCATCCCATAAAATGGTTCTTTATGTTTTTAAAAAGGATGAGCTGCTTTTCTTGACCTATCCAAAGAAATCCATACCACCACTGTTAAATATTTCAATGAGCTTTGTACCTTGTCAGGTTACACACCAGGGGAAGCCAACCCGTGAGACTGTAACCACTACCAGACATTTGCTTTTTAAAGACTAAGGCATTTGAAAGACGAATTTTGTCATGTGATTTGTAGTTGTTTGGGATGATACAGGTCCCTTGTAGGATAAGTATGAAGCTTCTTAGGGGCCAAACTTGGCTTCACTTTTTAAATGCTGGACATCTTTAACGAGCTTTAGTTTTAAAGAAATAGGGATATAAATGTAAGAGATAGTTGACAGTTTTCTGCACTGGCTACAAAAATTCCCCTTCCTTTGAAATGAGTAGTTGTTTTTCTATTTGACAAATAGACTGAAGGGATTTCCCCAGAAAACTTACCTTTAATTATCACTGCAGCCGTGCCTTGTGTCCCACCAGTGGGGCTGATCTCTTCCACTGGCATTTGTCTCTAGAGTTGGAGTTTCTTTCATATATTTTATCTCTTTTCTAGCATTCTTATTGTGTTTGGTTGGAATGCTGGGGTGTAGATGTTTTGATGTCTTTCAGCAGCCAGCGCCTTGAACCTTTCTGACATTGGAACTGTTTTAGCCAGATCCAACCCTTATGATCTGTGCTCTGCTGAAGCATCATTGTTTCATTCTCCTTTTACAGCATCAAAGTAACTGTGGCTTTCTGTCTTGAGTTAGGAGAGTAATATTACTTGTGAGGAGTGTTGTTGGAGAGCATTTTTTTCAGCAAGCTCTCCTTTGTACTATGTCGGTTCTGAAAACTGAGAAGTTAATCACAAATATCTCTACAATAAATATCTACACCCAGAGGAACAAATATTTACACATGTGCATATTCAACTTCTGTCCATCCATAAGTATTGACTAATTTTTAGATCAAATGCAAACATACAACATTGTTCCTAGATTATTGCCTTTAATTATAAGCAGTAAAACCATGTGGATAACATCTCTTTAAGCTTAGCTAATGAGGAAATCCTTTTGTAATCTCTCGGGCTAGGATTTTTTATTTGTGGATATATAAATACCTTTATAAAGGATGGGGAGAATCTCATTATCTAATCTGTCATAGTATGAGATAGTATAGGACAGTAATGAAGAGCTGTTAAGACCACGGGCTCTGGATTTAGACTGCCTGGGTTCAAATCTTTGTTCCCCCATTTATTAGCTGAATGACCTTGGAAAAGTTTTTAACCCCTCCGTGCTTCAGATTCTTCATTTGTAAATTAGCAGTGATCAAGCTTTGTAAAATTATTGTGAGTCTTAATCGAAATTATACATGCAAAGTAGTTAGCAATTTGCCTGGTACATAAGAATCCCTAATTATTATTAGGACTCAAAGTTTGAAAGGCCACGAGGGCTATAATCTTATTTTTTTCCCATCAAGATAACTGGGTTTTATTACTCTGATGTATATACATCTATATGTGTACACATACATACCTATCTGAGAGCTATAGTCTTGACTTTAGAATGTTCTTTTTTTTTTTTTAAAGATTTTATTTATTTATTTGACACAGAGAGAGAGATTACAAGTAGGCAGAGAGGCAGGCAGAGAGAGGGGGGAGAGGAGGAAGCAGGCTCCCTGCTGAGCAGAGAGCCCGATGCGGGCCTCGATCCCAGGACCCTGAGATCATGACCTGAGCTGAAAGCAGAGGCTTTAACCCACTGAGCCACCCAGGCGCCCTAGAATGTTCTTGATTTGGGTCTGGGTGTCAAGTTCATTAGTGAGCGAGGCGTAACCAAACTGAAGTCCAGCCACTCATCTCGGCAACAGGGGGTACCATTGGTGTCCAGGGAGAACATAATTAGAGGTGTGGCAGAAAAGGGAGGAGAGAGAACAAGATGGGAAATAGGCAGGTAGGACACCGAGGAATTCAGTGCCTCCAGGAGTTGCATAGTTACTAGGCCAAGGCAACTATGTTGGGGTTGCTACTTGGTCTCGATAACTAGTGTCCCTTACCTTTTTATGTATGAGTGTAAGTACTTGGGGATCCTTTGCAATGATTCCGAGGCTCTTCATGGTCTTTGGCCCCCAGGTTCAGCTCCGTTCGTCTATACTTGGTAACTAGTTGACATTTGCTCTCAGGTGTCAGCGTGGGGAGAATTAAGTGTTGGTCTACAGAGATCAACACAATTAATAATTTAATTATAGAAGAAATGCTAAGTTGTAGGTTACAGTTCCTGGGGGTTGGCACTTAGCTTGAGAAATAAAAAAGAACCACAAATAGAATAGTCAAAAACAGATTAAGTTTAAGAATAACCAGTAGAGGGTAGTACGCTTAAGGAGGAAACATATAGTTCTGCTTTATCTCTCTTAAAAAAAAAAAGGTTTGCTGAAATACTGAATACACCCTATCGATTACAGGTGAATAAACTGAGGGACAGCCACGCTAGTTTTCCTGAAGTCATGGCGAGTAAGCGGCAGAGCTAGAATTCAAATCTAAACCTGTATCCGTTGGAAAGCTCGTTCATCCTCTCTGTCGCTCTCTTCACCTCTTTTCTCTTTGCACTCCCTCTAGTCAGTTGGTGAGGCTTGTCTATGATACTGTCGCAGTGTTTAATCTGTCCCTGCTGTTCTGTTTTTACCATCCTACTCGAAATTTCCATTACCTTTGCATGGATTATTACCATAATCTCCTAACGGGTCTCCCTGCCTTCCTTGTCACTATATACAGTGTTGCCAGTGGTTTTCTTAAATATAGATCTGATTATGTCACTGTATTCCTAAAACCCTTTGCCTCCTCACTGAATATAAAATAAGATTTAAAATTCTCAGCCCTTCATAATCTATCTGGCCTACATTTCTACATTTTGAGCATTATCTCCTGAACACACATTCTCACTTATATGCTTCAGCCATGTTGGACTACCAGTCTGTTAGATGTTCTCCACAGGCTGTGTGTACCTGCCTTTGTGCCTTCGCTGATGCCTCCTTTGCCTTCAAGTGTTTCCCACCTTGCCCTGCCTCTGGCTCATTCATCTTTCATGGCTCAGCTCAAATCCCCAGATCCCCCCTCTTCCAAGAAGCCTTTTACAGATGCCACCGCTAGTGGAAACTCAACTTCTCCTTTCAAGTTTTTGTACTGTACTTAATACCTACCTTTAAAGAATTTACTCCGGGTTACCTTATAGTATAAGTACTTTTTTTTTTTTTTTAGTTTATTTTTAGAGAAAGAGCATGCATGCAAGGGGGGAGGGGCAGGGGGAGAGAATCCCAAGCAGGCTTCATGCCCAGTGTGGAGCCCAACATGAGGCTCGATCTCACGACTCTGAGATCATGACCTGAGCCAAAATTAAGAGTCGGATGCTTAACCGACTGAGCCATCCAGGCGCCCCTGGTGTAAGTAAATACCTTTGATTGTGTCTGTCTTCCCCCATTGGATTGTGATTTCCTTAAGACTTGTACCATTTATGTTTCTAAGTCACTGTTTCTGTGTTGTTTTTTTTTTTAATTTTTTAATTTATTTATTTGACAGAGAGAGATCACAAGTAAGCAGAGAGGCAGGCAGAGAGAGAGGGATGCGGGCTCCCCGCTGAGCAGAGAGCCCGATCTGGGGCTCGATCCCAGGACCCTGAGATCATGACCTGAGCCTTAACCCACTGAGACAGAGGCTTAACCCACTGAGCCACTTAGGCGCCCCTCTGTTTTATATTGTTTATAGTGGTGACTTTCCACAGAAGGTGATCAGTGAATGACTATTGAATTGAAAATTTGATACACATAAAACTTATAGGAATATCTTGCAAGGACAGTGTTACAGAAGCTCTTATGTTGTACAAGACTTATGAGCGGGATAATTGTGAGTGATTTTTTAAAAATAGTAAACTGGGGCTCCTGGGTGGCTTCAGTGGGTTAAGATCCATCCAACTCTTGATTTTGGGTCAGGTCATAATCTCAGGGTTGTGAGATCGAGTCCTCCATCAGCTCCCCACTGGGCATGGGAGCCTGCTTGGGATTTTCTCTCCCTCTCCCTCTGTCCCATATCCCCCACCTCTAAAAAAAAAAAGAAAAAAGAAAAAGTAAATTAACTCAAGTGTTGCAGAGGAAGATCTAAGAGCCATCAGAGGACATTTCTGTGATAGTACTGAGTTGGGCTTTACAAGTGATGTTGAGGTGTCCTGACAGGATACCATCATCTTATGTAGGTAACGCCAGCGCTGACCCTCCCCTTACTTGAGTGTTGTTTCCATTTCTAGGTTCCTCAACTTAAAGGGGATGAGGAGACGTTGGAGGCGGTTCTGAGGAGACTCAAAAGATGATTATATGATTGGAAGTCAGTCCTGTGAGGAAAGGTTGGGAGAATGAAAGGTTAAGAGGCAATTTAATAACTCTTCCAAAGACATGAAAGGGTCCATTATTAGGAATGGTAACCAGCTGTTTCCCAATCCCACGGGTCCGAGAGTAAGAGAAAATAGGTCTACACTGAAGCAAAGGGTAGTTACATAAAGAACTCGTTACTAATGATGTTTGTCATAGTGATGGTTGAAAAGGTTACCAGAGTGGTGCCTGGGTGGCTCAGTCGTTAAGCGTCTGCCTGCCTTCGGCTCAGGTCATGATCCCGGCGTCCTGGGATTGAGCCCCGCATCGGGCTCCCTGCTCAGCGGGGAGCCTGCTTCTCCCTCTCCAGCTCCCCTGTGGCTTGTGTTCCCTCTCTCACTGTCTCTCTCTGTCAAATAAATAAATAAAATCTTAAAAAAAAAAAAAAAAGAGAAAAGAAAAAGGTTACCAGAATAATGTTATCATCTTCTCTGGAGATGAATTTTTAAAGTGCTGTCCTGCCTGTATATGTATAAAATGACCTCTTGGAGCTACCCTCTCATTCTGGGAATCAAAAAGTGTATTTTCATTCAGATCCTAGAGGGTGTGGATCATGTTTTATACTTCTTAATGTTATCCCAGGGGTCCTGGGGCCCTACTGGCTCCTTAAGTATTTGACTTGAATTGTCAGTTTGTGGCAGTAATTAACTTTCAGTAGTAAGCTCCAGAGTAGTGGCTTTATGAAATGATATTATAGTAGTTTTATAGGAGTATAAAAATATAGTAAATGGAGCTAAGAGAGATATCTTAACATCAGGAGAAACCAGGGAAAACAGTAGGTGTGGTCTTACCATAGGAAACAAGTAAGTGTTTGTAGCTTTTACGTCCATTTTCAGTTGTAGTGTAAAGTGCTGCAGAATATCCCTTGGTAGGGTTATCCCTGCCTGTGGACGTACTGTAACAAGTGCTTTGTTAGTCCTTTCCAATCTAATACAAACTTGCTTCATGTAAATGAGGATTACAAAGGCCTCTGACCCTTGGCTTTTGAGGCTGTGTGGAGGGCTTGCATCACTCAGAATGAAACCTTTTTAGATATGTTGGGTTGCAGAAAGCATTTCCTGTATAGTCAGAATGAAAACTGTGAATTGGAATTATTCATATAGATTACCAAGAGTCTGGGCAGAGCTGATATTAACGCCAGCTCTTTTTCCTACGACTCGACTCGTAGTTCTAAAACCTTGATTGGGTTATTGACACTCAGGACTTTTGAATTTAGTACTTGAGTTATATATAAATGCCTTCTTTTAGGTGAAGTGATATGAGATTTATTTAAGGTTATATACATATAATGAATTTTGTAAGTTTCATATAGTAAATGCTGTCCACTCTTAACCAGACAATCTCATGAAATGACTGGAGTTCATAGGTGTAGCTGGATTCTTGCAGGAATTCTGCAAGTGGTGGCAAAGTCAAGGGCAGTTTGGATTCCCTCATTGTAAAATTGGGTGTCACTTAAGAAACTCTGGAAATTGGAAATGTAAGAGATTCGTGCTTTACCTAGAATTTAAAAATATATTATTTATTTATTTATTTTAGCGATAACACAAGGGGGGTGCAGGAGGGGCAGAGGGGGAGAGAATTCCAGTGGAGCCTGATACGGGGCTCGATCCTAGGACCCTGAGATCGTGACCTGAACCAAAATCGAGAGTTGGACACTTAACCGACTGAGCCACCCAGGAGCCCCTTTTCCTGGAACTTTTCATTGCTAGTCGTACAGGTTTAAATTTGGAAAGCAAGCGATTACGAAGGCAAAGAATAATTTTCATGATTCTGTATTCTACTTGAGAGACTCTAGAGCTGGAGTAATAAAGAAAAATACCAGGGACTTTTTTTTTTTTGTTTTAATAGGTTAATGCCACATAATGTGGGCTTCTCAGAATGTGATGGCAAACTTCCAAATACGATGTGGTAGTCAGAGGAGAGTCATTTGGTTTTTCAAGATACTAAGAACACAAATCTTCCCAACTCTTACATCGAACATTAATTCTTGAAAAATATTGGGTCAAAATGATGTTGGCTGACTTGGTAGCTTTGCTGTTCTGCCAAGGAGAATGTTCACTTTTGTCATCTAACTTCACGTTGCTCCTTCAGAAAACTGACTTTACCGAATGATAACTCTATTTACCTTCAGAAAGAAGGAAGTTGTGAAAACCTCGTGTTACTGGAATTCCTCTTGGTCATTCAGCAACGCATCTGTCCTCCCAGAAGGAAAGATGCACCCTACCTTTTGTATCAAGATAGGACCAACAAGCTGGAAGAAGAAAGTTGAAATTTTGTAGTAGAAGCTTGTAATCGAATGAGCATATAACTCAAAATGAAGTTAACGACTTAAAGTTGGCATATGGGGAACCCAAACCTCTTGTAATAAAAAGAACCATCTCTGAAAACAGTGTTGGTGTTTGTTGGCTTAATTTTTCCAGCCTATTCAAATGGATCTGGCCATGTTGTGGTACTTTGCTTTTAAACAGAGAAGAATAAACCCTGTGAGTGATGATGATGAACTTGATTTCTACAGTATATCAGGCTTATTTCTTCTGCTTCAGACTTAGAACCTAGGAGTCTGGAAGTATACCTTTCTTGATTTGTTTTGGTTTGGTTTTTTAAGATCCTGTGAAATTATTTGGGGGCATTGCCAAGAATCTGTGTCGCTTACTATCTGATGTAGTATGTTCATTTGCTGTCTTTTTTCTTTTCTTTTCTTTTCTTTTTTCTTTTTTCTCTTCTTTTTCCTTTCCTTTCCTTTCCTTTCCTTTCCTTTCCTTTCTTCCTCTCCCCTCCCCACACCCCCTCCCCTCCCCTCCCCTCTCTTTTCCTTTCCTTTCCTTTTCTTTCACCAGTGAGCTACTTTATGACTACTTCTTTCTGAAGCAGGATGGGTGGGGTTCACCTGTCTCATTTGCTTGGCTGTTTTGAGCATCTTTGCCTCTTGCTGTTGTTGACATGGAAGGAGGATGAGGGTACTGCTTCTTCCTCTAATGACAAAGTGGATATTTCTGTTTCTCAGGTGACAGTTGCTAGGTAGAATTGAATTAAATATTTGAAAACTGAATTTCATTCTTGTGTGGATGAAAAATATACCAGCTATTATTATTGAAGAAGAGTGTATTATTGGCTTTGCACTCTTTAATCCTACATGACTTTTTTGCATTAACATTTCTCAATATCAGGCAGAGATCATATTTAAAACAGTTTATTTTTTTCAAGATTTTATTTGAGACAGAGCGTGGGGGGGGGCATGAGCAGTGGGGAGGGGCAGAGGGAGAGGGAGAAGCAGGTGCCCTGTTGAGCAGGGAGCCCAATACAGGGCTTGATTCTAGGACCCTGGGACCACAGCCCTGAGCCAAAGGCAGATGCTAAACCGACTGAGCCATCCAGGTATCCCTAAAACAGTTTGAATCTCTTCCTAGCTGTTATATATTCAAGTAACCACTGTTCTCTTTAATACAGCAATAACCAGAGAAAATTTGGCCTTGGCCATCCCCGTAGGGGATCTGTTGACAAGAGAGTATGATGTCAGTTCAGTAACTGCATACATTTCTTTCTTTTTTTTTTTTAAAGATTTTATTTATTTATTTGACAGAGAGCTCACAAATAGGGAGAGGTGGGCAGAGAGAGAGGAGGAAGCAGGCTCCCTGCTGAGCAGGGAGCCCCATGTGGGGCTTGATCCCAGGACCCTGACATCATGACCTGAGCCCAAGGCAGAGGCTTTAACCCACTGAGCCACCCAGGCGCCCCTGCATACATTTCTTGACTAGTTGCTTTCAGAAACCATCTTGGCTTAGGAAGTTTATCTCTTAATGTCTGTGTGTTTGACTATGCTTGAGTATTTTATACTTCTCCCTTCTTATAGAATCAACAGCACTATTGTTGTATTCTGCTTTCTGAAAATGAGATGTCACTCTATTTTCTTCCATTACAAATGATAAAAAAGTACTTGCAAGGAGGTTCACCTTCCCCCTAAGTGGCATTCATAAATGTATCACTGTACACATAAGAAACGGAGAGAGATTGGAAAATCTAATTTTTTTTTAAGATTTTATTTATTTATTTGACACAGAGAGGGAGACAGAGAGGGAATACAAGCAAGAGGAGTGGGAGAGGGAGAGAGGCTCTCTGCTGAGCAGGGAGCCTGATGTGGGGCTCCATTCCAGGATGCCGGGATCATGACCTGAGCTGAAGGCAGACATTTAACGACTGAGCCACCCAGGCGTCCCGAAAATCTAATTCATTCATTCATTCATTCATTCATTCATTCATTTATTTATTAAAGATTTTATTTATTTATTTGACAGAGAGATCACAAGTAGGCAGAGAGAGAGGAGGAAGCAGGCTCCCTGCTGAGCAGAGAGGCCGATGCGGGCCTCGATCCCAGGACCCTGAGATCACCACCTGAGCTGAAGGCAGAGGCTTTAACCCACTGAGCCACCCAGGCGCCCTATTCATTTATTTATTTTACAGAAAGGGAGAGAGAGAGCACGCGTGCGAGTGAGTGGAGGGCAAAGAGGGAAGGAGAGGGAGGGAGAATCTGAGGTAGACTCCTTACTGAGCTCAATCTCATGACCTGAGCCAAAACCACGAGTCGGATGCTGAACTAACTGCCTCTCTGATTCATCTTTCAAAAAACATCTTTTATGTACCAGACAAATGATCAGGTACTGGGGCACTAGCAATGAACAAGTCCCTTCTCTCAAGGAACTTACTATCTAACTTCTTTTTCCTGAGCTCTGCTTAAAATATAGCATGAATATAAGTACTAAAATTATAATATTTTGCAAGATACTTTGGAAATTGGTCATGTGGAGTTTGAAGTTCTCACAACTAATAACAGAATCGTCTTTGGGAGCAATTCAAGTAGGTGTTCTTCATTTACTGATTGATTCTTGAGTCAGCTATACCAAGTATAATATATGGATCAAGATATTTTATTTTATTTTATTTTATTT
>LNAC01000073.1:2897795-2921461 GCA_002007465.1 Ailurus styani | reverse complement strand
GTCCTGGGATCGAGGCCCGCATCGGGCTCTCTGCTCAGCAGGGAGCCTGCTTCCTCCTCTCCCTGTCTCTCTGCCTGCCTCTCTGCCTACTTGTAATCTCTCTCTCTGTGTCAAATAAATAAATAAAATCTTTAAAAAAAAAAAAAGATTTATTTACTTGAGAGAGAATGCTTGTGTGAGTGGGGGGAGGGGCAGAAGGAGAGAATATTCAAGCAGACCCCACTCTCCACCCCCCACCAAGTGCAGACCCCATATAAACAAACTTGCTTGTACTTTCAGAGAAATTTCTCAGCTTACTCCTTCCCGAGAACTTTTTTGCAACTAAATCCTTGCTTAACCCCTTTCCTAAAAGAAGAGAATTTCCCTCCATTGTGCTTTGTATTCACTCCCTCCCAGTGCTGATGCCTCCTCCCAGTGCTTTTTCCATTTATTACCGCTTTGCTTTTGAGGATTTTCAGTCTCTTTCCTGCTGTTGTGTTCCCCTTTGGCATATAAACATATTCTACTTAAGAAATAATCCTCCCAAGCTGGTCATTCCCTGCCTTGTGCCCTATCTTTTGTTTCCCACTTAACTGAGTTTTTTCAAAAGACTAGGCTATATTTCCATTTTGTCACTTTTTAAAAAAGATTTTATTTATTTATTTTAGAGAGGGTGTGCATGCATGTGTGAGTGGGGGGGGTGGGAGAGGGGAAATGGGCAGAGGGAGAAGGAAAGAATCTCAAGCAGACACCCCCCCACCATCAGCTGAGCATAGGGCCTGATGTGAGGCTTGATTTCATGACCCTGAGATAGTGACCTGAGCCAAAACCAAGAGTGAGAGGTTTGACTGACAGCCACCTGGGTGCCTCCCATTTTATCACTTTCTAATCACCTCTCTACCCACTGCAGTTTGGTTCCTCCTGCTTATAATACTGCATTAAAGTTGGCTGTGCTAAGGTTAGGGGTGACCTCCCAATTTTGTTCTCCCACTGTACAAGTTTCGGCCCTTATCCAGCTTGACACCATCCCTTGCTATATATTCTTCCCGTGACTGCTGTGTGGCTACCACGCATGACCTTCCTCTTGGCCGTTCCATCTCCATCTCCATCCTTGGCTTTCACCTTTATGTTGTTTTGTTTGTTTGTTTGTTTTTTGTTTGTTTTTTGTTTTTTTTTTAGATTTTATTTATTTATTTCACAGAGGGAGAGAGATCACAAGGAGGCAGAGNTTTGTTTTTTTTTTTGTTTTTTTTTTTAGATTTTATTTATTTATTTCACAGAGGGAGAGAGATCACAGGAGGCAGAGAGGCAGGCAGAGAAGGGGGGGGGAAGCAGGCTCCCNAGATCATGACCTGAGCCGAAAGCAGAGGCTTTAACCCACTGAGCCACCGAGGCGCCCTACACCTTTATGTTGTTGAGTGTAGGTATAGGTATCTGCCATTGACCCTCCTTTTCTCTCATTATTCTCTCCTTGGGTGATTGCATTTATACATACAGTTTCAGCATTTGTGTGCGTGTGTGTGTGTATGTGTATATATATATTTTTCATAGAATCAGATGTGTTTTCTCTAGATCATTATTCTATCTTACAACTTGGATGGACATTTCAAATTCAGCTATCTAAAGTGAACTCCCTTCCTTCCCACTTCTGCAAACCTTTTTCTTTCTTGTATTCCCAATCTTGGTAAATATTGCCACAAACCTAATCAACCTAGGCCAAATACCTGCGAGGTTTTATTGATACTTTCCATTCCCTTAACCCTGCCTGTCAAAATGTTGTCCATTTGCCTCCTGTCTGTGGAATCTGCCCTTCTCCCTCAATCCCCAGTGCTACTGCTGGCATTTTACAGCTGTTCTTCCTGCCTATGGTTGTAAAGGCGGTTTCTACTCACCCACTGCTGTCATAGTGATCTTTTGAAAATACGAATCCAGTCATGCTTCTCTGCCCGTCTGAAAACATTGCCGACGGCCCATAGAGCCTTCAGGATGAGGCCCACGTGCCCCTGAAGATCAACTTCCAACTCACGAAGGCATTTAACACCTTTCATGACCTGCCTCTGGCTTTTTTACCCCCTTCAGCGTCTTACCCCCCATCAGCTAGGGCTTCAGCCATTCTATACTGTTTGTCGTTTCGCTCCACACCACGCGCTCTTGTCTCTCCGTGCCTTTGTACTATTCTCTCCCTGTACCGCGTCTTTCCCTGACCCTGATTTCTCATCCTGCAAAAGTTAGATTAAGTTTTCATCCTTTGTCTAATGGCTTTCCTGACCCTTTCTCCTTGGTTGGGTTCGTCTTTCTGCTGCGCTGCTATACTCATCCCATTAGCACATGTATTCCTCTAGCATAGCAGGCAACACACTGGTATTCATTAATTTAATCACCTATTTTTAAAGATGATTATTTAGGGGCGCCTGGGTGGCTCAGTCATTAAGCGTCTGCCTTCGGCTCAGGTCATGATCTCAGGGTCCTGGGATCGAGGCCCGCATCGGGCTCTCTGCTCAGCGGGGAGCCTGCTTCCCCCTCTCTCTCTGCCTGCCTCTCTGCCTACTTGTGATCTCTCTCTCTCTGTGTCAAATAAATAAATAAAATCTTAAAAAAAATAAAATTAAAAATATTATTGATTTATTTGAGAGAGAGAGCCCACAGAGGGGAGAGGGAAAAGCAGATTCCTTGAGGAGCAGGGAGCCCAAGGTGGGGCTCCATCCCAGGACCCTGAGATCATGACCTGAGCTGAAGGCAGATGCTTAATGACTGAGCCACCCAGGCTCCCCTGATCATCTCTTCATAACAGGCTAGCAGGTCCTAGAAGGCAAAAGCTGTTGATTTATGTTTAGATGAGCTGTCCTCGTCCCTTAACCCAGAAATGGGCTCATGAATTTGAATGAATGAATGAATGAATGAGTGAGTGAATGAACTGGTTTAGTCTGTTCTGTTAGCCTGAGTACATTCCCCCACAGCATTCTTAAAAAGAAGAATCATTTTGTCTAATTCTTTGGAGTCCACCAGTGTTTTCTACTACAGTGCTATTACCACAGTAGCTACTTAATGTTTTATAAACAATTGTGTTTCTTTTATTTTCATTTTGCAAACATTTATTGAGTGCCAAGTTTGTGCCAGATACTGGGAATACAAAAAAAAGTACAGTGTCCCTATCCTCAAAGAGTGAATACTCTAGAGAAGGAAATAAACATGTAAACACATTTTTTAAAAAGTCCCTTATGCTAGTTAAGTAGTAGTAATCATGTGTATATGTCTTTAAAATGCAACATCAAGATCTTGGTGTTTTAGAGCTTGAAGCAGGAAACACAAAGGGAAATGTGCCAGCAGAAGTGATAGCGAACTGGAATGAACTCCCAAAGGAGCCGTGTTACTCCTTTTTAACTAGAACCGAGATATAAGCTATGCTTTCTGAGATTTGTTCATCTTTTTTGGTGGTTCTTCATGATCTTCTTAGTTCTCCTGTGGCCTCCTCATCCGATGAAGCCATATATGATGATACCAAAACTAGAAGCTTCAAATTTCAAAGAATTTCGAACAATTAGAGTATTGGGGTGACTTTGATACTGTCTGTGGTTGTTGATGTTAATCTCCATTTGGTTCACCTCTAAACCTTTGTAATTGAAGAAATTTGATTATTCAAACTTTTTTAATTTTATTATTTTTTTAGATTTTTATTTATTTATTTGACAGAGAGACAGCGAGAGAGGGAACACAAGCAGGGGGAGTGGGAGAGGGAGAAGCAGGTTCCCCGCTCCATTCCAGGACCCCAGGATCTGACCTGAGCCGAAGGCAGACGCTTAACGACTGAGCCACCCAGGTTCCCCGAATTCAAACTCTTAAGACTAAACATTTTGGAGACTGAATATGCAAAGATACGGTTGCTAAGGGGCATGTCTGAGACGCCTACCACTTAATTCAGTGCTCCAAAGCGCGGAAGAGTCTCTTGCTAGAAAAGAAAGAATGTGAGCAGACTTACCGTAGACCTTGTGCATCTGAGGCTGGAAGTGGCTGAGTTTGTTTATTTAATAGAAAAGTTTTCAAATTAGCTTTGGAACCTCCACCTTAGCCCAGGAGGTGAAGAACCCCAGGTGAGTGATCTTTGCTCTGACTGGTAAACTGGGAAGAGTTTAAGGGAGGTACTAAAAATCTGTATGTATCTTAGTTGGGGGTAGGGAAGAAAAGGCTGTTGAGGTTGATCCTTTGAAAGTTTATCAGATCACTGGTGTTACTAGGAACTGTGTCACATCTAATCAGTGCAGATGGTTTAGGTCTCGATTACCTAAACTCTGATTGCTAATGTTGGAGTGGTGCCTAGCTGCAGTACTGAGGGATGGAAATACACATTGCCGTCCTTTGGAAGGATTTTGAAATTTGTTGAATGTTTCTCTATGAACCGAATACTACTATAAGAGGAAGAATGAACTGTTCCAAGATGTAAGCCAGTTTTTTATTCCAGAATACGAGTTACATAGTATTTTATCCTTCACTGGCATTGGTTTTTGAAAGGAAGATGAAATTGTGCACCTGCCTGTCTGCCTTCAGATACTTCTTGGGAGCAGGAAACATGTCTTACTTATCTTTGCATCTGGAGCAGATAGCATATAAATGGCAAGCATATAAATGGTTTTTGAATGAATGAACAAGTAAAAGAAATAGTTCTTTGTTTGAAAAGTTGCCTTGGTAGTACATAATTCCTTGAAACACGGAATTTCATGTGTTTTTCTCAGATGTCTTCTTTATATTTTATATGTAAACATTATTATCTGAGTACTTATTTTGGGTTCAGTTAGGTTCTCTTGTGCAAAAATAAATAAATAAATAAATAAATAAATAAATTCCTGTTGCCCCATCGTTTACAAATAGAACCAGACACTAAAGAATTAAATTCTCCCATTAAAATAACAATCCTCGAACGTTAAGGATATTATAAGTAAAGTAGAATTTAGCAGAGGTATACCTGGTAAAGGTTTGCCAGAAGTTCTCAAATAATCTGGTTCCCCTAGTTAGGGGTATGGGTCATAAAGACAGACATNAACAAAAAAAAAAAACATTATTATCTGAGTACTTATTTTGGGTTCAGTTAGGTTCTCTTGTGCAAAAATAAATAAATAAATAAATAAATAAATTCCTGTTGCCCCATCGTTTACAAATAGAACCAGACACTAAAGAATTAAATTCTCCCATTAAAATAACAATCCTCGAACGTTAAGGATATTATAAGTAAAGTAGAATTTAGCAGAGGTATACCTGGTAAAGGTTTGCCAGAAGTTCTCAAATAATCTGGTTCCCCTAGTTAGGGGTATGGGTCATAAAGACAGACATTCTACACATTTATTATTATTATTATTTTTTTAAGATTTTATTTATTTATTTGGCACAGAGAGATCAGATCACAAGTAGGCTGAGAGGCAGGCNACGGGTCATAAAGACAGACATTCTACACATTTATTATTATTATTTTTTTTTAAAGATTTTATTTATTTATTTGGCACAGAGAGATCAGATCACAAGTAGGCTGAGAGGCAGGCAGAGAGAGAGAGAGGAGGAAGCAGACTCCCTGCTGAGCAGAGAGCCCGATGCGGNACCCTGAGATCATGACCTGAGCTGAAGGCAGGGGCTTTAACCCACTGAGCCACCCAGGTGCCCTGCACATTTATTATTTTTACAATTAGATTTGATTTAGGAAGTGACATTAGATAGGTTCATTGCATTCTTGATCACTGGAAGCTAAATATGACATAACAGTATTTTACAGTGCTCAACTTGGCAAGGATATTTTTCTATGTTTGGAGGAAAGTGTTAAAATCTTGGCAATCTGGACTCCAAGGACATCACTGTGGAGAAGGCATCGGTTTGATGGCTCTTCCCTGTACTCTGTCTTGGAATGCTGTGCTCATCAGGGAAAACCATACTGAAAGGAAAAGAATGTGTGATGAATGGCTGTTTGGGCCCAGTTCCCAGGAATACTTGATCATGTGTAGCATGGTGTCTCCTGTCTTTTCTCTCTACAGGGCTGTCCAGGCTGATGGTACTACAGTGCCAGACGTGGATTTAATTGCAGTTGTCTTTGTTGGCTTTTTTGGTAGACATTTTGCCTTAGCCTTTTGATTTTTAGGCAAGTCTAAATCCTTGGGAGGCCAGCACTGTTACCTTGTTGATGACATCTTCCAGGAACCCCATGTGTGAAAAGGGTGATGGGAGGCGGGTGAGAGGGAGGCAGGAAGGACTTCCACGGAGCAAGCACCCTCTTGTAGCAGCTCTTTTCTAGAGCTTTCTCAACTTGGCTTCCCTTAGATTTCTTTCTTTTTCTCCTGCCCCCCCCCACCCCGTCCCCCTCTCTCCCTCCCTCCCTCCCTTCCCTTCCCTTCCCTTTCCTTCCCTTCCCTCCTTCCTACTTTCCTTCCTTCCTTCCTTCCTTCCTTCCTTCCTTCTTTCCTTCCTTCCTTCCACTTGAAATTGGAAGTTCAGAGTCAGAAGGCTAGAGCTCTTTAACATAATATTGCAGGCTTTTGTTTTTGGCTTAACTGTCTGGATTATTTAAACAATGGGTAGTTATTTTTTTAAGCAAGCTTGAAGAAGTCAACCTATATTTCAAGTGAAAAGAAAGTTCCTGGGGGAAGTGGAGTCTTTTTTGACTGCTCATTCTTATTGCGACTACGAGATCATAAGGAAAGAGTTAACGCTTTCTGTCATGCTAGAAAGTACTTGTGAAATTTAAACATTGGCAGTTAGTTCAATTACCGCTTGATAGCTCAGTAGTACTCTGTTTTGGAGCACATGGCAATTAGGATTGTATAGTTATATTTTGTGAAAGCTTGAAATCGAGAAAAGTGACTCACCAAGGTCGCTGATGGTGAGCCTAACAGTGTGGATCTCTTCCATTTCTTTTAAGGACTGATATTCTTTTTTTTTTTTTTAAGGTTTTATTTATTTATTTGATGGAGAAAGAGATCACAAGCAGGCAGAGAGAGGAGGAAGCAGGCTCCCCGCTGAGCAGAGAGCCCAATATGGGGCTCGATCCCAAGACCTTGAGATCATGACCTGAGCCAAAGGCAGAGGCTTTAACCCACTGAGCCACCCAAGCGCCGCAGGACTGATAGTCTTTCATTACCTCACCTGTTAGATACTTCATGTGTTAGTTATTATGTGTCTAGTTGCTAGAACTCTCTCCCTGCAGCACTGGGAGCATGAAGTTCATGCATGTAGCAGTGTAGTTAGCCACTGGGTAAAATGTTGGGAAGCCTCCAGTTAGGTGTCTTTGTGAAGTGTCTAGATTAGCATGTTGTTCCGTGAGGATGATGCTGGAAAGGGAATGAATTAAATCAAACTTTAAGAATCTGAAAATGGGCGTTGTGTTAACTTTCATAGCACCTGAAAGAATAGCAGATTTTGTACTGGAGATGATTTATTTGATTTCTTTAAATATTTATAATTTTGAATTGTAACTGTTTTGGTAGGAAGTCTTTGTAACTAACTGTATGATCTTGGGCAAGTCATTTGACCCCTCTGGAGTCAGTTTCGAAAACCACATCAATAATGAGAACTATAGTATGGGTGTTGCTTTATAATTTTCTGAGTAATTTTACATGATTTACATAAATTATTTCATTTACTCCTTACAACACTTCAGTAAATGAAGACATTGAGACATAAAAATAGTAGGTGACTTGTCTAATATCATATAACCTGCGAGTGCTAGAACTGAGTCCTCAGTAAGTCCTGTGTGCTCCTTAGTCATGTCACATGGAGACATGCGAGCCGTGAACTGCGCCTCTCTTAAATTCTAAGGTTATTGTCATTTTTTTTTTTTTGGTTTTGATTTTTTTTTCATTGAGGCAGCTTACCATGGGGCTATTTTCTTTGCCTGCTTTTTTTCTCAAAGTACATTGTAGGATTACTATTTTAAATGTCCTTTTTTCCTGCCCAAAAGTATATTTAAAAAATTAACACTGTTGGGGCACCTGGAGCATGCAGCTCTTGGTCTGGGGCTCGTGAGTTCAAGTGCCTTGTTGGACATAGAGGTTACTTTAAAAAAATAATAATAACAGTATGCAATTTCCATTATTGTGACAGGTTTTTGGATTAATTGGGTCTTATGAGTTTGGGCTTCTCTTTTTGTAATGTTGTAGTTTGCAATTGTAAACCCTGAAAATCATTCCAGAAATATATTTAGGGTTAAGCCCCACATGTATGAGGTTGTCCTAACTTGTTTTAAGATGAAGAAGTAGATTTATTCTTATTCACAAATAATATTCATAATTAGAATTTTAATTTAATGACGAGAGAAGAGACTGTACCCTTCTTTTGTATTCTTTAAATTTAGGTTTTACACATTCTTGGAATTATAGTGCTTTTCAGACAGATCTCTTTGAAGAGGATAATTTCAGGTTTTTCTTAAATAGTTAAATGCTTTAATAATGTTGGCAACCTCAGAACAGAAAACTTAGATTCTAAGAACTCTCAGTTGCATAGTTTGCAAGGTCTTGGACTCAAAACATTTTGCTCCTCAAAGCATTTAAGAGCTGAACCTGCTAATTTGTCTAAAAGGTTGCATGTATCTATCTTTGTATATATTCCTGACTAATAAGTGGTTGAACAGATTAGCACCTGACTCTAGCTTTATGCTAACTGGGGAAACACCTTTTCAGAAAGTCCACAGATGTTGTCCATATGCATGTGGTCTTTGCTCTTGAGAGGAAAATTTGGGACTTTAATTGTTGGAGCATAGTTTGGGGCTTGGCTTATCAGTATAAATTGGAGGTTCAAGAAAATCTGTCTTTCAATCCTTATTTTATCCTTGTTGTATGCGGATTTTGTTGCAGGAATCCGAAATTCTGTCTCTCTTGTCTCTTTCTGGAAAGAACTCAGTTTCTGAATCAGTGAATTTCTGTTAATCAGTTTGTTTAAATAGACCACCTTTCTTGAGAGCTTGTCAAAATGAGTTAAATCCTTAAGGATTTTTTTTTTGAAAGGGCAGGTTAAAAGTTAGGGGTAAGGGGAAGTTTTTGCCTTTTGCCTTTTCCGAGTGTAACAGAGAATAAGACGCTCCCCTGCGGTCTCCTTGCGTGCGTTACTTCATCCTGTATGCACTCATCCAGGCCCTTCACAAACGCTGCTGCCCACCATTAAGTCTCTCATCACAGGGCGTTTTAAAATGATGCCATAAAATGCATGTTGAGAATCTTTGGATCTCAAATGTATAGAAATCACATCTAAATGTCAATTCCTGAGTTAAGGAACTGACGATTATGGCAATTTCAGTCTCTGTTAATATGTAGTAGACAAGAGATTATGATATGGTTTATGTTAGTCCTTATGTGTGTGTAAACTTATCTACTTGTTGAAAAGATTTGTTCGTTTTATTGGGGCTGTATATTTCTGCCATTGTACTGATTTGCTTACTTGAATTAAAGCTGTTCTTTAATTGTTTTGGCCTGTATCTATGGTTTGAAATTTAGGACTATCCCCTGTGTACTATGCACCAAAGATGACATTTCAATGCATTGTTCAATTACCACACAGCTCCTATTTGTCTGTAATGAAGCTGTATGACTGGGTCCATTTATTTCAATGTTATTTGTTTTATGTTATCCATATAAATGATAATGATTAATATAGAGAGTCTAATTTTCCAAATTCATTTGTGTCTCCTCTGGGCATTTCTTTGGGATATGTTCACATTTGTGTTTTTGTTTCTGATTTTAAAATAATTTTCCTTTGTTGTAGGATGAGCAGTTCTTAGGTTTTGGCTCAGATGAAGAAGTCCGAGTACGAAGTCCCACAAGGTCTCCTTCAGGTATGGCCAGTTGAGTGCATGGTGCCGTTTGTTTGTTAAGAGACCATGGCTTCCCCTTGCTTTCTTTGCATGTAAAGGATGATCTTAAGTACTGGGGACGGAGTGGGGGGGTGTTTGCCGCCTTCCCTTTCTCTCACACTAAGTAGGAGATGGCTTATGAACTAGACCTCTTTACGGGGCTCTTTGTCAGGCCACTTATGCTTTATTCTTTAAAATGGTTCTCTGTGGGAGCTAGGGGGGCATGGGGGTGTGTGTGTGGTCGATTTCCATGGAATGACTAAAAGACCTCATAGTTGAATTGAAGGTAACCTGCTCCTGCATCCTGAGATTCATAGATTTTTGAATGATACGGTAGTGTATACAACTTTGGGAATAATCTGACTGTTGTTTTTTACAGATGAAATTTGGTCTACTGTTGTCAAAGAACTAAAAACAAAATATTGGCACTGTATGAAACTATTTTATCTGATCCTTGAAAGGCTGTATTAGAATAAAGAAAATAAAAATGATATGGGGGTATTTCCATTTTTAAGCAATATTTGTCGTTGTTCTCGCCAAGAAAATATCTAGAATGTCTTGAAATTCTAGACTTCGGGAAGTTTCCTGAGAGACAGTCCTCAGTGGAAATAACATGCTAGGGCTTGCAGAATTCTAGTCTGTATAGGATAGGGATCTTCTGAGGAAAAAGACATTCCCCATCAGTACTGCCTTTCTGACTGCTGTGGTTTGCTTTGCATTGATTTGGGTGGACAATCTAGTTAAATATGATATCGTTAGTGGTTTTGCTCTTTGACGACGACTTAGTTCTTGATGTTCATTAGCATTTGGGTTTCATTTAAGAGTTGCCATGTTTGTATAGTAATCTAATTCAAACACTAAGTTGACAGTATCTTTTCCCCAAGTGGTGGGAATGTTGCCATCCTAGTTGGAAGGAGCTAGCCAGTAGTATCCCAGTGTCTGTGCCACTTAGACATTAGCCACGGTCTCTTGAAAATGCGATGAATCCTAAAACTTCACATAGGAACATGATTTTAGAGATCATCCGATCTGACCCTTCATATCTAGATGACAAAATGAGACAGGGAAAATATATGAGATGGTTACTCATAACTGACTTGAGTTCTCTGAATATGTTGTGGATTAACAGAGCTGGACTCTTCTCTGTTCTGGTTGTAATCCTTGTCCACCAAGAAATTCTTTTAAAAATTGGATAGAAGAGGTGTTCCGGATTAATAAAGTCCTATGAGTGGCCAGGTTCAAGTACAGCATGATGATAAGGAATCTTATGATATACTTCTGGGTAGGAGTGATTCACAACCCTTCCTTGAATGGTTATCAATCTACCTTGAATGTTGTCTTGTCTTTTTTTTTTTTGGTTTTTAAACCATCTGGGTATGCTTTGCTAATTAGAAATGAAACCTAGTTTTCCTGCTGTCTTTTACTTTAGTTGTAATTAGTATATATTGAGAATGGATTTATGAATCCTTAATGTATTAAAGGAAGTTTCAAATCAATTGGTGAGAAAAACGCTTACAATTTAGGAAGCTCAGGAGTAAAACCTTTGTTGATTTCTATTCTGTTAGGAAAGTTGGTTCCATAGTCTAAAATGTTCATCATACTGGCATAAATCTCTTTTGATTCCTTTTAGGGGAGGTTTTAGTCTCAGAAGAACGTTGAGTCGTATCATAGGTTGGAAAGTCGTGAGGGAAGAGAAGATGTGGTAGAGCAGGAAACTCTTAATCCATTTAGAAATTCCAGTTTTATACAAAGAATTTTAGAGAACAGCCTTGTTTTCTCAAGTCTCTTGATAAAAGTAGCAGATTGAGCTGATTTATAAATTAGCAAATTCCTTTTATGTAGAATAGAAGTCTGGTTTAACAAATTGTTGATTTGCTCTTGACGTCAATTAGGGTTAAATCTTTTTTGTAACCTGGGACTAACTAGTTCAAGAACCTGTAAGTAGGGGAGTAGATTAACTACATGTCCCTTCGCTGAAGAGTTCACATGCCACTGAGTTCAGTGATCTTCTTCTGATGTCTCGCGAATGAACATTTTTTATTCAATAAAGGTTTCTTAGTTTGACAAAACAAACTGAAACTGTAGGAAGCTGAGCTGCCCAGGTGCTTTCCTGACAGAAGTTGGTATGTTACTGATTGAAGAGCTTCTTGTTCAAATTTAATGAAAGCCAAAATTGCACCAAAAAGATGGGATGACTTACTATGAACATGTTCTCAAATACTAATCTTGGTGGCTAGGACATGGAAAAGGTGGCATAGATTTTTTTTTTTGCAAACCTATTTTTTTTTAATTCAGAAACACTCCCTCGCTCACCTGAAATGGTAGGAAAATCAGTTCTGCATATTAATCACTTGGTTGAAAATCTGTTATCATTATCTTAGTTGTTCTGTCCCAAAAGTTAGATGTTTTAGGCGGAATGTTATTTACTTGGTTTCTTTGCGGCAAGTTTTTGGTGAAAAAGAAGCTAAGCCCAATTAAGATGTTTTATTGACTCACTAGACCCAGGTAGAGGTCAGTACAAAATGGCTTGTGCTAAAGTATATTCAGCTTAGTCACGACGTGAACTTACAAAGCTAAATGTATGCTCTTCGTTGTTTAATTTTTATACACAGTTAAAACTAGTCCTCGAAAGCCTCGCGGGAGACCTAGAAGTGGCTCTGACCGAAATTCAGCTATCCTCTCAGATCCGTCTGTGTTTTCCCCTCTAAGTAAATCAGAGACCAAATCTGGAGATAAGATCAAGAAGAAAGATTCTAAAAGCATAGAAAAGAAGAGGGGAAGACCCCCCACCTTCCCTGGAGTAAAAATCAAAATAACACACGGAAAGGACATTTCAGAGCTACCAAAGGGAAGCAAAGAAGATAGCTTGAAAAAGATTAAACGGACACCTTCTGCTACATTTCAGCAAGCCACAAAGATTAAAAAATTAAGAGCAGGTAAACTCTCTCCTCTCAAGTCTAAGTTTAAGACAGGGAAGCTTCAAATAGGAAGGAAGGGGGTACAGATCGTCCGACGGCGAGGAAGGCCTCCATCGACAGAGAGGATAAAGACCCCTTCAGGCCTCCTCATTAACTCTGAACTGGAAAAGCCCCAGAAGGTCCGGAAGGACAAGGAAGGAACACCTCCACTCACAAAAGAAGATAAGACAGTAGTCAGACAAAGCCCTCGAAGGATTAAGCCGGTTCGGATTATTCCTTCTTCTAAAAGGACAGATGCCACAATTGCTAAGCAGCTCTTGCAGAGGGCGAAAAAGGGGGCTCAAAAGAAAATTGAGAAAGAAGCAGCTCAGCTGCAGGGAAGAAAGGTGAAGACACAGGTCAAAAATATTCGACAGTTCATTATGCCTGTCGTCAGTGCCATCTCCTCGCGGATCATTAAAACCCCTCGGCGGTTTATAGAGGATGAGGATTATGACCCTCCAATTAAAATTGCCCGACTAGAGTCGACACCAAACAGTAGGTTCAGTGCCACGTCCTGTGGATCTTCCGAAAAATCCAGTGCCGCTTCTCAGCACTCCTCTCAAATGTCTTCAGACTCCTCCCGATCTAGTAGCCCCAGTGTTGATACCTCCACAGATTCTCAGGCCTCGGAGGAGATTCAGGGACTTCCTGAAGAGCGGAGCGAGACCCCCGAAGTTCATCCTCCACTGCCTATTGCCCAGTCCCCAGAAAACGACAGCAATGACAGGAGAAGCAGAAGGTATTCCGTGTCAGAGAGAAGTTTTGGATCTAGAACAACTAAGAAGCTGTCGACGCTGCAAAGTGCCCCCCAGCAGCAGCCCTCGTCCTCTCCGCCCCCACCTCTGCTCACGCCACCCCCGCCGCTGCAGCCAGCCTCCAGCATCGCCGACCACACACCTTGGCTCATGCCTCCAACGATCCCCTTAGCATCACCATTTTTGCCTGCTTCCGCTGCTCCCATGCAAGGGAAGCGCAAGTCTATTTTGCGAGAACCAACGTTCAGGTGGACTTCTTTAAAGCATTCTAGGTCAGAGCCACAATACTTTTCCTCAGCAAAGTATGCCAAAGAAGGTCTTATTCGCAAACCAATATTTGATAATTTCCGACCCCCTCCACTAACTCCTGAGGATGTCGGCTTCGCGTCCGGTTTTTCTGCCTCCGGTACTGCTGCTTCAGCCCGATTGTTCTCACCACTCCATTCTGGAACAAGGTTCGATATGCACAAAAGGAGCCCTCTTCTGAGAGCTCCGAGATTTACTCCAAGTGAGGCTCATTCTAGAATCTTTGAGTCTGTCACCTTGCCTAGTAATCGAACTTCTGCTGGAACGTCGTCTTCAGGAGTATCCAACAGAAAAAGGAAAAGAAAAGTCTTTAGCCCTATTCGATCTGAACCGAGATCTCCTTCTCACTCCATGAGGACACGAAGTGGAAGGCTTAGTACTGCCGAGCTGTCACCGCTCACCCCGCCGTCTTCTGTCTCTTCCTCGTTAAGCATATCTGTTAGTCCTCTTGCCACTAGTGCCTTAAACCCGACTTTTACTTTTCCTTCTCATTCCCTGACTCAGTCTGGGGAATCTGCAGAGAAAAGCCAGAGACCAAGGAAGCAGGCTAGTGCTCCGGCAGAGCCATTTTCATCCGGCAGCCCCACTCCTCTCTTCCCTTGGTTTACCCCAGGTTCTCAGACTGAGAGAGGGAGAAATAAAGACAAGGCCCCTGAGGAGCTGTCCAAAGATCGAGATGCTGACAAGAGCGTGGAGAAGGACAAGAGTAGAGAGAGAGACCGGGAGAGAGAAAAAGAGAATAAGCGGGAGTCCAGGAAAGAGAAAAGGAAAAAGGGATCAGAAATTCAGAGTAGTTCTGCTTTGTATCCTGTGGGTAGGGTTTCCAAAGACAAGGTTGTCGGTGAAGATGTTGCCACTTCATCTTCTGCCAAAAAAGCAACAGGGCGGAAGAAGTCTTCATCACTTGATTCTGGGACTGATATTGCTTCTGTGACTCTTGGGGATACAACAGCTGTCAAAACCAAAATACTTATAAAGAAAGGGAGAGGAAATCTGGAAAAAAACAACTTGGACCTCGGCCCAACTGCCCCATCCCTGGAGAAGGAGAAAACCCTCTGCCTCTCCACTCCTTCATCTAGCACTGTTAAACATTCCACTTCCTCCATAGGCTCCATGTTGGCTCAGGCAGACAAGCTTCCTATGACGGACAAGAGGGTTGCCAGCCTCCTAAAAAAGGCCAAAGCCCAACTCTGCAAGATTGAGAAGAGTAAGAGTCTTAAACAAACCGACCAGCCCAAAGCACAGGTACTCTTTTCCCTCTTGCCTGTTAGACTCAGTCGTTTATCGAGCCCCTTCTGTAAGTGAGTTTTAGATGAAGTGTTTCAGTGACATCTAGTTCCGGGAATCGGGAGAAGGGCAGAGGATGTGGTGGCACTTGCAGTGGTCCTTCAAGGACTGGTAGGATTTTGACAGGGGAGAACGTTCTTTTCTTTCTTTCTTTTTTTCAGAGAGAGCGCATATGCACGTGAGGGCAAGCAGGTAGGGGGAGGGGCGGGGGGGGAGAGAGAATCTTAAACACGCCCCACGCCCAGCGCGGAACCCAGCTTGGGGCTTCATCTCACCACCCTGAGATCATGACCTGAGCTGAAATGAAGAGTCGGACGCTTAACCGACTGAGCCACCCGCTTGCCATAGGGGAGAACATTCTATTCAGAGGGCACAGTGTGGGTAGAGATGAAAAAATCTGAGACACATTTGAACAGAACGGTGGATCGCTCAACTGGGCTGCGTAGGAAGGTGTGACTTAAGGCTGAAAGGTAGTTTGTACTTCATGGGTTTGGTGTAGTGGAATCTGTGACCTAATGCTGAAGATGCATTTTTGTAGTCAAATTGTTCTACTATCGTTTACTATAGAAAATGGGGTGGGGGTGGGGACGCCTGGGTGGCTCAGGCGATGATAAAGTATCTACCTTCGGCTCAGGTCATGATCCCAAGGTCCTGGGATTGACTGAGCCCTGCATGGGACTCCCTGCTCAGCAAGAAGCCTGCTTCTCCCTCTCCCACTCCTCCTGCTTATGTTCCCTTTCTTACTGTCCCTCTCTCAAATAAATGAATAAAATCTTAAAAAAAAAAAAAAAGAAAACACGGTTGGGGGACTTCTCTTCCTCTGAGTAGTGAGTGATTAGAGCAATAGGTCATAAGCAGTTGCAGAACACAAACGAGAAGCACTTAGTCTTAAGTTGAAGGCGGAAAAGCTGTAGGATTCAGTTCGTTAAGATGATGACAAATTTTACAAAGATCAGCTTTATTTATTTTATTTTATTTTTTTTAACAAAGGTAGCTGGACACTGGCCTCTTTTGAGGAAACCCCACTGATCTTTAGGTTCTTTCTAAAAATTTAAAAATTCTAAAAATACAAAATTGTATCTAATAAATACGTAGTAGATACATATTTATGCCAATGTACCAAGTTAGGTTAAGATGACCACACATTTAGGTTTTTCACATTGGTCAGCCTAGGGCCATATTAACATTTAGTAATTTTGCCAATTCAGAGTTCTGGCAGGAGTATGATAGGATTTGTTACCTAGACCATTTTGGATGGTTTTTGGTTAGCCTCCTAGTGATAGGAGCAGTAGCTCTTTAAAATGCGAGACGTTTCTGTGCAGAGCTGGAGCCTTTCACGCTTACAGTTCTAAGTTGTTTCCCCTACTTCTGTGTTGATCGGGGAAGTAGAAGAAGTAGTCTGTGGTTAGATAAGCCCTGTTAATAACTCCAGGCCAAACTCTTGGATAATGTAGACTGGCAGCTTGAGTTTGAGGGGAGTTTTAAAGCAGTAGTATAACGGGAAATGAAAACTTAGTTAATTTCTGTTTTTTTATTAAAAGCCCTGTCCCCCTTTTTGGCTGCCAATTTTGGAATACAGAACTAATCAATTTCTGTAGATTGTCATGGCTTATCAGCTGGGAAATATCTAGAACTGTATATGTTGATTCTAGATTGTAATAACCTATCAGCTACACCTTGGCTTCATTTAATTACATTTTCAACATGTACGCTTGCTGTTGTTCGTTTCGATTTGCCTCTTATTCAGGGTCAAGAGAGTGATTCATCAGAGACCTCTGTGCGAGGACCCCGCATTAAACATGTCTGCAGAAGAGCTGCTGTTGCCCTTGGCCGAAAACGAGCTGTGTTTCCTGATGACATGCCCACCCTGAGTGCCTTACCATGGGAAGAACGAGAAAAGATTTTGTCTTCCATGGGGAATGATGGTAGGTCAGGGGTGTCAGCCTCGAAGTCTGAGCAGATTTGATTTGTTTGCTGGTCATTCTGGGGATACCTCGTAGGTTCTTCATAGCACTCTGTGTTAGTCTGGGTCCTCCACAAAGCAATGGCAAGGGTGTATTAAATGTGCAAGGGTTACACTGGGGAAAGTGCCCAAGAGAGAAAATGGGAAGGAGCTGGGGAAGGCTGGGATAGCAGTCAGGCTGCTTTGCAAGTCTGACCCCAAGGAAAGAGGGAGGGAGGGAGGGTTGGGCAGAATCTTCCCAGACTGTTTTCCCAGAGAGTTTGGCAAGGCTGTCAGGGAGTCCTTGAGCAAAAGCTGACTGTCGGTCTCCCAGGAACAGGCCTGCCTTAGTGTCCCTGCCATGGTCAGTCACTGCCTAGGAACAGCCCCCATGGTAAGTGTGGTGTCGCTATACCGCTGGATTTCAGAGCCCAGCAGGTGGACCCTTGGTCAGTTAGCTCCGTTCCCTGTAGTGGGAGGTCTGGGAGGCACATTCTCATGGTTGCATTTAGACGCTGGGTGACTTAAATGCCAAGGGACTGCTCATATAAAATGTAGAAGTTCAGAGAATCTTAAGAAGCATTCATTTCGCATTCTTGGATTTAGGTTAGATTGTGTTTTGTTCTCAGTTTCAGATTTCTGCTTTCATCAGGCTGCAAGTTATAGGCGGTTTAAAAAATTTAAAGAATTATTTAAAACAGGCTTTGACTTCTGCATATGAATATTTTTATTATGACATATTTCATTTTCAGAGTCCCAATTAGAATGAGGCTTGAATGTATATAATGATATGAATGGATTTTGAGGAATACCGCCTCTGCTCCCAAGAAGGAATTAGATACTCCCTCGGAACTAATGACACGTTTCTTTAACAGACAAGTCATCAATTGCTGGCTCAGAAGATGCTGAACCTCTTGCTCCGCCCATCAAACCAATTAAACCCGTTACCAGAAACAAGGCGCCTCAGGAACCTCCAGTAAAGAAAGGGCGACGATCCAGGCGGTGTGGGCAGTGTCCCGGCTGCCAGGTGCCTGAGGACTGTGGTGTTTGTACTAATTGCTTAGACAAACCCAAGTTTGGTGGCCGAAATATAAAGAAGCAATGCTGCAAGTGAGTGGGTGTCTTCCTCTGAGGTGTGGACCTCTCAGCCGTGGAGGTTGTGTGTTTATGCCTGGGCTGTTGCAGGGAGGCAGCAGAGAGCTGAGTGTGGTTGTGTTGCATCTCCTTGAGGTGCAAGGCTAGGTGCAGGGTTGGATTTTGTGATGTGGCCAGGTTTGGGCTGTCCTTAAATAAGAAATACTTGGGGCAGTGCTGTCCAGTAGAAAGTCCTGCAGCGGTGGAAATAATCTCTGTCTGCTCAGTCCGTGTGGTAGCCATTAGCCGAACGTGGCTATGGAGCACTGCAAGTGTGGTTAGTGTGACCGAGGAACTGCATATTTCATTGTATTGCATTTCAGTTAATTTAAGTTTAAATGGCCACATGTGCCTAGTGGCTACGGTATTATCAGTGCAGCTCTGGAGGGCTTCTATGTAAAAACTGATGAATTTATATATCTATATTTTATACATTGTATCAGTTACATAGAAGTCACATGTATACGTAATATTTACATATAACTGAGCTATAATAATATATTTATATAATATTTGTATTATAATTTTTCAGGTCAATTGAAATTCATCTTTATGGCATTGAGGAAAAAGTGGTGATATCTTAGTCTAATACCCTTGGCTTTCTAACTCCCAGAATATTTTCATGCACGTGGAGTTTTTGATCTGAAAGTTTTGATTACTTGATCTTTTTCCCTTTTTTAAGTCAGTTTGTGGATTCACTTTCTGCTCTTTGGGATAATTTGTTTTAAATGGATCAAGAAAGTTGCACAAACAAATTTTAGTGACTGAGCATCTCATCAAGTGCCTGCCACAAGGAGGAGATAATAGCAATAGGTATTTGCTGAATGAATGGTAACGTGAAAGTGATTTATAGAAAATGTGGTTGGGAGAAATTAGTTCAGGGGAGACTGTTTCTAGGAGACAGCAAGTAGTTCTGTGCTCTGCTTTAGTCTGGCCTTAAGCATGAATCTTGTCTCAGTCCCACTAGTGGAAAGAAGTGAGACAAATCACTGATCAGCGGAAAGGTACACGATTGTAAGATAAACTTGCACTATAATTTAGGGGTTGAAATGTATTCGGCTCAGTTTTACACTTCAAAGTAAGTTTTAGTTTCATTAAATTGAGGGGTGAAATATCTATCAAAGCCCTGAAATAGACCTATTCCATTGTAGTGTCAGTCAAAGGACTTGTTGGTTAATTTTAGTCCATTTTTATTCAGGTTACTGTATGAATATTAATCTCATAAGGGAGCAGAACCAATTTGACTTGAAGAAACACCAGCTGATCATTTTGTGTGTGGTGCTAAGTTAATACTGGGTTGTAAGAAATTTAAGTCCCATTTTAAAAATAATTTGATATTTATTCCTTTTAGACCCTAAAGGTAGGTAAAATTGCTGATCGAAGCATTCAGAGGCTCAGATTGAATCTGAGTGCTTTTTTCAACTCTCAAAATGAACCTTAATAAAGGTTCACTATTCTTGCAGACAAATTAACACTTATTTCAATGGCTTTTCTTCTAAATGTGGTTTACTTTTATGGTGTCCTTTGTCATCCTAGGATGAGAAAATGTCAGAATCTACAGTGGATGCCTTCCAAAGCCTACCTTCAGAAGCAAGCAAAAGGTAGCGTTGTAAAAAGATCTTCCCCTAATGCTTCCTGCTCCAGTGCCACAGAGTCACGTACATCTAGTTAAATGGAATGCCAGTTGTTCATTTGTTTGTTTGTTTGTTTAACTGCTCTTCCCAGCGAGTTGGTGGTTGTTGAAGCTGGGTGGTAGTTACATGAGGGTTCATTTTACTATTCCCTTCACTTTGAAATTTTCCATAATAAAAAAAAATTTTTAATTCCTGTAACAATTCCAGTCCGTTCCGTTTCCGAGAGCAACACAAGAATCACTTGCTCCTTCCAGTGTCGGCTTTGGCTGCAGGGCAGTGTGAATAAGATTGTGTTACGTTCCTCTGCTTCTGTCTTAAAGTTTTTCTCACTTATAGATAAATCATCTTGGTTTTTCCTCCCCCTAGCTGTGAAAAAGAAAGAGAAAAAGTCTAAAACCAGTGAAAAAAAAGAGAGCAAGGAGAGCAGTGTCGGGAAGAGCGTGGTGGACTCTGGTCAGAAACCTGCCCCGTCAGCAAGAGAGGAGCCCGCCCCCAAGAAAAGCAATAGTGAACCTCCCCCTCGAAAGCCCGTCGAGGAGAAGAGCGAGGAAGGGAACGCCTCTGTCCCAGTTCCTGAATCCAAACAAGTCACCACGCCAGCTTCCAGGAAGTCCAGCAAGCAGGCCGCCCAGCCGGTGCCAGTCACCCCTCCACAGCCGTCCAGCACAGCACCACCGAGAAAAGAAGTCCCCAAGACCACTCCTAGTGAGCCCAAGAAAAAGCAGCCTCCACCACCAGATTCAGGTGAGTGAGGAAGGCAAGAAGGAGTTGCTGAGCCAGAAATACCAGCAGAGAACACCAGTGTCTTTCTTAAACAGCATTTGGAAACCCGAAATGTATATTTTTAAGCCTTTAGTTAAGGAAAAGTAGCTCTCTTTTAAGCTACTTATATAATAATAAAGAAATAGAAGGAAAAAACCAGTTAAGTTGGAGGTATTGTCTTAATTTCCTGTGTAAAGCCTTGAGTTTGAGTCAGTTTTTGTGTTTTCTAATGCCCCTTTCTTCACAGGCCAGGAAGTCCTGAGGTGGTCATTGCTGTTTAGCATGAACTCTGAGTTTAGTGGCATCTGACTGCAATTTATTTTGAATTCTTTAGGTCCAGAGCAAAGCAAGCAGAAAAAAGTGGCTCCTCGCCCAAGTATTCCTGTAAAACAAAAACCAAAAGAAAAGGTGAGGAGAGATTTGTTTCTGTGCCATTGCTCAGGGATGTGTTCCATTCTGCAGGGACATAGTCTTATCCTTGACATTTACGTGACTGAGTGAATGAAACTGCGGATCTGCTTCTCTGTATAGATGGCAGTGGACGTCCTTCAAATGAACAAACTTCCAGTTTAGGCTTAAGCTCGTTTTGTTTTTTGTCTTTCCCCTTCTTTGTGGCCTTCCTTGCTTAGGTTGACGCCTCAGGCCGCTTACTGTGATTACTTTTTGCCCTCAGCATCCTTTAGCGATATTTGTCTACAGCAATCACCCTTCCCTGTATCCGCTATGTTTATTATGTGGAGAGAGAGGGGTCTTTAAGAATCTTCTGGCTCAGGGCACCTGGGTGTCTCAGCCGGTTAAACGTCTGATTCTTAATTTCTGCTCCGGTCCCGATCTCAGGGTCATGGGATTAAGCACCGCGTTGGGCAGCATAGAGTCTCCCCCGACGTTTTCCTCTGCCCCTCTCTCTGTGAGCACATGTGCTCTCTCTCTCTCTCTCTCTCAAATAAATACATTTTTTAAAACAAAGCTGAAAAAGAAAGAATCTTTTGGCTCGTTCTGTCTCTCTGTGCCCCCATGATGGTATGCATGAGCATCCTGGCTGACGCATCAACAATGGCAAAGAGAGGCAGATGCCAGGGTCTTAGTAAGACTCGCTCCAAGGTCATTGTCTGGCTTCTCACTGTGGTGATAGAGCATGGTTACCCTGATGAATTGAAATCATTGATGGTCACAGAGCCGCAAACACTGTTGTGAACATCCTAGATCGTTTTAACAAGAGTGGAATGATCAGCCCCAGGTTCGATGTGCAGCTCAAAGATCTAGAAAAATGGCAGAATAAACTGCTCCCGTGCTGTCACTTTGTTTCATTGTGCCAACAACCTCAGCTGGCATCATGGAGCACGAAAAAGCAAGACAAGAACCCACAAGAGGGAGAGAGTCCCGGAATTCTTCTAGGGCTATAATACATGCATAAAATGCCTCCATGGAAAAAAGAATCTGAAGATTAAGTCTCTGTGTCTGTGGGATACTTGTGTTGGAAACGTGTTCTCCACAGCCATTAATAAGAGTTGTTGTTTGCACTGTTACCTGTTGTAAAAGTGTGGGCGAGTGGGATGTGGTTTTGTTCTTTATCCATCTTCTGTCTCCATAGGAAAAGCCACCTCCAGTCAGTAAGCAGGAGAACACAGGCACTTTGAACATCCTCAGCACTCTCTCCAATGGCAATAGTTCGAAGCAAAAAATCCCAGCAGATGGAGTCCACAGGATCAGAGTGGACTTTAAGGTAAAAGTGTTTTGTGACGGTGTAGCATGTGGAGCGTCATGGACTTCAAATCAGAAGAATGACGTTATCCAGGGTGTTGATGAAAGGGGGAATTCAGCCTCCAGTCAGGGAATGAGAGCTACCCGTTGGCAGGTGGGTTCAGGTGTGAGAGAGCTCTGGTCAGTGGCGTGAGGTCACCATTTATGAGCCGACGAATGAACGCAGGCATCAGCCTGAGCGAGAAGGTGCGTTCGGATGAGAACAGCGTCTGAGGAAATAATTCTTTCACGTGGGAGTTCTCCAACCATGATGATTACTTGAATCAACAAAACTCTAAGGAAAAGCCACTCCCGGATATCTTTGCGTTCTCGTTAACATGAGTTAAACCAGTAGGTGAGCATTTTAACAGTCTGTGTCTGAGATGAACATGTTTCAAAGCGGCAGTTATTCTTGAGAACCCACTGAAACGAAGTCTTCTTGCCACTCCAGTGTTGCTCTGATTTGATGCTTCCCGGCCTTGCTCTCGATCCACAGCTGTGTCACTGGGACACTTTTCATAAATGATCTGTCTCTCTCTCCACAGGAGGATTGTGAAGCAGAAAATGTATGGGAGATGGGAGGCTTAGGAATCTTGACCTCTGTCCCTATAACACCCAGAGTGGTTTGCTTTCTCTGTGCCAGCAGTGGGCACGTAGAGGTAAGAGAAGCTGCTTCTTGGACCCCAGACAGTTGAATGGTAGATGATTTTGCTGTGATGAAAGAAATCATTTCTTCTGTCTTGTTGGTATGTAGCAGGTACTATCCCCTCTTTATTTATTTATTTATTTTTTAAAGTAATCCTTGGGACGCCTGTGTGGCTTCATCTTTGGGCATCTGCCTTTGGCTCAGGTCATGATTCCTGTGTCCTGGGATCGAGCTGCACTTCTGGCTCCCTGCCTCTCCCTCTCCAGCTCCCCTGTGCTTGTGTTCCTTCTCTTGCTATCTCTCTCTCTGTCATCAATAAATAACATTTTTTACAGAACAATAAAAAAAAAAAAGTAACCTTTACGCCCAGCGTGGAGCTTGAACTCACAACCCAGAGTGCAGGAGTCCCACTCTCTGCCCACTGAGCCAGCTGGGCACCCCTACTGTCCTCACTTTCAACCAGCTAATGAAATGCTTTAGAAGTTTTTTAGAGATTTCATGAAGGAATCTGGTTCTTTTTTTTCCCAGTGATCCAAGATTCATTGTTTATGCACCACACCCAGTGCTCCATGCAGTACGTGCCCTCCTTAATACCCACCACCAGGCTCACCCACCCTCCTCCCCCTTCCCCTCCAGAACCTTCAGTTTGTTTCTCAGAGTCCACCGTCTTTCATGGTTCATCCCCCCTTTCTTTTTTTTTTTTTTTT
>LNAC01000073.1:2856577-2897547 GCA_002007465.1 Ailurus styani | reverse complement strand
GCAGAGAGGCAGGCAGACAGAGAGAGGAGAGAGGGGGAAGCAGGCTCCCTGCTGAGCAGAGAGCCCGATGCGGGCCTCGATCCCAGGACCCTGGGATCATGACCTGAGCCGAAGGCAGCGGCTTTAACCCACTGAGCCACCCAGGCGCCCTCATCCCCCCTTTCGATTTACCCCAATTCACTTTATGAAGGAATCTGCTTCTTAGTAGAGGAGCAGAATTACTGAGTATGAAAGGTTTAATGGTCTCATCTCTCTCTCTTCTTTTTTTTTTAAAGATTTTATTTATTTATTTGACAGAGAGAGAGAGATCACAAGTAGGCAGAGGCAGGGAGAGAGAGAGGGGGAAGCAGCCTCCCCGCCGAGCAGGGAGCCCGATATGGGCCTCGATCCCAGGACCCTGAGATCATGACCTGAGCCGAAGGCAGAGGCTTTATTTTTTATTTATTTTTTTTTAAAAGATTTTATTTATTTATTTATTTCACAGAGGGAGAGAGATCACAAGGAGGCAGAGAGGCAGGCAGAGAGAGAGAGGGGGAAGCAGGCTCCCCGCTGAGCAGGGAGCCCGATGCGGGCCTCGATCCCAGGACCCTGAGATCATGACCTGAGCCGAAAGCAGAGGCATTAACCCACTGAGCCACCCAGGTGCCCAAGGCAGAGGCTTTAAACCACTGAGCCACCCAGGCGCCCTAATGGTCTCACCTCTTAAATGCACTTTTTTTTATAGAGTTCTGATAGTTCTGTTAAATGTCCAAACGTGACAAAAATGATATGGTGCATTTCTGGAAAAAGAAATGGCTATCTTATATTGACTGTTAAAATCCCCTTTTCTATAAAGAGCTCTTAGCAATTAATAAGAAAAAGGAACAACACCCAATGAGAAGAAAATAGGCTATGGATAGGAATATATAATCCACAAAATGAGAAATAAAAACATGGTGAGTGGGGGCCATTAAGGCTTCTGACGACCAAAAATTGGACATTAAAGCATGATTAAAAAGATCATGTGGGAAGGGGTGCCTGGCTGGCTCAGTTGATGGAGTTTGTGAGTTCAAGCAGCACATAAGCCATAGAGATTACTTAAAAAAGTAAAATCTTTTTTTTTTTTTTTAAGATTTTATTTATTTATTTGACAGAGAGAGAGAGAGACAGCAAGAGAGGAGATACAAGCAGGGGAAGTGGGAGTGGGAGAAGAAGCAGGCTTCCCAATGAGCAGGGAGCCCGATGCAGGGCTCCATCCCAGGATCCTTGGGACCATGACCTGAACCGAAAGGCAGATGCTTAACGACTGAGCCACCCAGGTGCCTGAAGCGTCTGACTCTTGATTTCAGCTCAGGTCATGATCTCAGGGTTGTGAGATCGAGCCCCCATTAGCTCCGAGTCTGCTGGAGATTCTCTCTTTCTCTCTCCTGGCCCCCCCCCTCTTTCTCAATAAATAAATTAATAAAATCTTTTTTAAAAAGTCATGTGGGGAGAAAGGATCATGTAGAAATAGGGACTTCTTGGTGAAATCTAAGTTAGTTGCAATCTTTCTTTCTGAGGAGATTGTTCAGAAATATGTATTCATCTTTAAAATGAGTGTACTGTCTAACCCAGCAATGGCACTCAAGGCATTTACCCTAAGGATATAATTAGAGAAATCAACAAATGGGTATACGCATAGGTATGTGTGTATAATACATATATATGTAATAAACCCTTCTCTCTCTATATATAACAAACAAGGGTTTATTTCAGTACTGTTTATGATCATAAAAAATAGGAAACAACCTAAAGTCTGTCAATATGGGGTGGGACTCTTTAATCATAGGACATGCATACAAGGGCAAAGATAATAATATAGATTGATACTGATGTGGGAAGGTGTCACTGAGTTAAAAGAGCAGGTTACAGAGTAGTATGTAAAGCGTGATCCTGTTTTGGTTTGGACATTGTTTTAAAAATGTATATGCAGAAAGAATTGTGGAAGGATTTACACTAAAATCTTAAAAGTGTGATCGGATTATGAGTGTCTTATTTTCTCTTTATTTTTCTTTATCCTTTCGAGTCTTTTGCAGTGAGTATTTGCCACCTTTACAATAAGAAAGAAATCACAATTTTAAATGAGATGCAGTAGTTTGTCATTCATACAATTCTCAATTCCAGAATACCTCCTTAGCTTATTATTTTATCACATGTATTTTAAAGTCATGAAGAAATTCCAAGACCAGATTATAATGTATGTATTGAGCAATCAGGGAGACTCAGTAGTTAAGAGATTCAGTCCTGCCCGCTTGCTGTGTTAAATTGTACGGTAGTAAAATTACAAATTATTATCTGGTATTCATTCATTAAGCAAATGTTTTAGTGCCTATTATGAACAATAATATTGTCCCAAGTGGTGGGGCTGCTTTAGATACTATTGAGACTACTAAGAATATTCAGTTTGCAAGTGTCAGGGGTCTACTGTATCTCTTTTGCCCATAATCTTAACTTTACATCCACACATATGCTGCCTACAGGAATAATTTATAGCTCCAGTCCTTCAACTTTTGTGATAAAAGGGGATTTTTTTTTTCAGAGTATAATTGCTGTAATTTAAATTGTATAGTTGTGGGGTGCCTGGGCGGCTCAGTTGTTAAGCATCTGCCTTCGGCTCAGGTCATGATCCCAGGGTCCTGGGATCGAGCCCCGCATCAAGCTCTCTGCTCAGCAGGAAGCCTACTTCTCCCTCTCCCACTCCCCCTGCTTCTGTTCCCTCTCTCGCTGTGCTCTCTCTGTTAAATTAAAAAAAAAGATTAATTAATTAATTGTGTAGTTGTGCACAACAACCCCACAGGATTCCTAAAAACTAAACTAGAGAATGACTAGCTCACTGCCTGCATCATATTCCTACTAAAGTGTAGCCAGTGTTTGATGAATTCTGACATTCGAGGTTTGTTTTTTTTTTACGATTTATTTATTTATTTGAGAGAGAGAGAGAGAGTGGGGACCAGCAGAGGGAGAGGGAGAATCTCAAGCAGACTCTACATGGAGTGCAGAGCCTGATGCTGGCTCGGTCCCATGACCCTGAGATCGCAACCTGAGCCCAGCCTGAGTGGGGCGCTTAACCAACTGCGCCACCACAGAAAAGTTATGAGAGTAGTACAAAGAATTCCCATATACCCTTCACCCACATTTCCCATATGTTCATAGTTTTATTTGCTTTATCCTTTTCTCTTTGTGGCTGTATTTTATAAAGTGAGAAATAAAATATGTACATACATTTTATATATAACACATTTTTTTCTAAAAATTGGGAAGTTGTAGACCTGTCCTTTTACATCTAAATATTTTACTGTGTATTGCCTAAAAGCAAGGACATTCTCTCATACCATCATGGTATAGTTGTCAAAGTCTGGAAATTAACAGTGGTATGTTAGTGTTGTCTAATCTATGAACCTTATTTAGGTTTGACCAGTTGTCCCACTAATTCTGCTATGGCAGAAGAAAAGTCTGGGTCATCCTCATTTAAATTTTTAAAAACTCCTTACATGAAAATAACATTTTTACAGTTAGAGATGGAAAGGACAAACCAGAGCTTACAGACTGTCTTTAGTATCTTGTAGGAAGGCTTTAAAACCCTCCCTCTTTCCCCCTTCCCATATCTCTTGCTTGTACCTTGCTTTTGGCACTTAGTGCATTCTGGTAAATCTGGGATTATATTTATTTTGTTACTCTTTCAAGTCTACCATTAGTACTTTAGGCCCTTACGTCTCCTATAGTGCCTCATCTTGTGCTTTCTTTTTTTCATAGTCATTGCAGAATGATTATGTGTTAAATTAAAAAAATACCCCCCCACACACACACCCATTGGACTCCTAAAGCCTGAAGTCTGTAAATAGCATTTGGTTGATGTCTGTACATGTTATTTGACAACTTCTGTGTTCCCGTCTTACCCTAGTTTGTGTATTGCCAAGTCTGTTGTGAGCCCTTCCACAAGTTTTGTTTAGAGGAGAACGAGCGCCCCCTGGAGGACCAGCTGGAGAACTGGTGTTGTCGCCGCTGCAAGTTCTGTCACGTTTGTGGAAGACAGCATCAAGCTACCAAGGTATAAAACTAAGTAACAAAACTGTTCAGAGTATTACTCCCTATCTCCGTTTCTGCCTTTTGGTTTAGGGTTTTGTTTTTTTTGTTTTTTTTGTTTTTTAAAGATTTTATTTATTTATTTCACAGAGGGAGAGAGATCACAAGGAGGCAGAGAGGCAGGCAGACAGAGAGAGGGGGAAGCAGGCTCCCCGCTGAGCAGGGAGCCCGATGCGGGCCTCGATCCCAGGACCCTGAGATCATGACCTGAGCCGAAAGCAGAGGCTTTAACCCACTGAGCCACCCAGGCGCCCAGGTATCATTCTTTTTTGTGGCTAAATAATATTCTGTATATATATCACATATTCCTTATTCATTCATCTTTAGGGTTTTGTGTCTCTATTTTTCCTCTGCTGACTTAGTCTATTGTGACTATTTAAGTGGGTATAATTCATTGGCTATTTTTATGTTTTAATTTGGGGAATATAGGAAAAAACGTGGCATTAGATAAAATCCCCCCAGTAACTCCAATCTGCCTGATAAGAATATTCCTCTGGGTGCCTTTGGCAGGACATAAGTCCCAGTGCTTTCTTTGAAAGTAAAATAATTTATGAGACAATGTAAACTGTTCTAGTGATGTGCTATACTTACTTGAAGGTAAATATGAAATGGGCACTAAATAAGAGGTGCTTCAAGTGAGTTGATGCAAAACTCATCTATTCATCTCTCTCTTTTTTTTTTTTGGATGTGATACCCACCTTCTTGCCTCTGTATTTTCTTTCTTTTTTTTTTTTTTTAGTGTATAGCTGACATACAATATGATATGAGTTTCAGGTGTGCGACTCAGTGACTCAGCACTTCTGTTCATGACTCAGTGCTTACCCCGAGATGCACGGTCCCCATCTGCCATCACACGTTATTACAGTCTCACGGACTGTATTCCCTCGGCTGAACTTAGCATCTCCACGACTTAAGTTATTTCCTAACTGGAAGCATGTACCTCTTCATCCCCTGCCTTTGTGTTCCCTACAGCAGCTGCTGGAGTGTAATAAGTGCCGAAACAGCTATCACCCCGAGTGCCTGGGACCAAACTACCCCACCAAGCCCACCAAGAAAAAGAAAGTTTGGGTGAGTCCCCATATGACGCTGTTGCAGAGAGAGCTGTCATGGAGCTCTTGGGCTTGCACACCTTGTAACAGGGATCCCCTTGCTGGAGGGTGTCTCTGTGACCGTTTTTTGGTCTCGTCATTAGGAAGAGCCAGCCCAGGGAAGGGGTCAACTTGAGAAACGGATTGCATCCGAGGTCTCTTTAAATGAGATGAGCTATTAAAATTAAGGAGTTCCTGTTGAATTTCTTTTCTTTTCCAGATCTGCACCAAGTGTGTTCGCTGTAAGAGCTGTGGATCCACAACTCCAGGCAAAGGGTGGGACGCACAGTGGTCTCACGATTTTTCACTGTGCCACGACTGTGCCAAACTCTTTGCTAAAGGTACTTCAAAAAAGCCCGTTTGGTCAACTTGGAGAAGTTGCATTTGGTGTTTTGAGGGTGAACTGGACACTCCAGTGCAATGAAGTAATAAGTTTTATCCATTTTGTCAAGGACACCATTTAGACCCATTTACTAAGTTCCTGATCTTGCTCTTTCCTTTACAACAGAGTATGACAGCAACTAGAAATGTTTTGTTAGCTTATATGGGAAGAATTAAGGGGGCCTTTTAATTATTATTATTGTTATTTTATTATTGTTTTTTTTTTTAGATTTTATTTGTTTATTTGACAGAAACACAGCTGGAGAGTGAGAAGCAGGTTTCCTGCCAAGCCGGGAGCCCAATGCAGGGCTCGATCCCACGACCTGGGATCATGACCTCTGAGCTGAAGGCATATGTTTAATGACTGAGCCACCCAGGCGCCCCTGAAGGGACTTTTTGTAATAACTAACCCCAAAGAAATGCTCTAAGCCAGTATTTCCCAGAGTGAGGTACATAGATATTTGATTGTTCCAGAAATGATTTTAGGTGGTACTGAGTCAAATATTTTAATAGTTACGTTAGAAAAATTTATACGTAATACATTAAACTCATCTTACTGACAGGATAATAATGATACAGAGTTTACTATTGAAGTTATTTTAAAGTAATCAAATCAATGTTATCTGGGTGACTTGGTTGGGTAAGCGTCTGCCTGTGGCTGAGGTCATGATCTCAGGGTTCTGGAATGGACTTATTCGTTGGGCTCCCTGCTCAGAGGAGAGCCTGTTTCTGCCTCCCTCTGTTGCTCCCCCTGCTTGTGTTCTCTCATTCTCTCTGCCAAATAAATAAATAAAATCTTTAATAAAAAAAGAAGAGTAGAGGGGGTGCATGGATAAAGCAAATTGATGAAGGCTATCCTTTGGGTTGAATTTTAGGAAGTGCTCCTCTGAGCTCTAACTTAAAGCACTAAGAATAAAGAGAGAGTGTAAACGAACTGCTTTTTTACTCCCATGTCTTCACCTCTTTTTGAAAATATAAACCTTTCTTTGGAATGTGTAAGAGAGGACGTTCTCTCATCCTTTTTCTACTGCGTTCTTTGTAAACTCTACTTCATGACCTTTAAAAATGAGTGTAAATAAAATCAGTGGCATGTTCTAAGAGCTCAGGAAAATCTGGACACACCACATGTGTGAGCATTGCATAGTAGGTCCCTGCTGGCATCAGAGGAGAGTTGGCCCATGACGTCAGGGCGTGGGAGGCACTGGTGTGTGGGCCAGAGCACTGCTGGAAAGTGTGCTTTGCTTGCAGGGAACTTCTGCCCTCTCTGTGATAAGTGTTATGACGACGATGACTACGAGAGTAAGATGATGCAGTGTGGGAAGTGTGATCGCTGGGTCCATTCCAAATGTGAGAATCTTTCAGGTACAGAAGGTTGGAGTCTTTTTATTACAGTTTCCTTCTTCCTTGGTACATTTATAGCCCCCAAAGTAATCTGTGAATGTAAAATTATGGCCATGTTGTTGCTTGAAGTCTTCTGAGATTTCCATCTCTAGTCCCTAGAGTAAGCACCTTCGTGTCAAGTTGTGTTCATTTATCGTGACCGTATCCCTTTAAAACACTTATTTGCTGTTTTTTGTGGGTGCCTTAACCTGTTGGGTCTCCAGTAACCAAATCCTGGGTGAGCGTTAGTAGCGTCCCTTCAGAGATCAGTATGGGCGTGCTGGGTTCCTAGGGGACATTAGAGTCTTGCTGCTGTCCCCAGGGTACAGCGCTGTATTAAGTCCAGGGAGTAGTGTCCTCTTCTCCCTCTCTGCCACCCTTCAGAGCACCTCAGCATTGTGGGGTTTTGTTTTCCTAGATGAGATGTATGAGATTCTGTCTAACCTGCCGGAGAGCGTGGCCTACACCTGTGTGAACTGCACTGAGCGGCACCCTGCAGAGTGGCGACTGGCCCTGGAGAAAGAGCTGCAGATCTCTCTGAAGCAGGTTCTCACAGCTCTGCTCAACTCGCGGACCACCAGCCACTTGCTTCGCTACCGACAGGTAGGCCCTGAGAGTTTGTTCTGCGGCGGGTTTTACCCAGCGAGGGACTATTCGTTTGCTCCACTCTTTTTCATTTAGTTTTGTGGAGTTACTTGCTTTGGCTTTCAACCATTAAGAAAATCTTTAGGACCAAGAATAGGACCTTCTTTGGGGACTTTCTTTGCTGTTATTAATAAGAAATTTGTGCTTTATACTTGAGGGCTCTGGGGGGCAGCGATGGGGGGCGGTCACTCTTCACCCAAGAGTAACCTGATTAAAGTTGCTTTTTAGGACAAAAAATGATTCTGACTGGAGAGGGAGGAAGGATTGCGAGGACGGAAGCTAGAGGCGGGAACAGTGGTCAGGAGGCGGTTGGAGTAAACTGGACTAGAGGGAGAGCGGTGGCCTGCTCTGACATCATGTGGCTGTTGCTCCGGGAAATCCCTAGGGCTCCTCAGGGCACAATTTGTAAACCACTAGTTTTTGTCCATTGAAGCTGTGAACTGTACATATACGGAGTAGTCATTGGAAACCCAAGGTAAAATGTTGGAAGAACCGCACGGATAACTCGAACTCAGAGCTGGGCTGCTGCTTTACCGCCTCATAGAGCTCCGTTTTTTAAAAGGAAGATTTGCTCTCTCTGTCTTCCTCAGAAGGAACGGGACAGCTTCTTTGTCTTTATATTCTATTTGGAAGTTATCAAGCAAAACTTCTAAGTTCACATGGTCAAACTATTACAGAACCGGCTCATTCTAACCTTTTCTATTATTTAAGAACTCTCTGGTTATTTTCATGTTTAGGTTTTAGAATATGAATCATTCAGTACCATCTTTATTAAATTTAATAGAATTTTCATGGATGCCTTATTTTCAGTGTTCGATAAAAGAAACCTATCTTTCCTGGCAACAGGCTGCCAAGCCTCCAGACTTAAATCCCGAGACAGAGGAGAGTATACCTTCCCGCAGCTCCCCAGAAGGACCTGACCCACCAGTGCTTACTGAGGTCAGCAAACAGGAAGATCAACAGCCCTTAGATCTGGAAGGAGTCAAGAGGAAAATGGACCAAGGGAACTACACATCTGTGGTATGTCTCTACCTCAAACTACCAGCATTTCAAATGCCAGTTTAGCTCCTTTGGGTCTTTGGGGAATGAGGCTGGGAGTAAGCACCAAGAGATGGTTTGTATTATATTTAGAAATGTCATGTGGATTTAAATACCTAAAAATATATGAGTTGTTTTAGCTCAGTGTTTCAGAAGAGGGGAAGGTAGTGTCTCAAAATGTTTTTTTTTATTTGGCTGTTATCTGAGTTCTCTGAATATTATTTTTTTATTAAAACTGTTTACAGAGGGGCACCTGGGTGGCTTAGTCGTTAAGCGTCTGCCTTCGGCTCAGGTCATGATCCCAGGGTCCTGGGATCGAGCCCCACATCCGGCTCCTTGCTTGGCGGGAAGCCTGCTTCTCCGTCTCCCCCTCCCCCGGCTTGTGTTCCCTCTCTCACTGTCTCTATTTCTGTCAAATAAATAAATAAAATCTTAAAAAAAAAAACAAAACTGTTTACTGAAAGGCACCTGGGTGGCTCAGTCGATTAAGCGTCTGCCTTCAGCTTGGGTCATGATCCCAGGGTCCTGGGATCAAGCCATACATCAGCCTTGCTCAGCAGGCAGCCTCCTTCTCCCTCTCCCTCTGCACCCCTGCTCCTGCTCTCTCTCTATCGCAAATAAATAAATAAAAATCTTTAAAAAAAACTGTTTATGGAAAAATGCTAATGTGAAGTTACTTGGTTTGCCCCTCTTGAAATCATGTCTAAATAATGTGACTTTCTGGGCGCCTGGGTGGCTCAGTGGGTTAAAGCCCCTGCCTTCGGCTCAGGTCATGATCTCAGGGTCCTGGGATCGAGGCCCGCATCGGGCTCTCTGCTCAGCAGGGAGCCTGCTTTCTCCTCTCTCTCTCTGCCTGCCTCTCAGCCTACTTGTGATCTGATCTCTCTGTGTCAAATAAATAAATAAAATCTTTAAAAAAAAAAAAAATGTGACTTTCTATATAGGACATTCATTTATAAATAGATATCTTTTAAAATTACGGTTTTAAGAATGTATGGGAATGATCATCTGTTATCTCATGGTCCATATTTGCCATTCAGTTGTTTATTTTAACCTAACTAAAGAATTATAGCCCTAGTTGGGTAACTTACTGTGATATAGCAAATTAATTTGCATTCTTGCGTTATTAGCCTGGCTTCTCTTGACTGCCACAAGTTAATTGTGAACTGACTTACAGAGACCTCTACTAAAAAGATTACACTGCATTAAAATAGGGTGTCCATTTTCTGTTGGCTCTCTGGGCTGGGTGATTTAGGAGGGAAGAGGAAGTGGTTTTGAGAGCACACTGTTTTATGAATAATTAATACTTTGTTTTCATATACAGTTGGAGTTCAGTGATGATATCGTGAAGATCATTCAAGCAGCCATTAATTCAGATGGAGGGCAGCCAGAGATTAAAAAAGCCAACAGCATGGTCAAGTCCTTCTTTATTCGGGTGAATGATATTAATAGTTCATGTTTTTAATGCTTAATCTATGGGTGATTACTCCATGAACAGAATGGATTTGTTCTCTTCTCCATTTTGTTTTGCTGTGTGTATAAAACATCTTTTGGTTTAACTCATTCCTCTGATTCTTTGGGAGGAAGTTGGTGAGGTCACCAGAGTGGATGGATCTTTCCCTCGGTGGCCCGAGATCATCCTCATACTGACAGAGAGGCTGGTGTGAAGTTGTTGGTTTTTCTGTGGTTTCCAAATGAATGTTCACATGCTTACATTTTATTTGTTTGTTTGTTTGTTTTGTTAGCAAATGGAACGTGTTTTTCCATGGTTCAGTGTCAAAAAGTCTAGGTTTTGGGAGCCAAATAAAGTATCAAACAAGTAAGTAAATTCAGTATTACTTTTTTTTCCCCACCTCATCAGCTAGAAATCTGAGAGTTCTTATATTTCTAGATTAAAGTTTCTTTAGATTAGGTTTTAAGATTAAAAATTAGTCTGTTGAAATGCCTTTTCAGTGCTAATCTAGAGGTAATACTTAATGTTTATTATAGTCTATCTCCCCCCTTTTTTTCTTTATTATGTTTTCTGCAACTTGGCTTAACTTGTGGCATATGTACAATACATGTGCTTATATATGTAGCTCAGTATTTGGACTTGTAGTAAATGGGTTCTATGTTATTCAGTTCAAATTGTGTTCTCTATTGCTCTTGATTCTCTATATTTAACCTTAAATTTTTATTCCAGTAAATCCTTTTGATTCTTTGGGAAAGTTATCACTTGCTTCTGGAAGTTCAACCAGGAGTCATATATCAAGAATATATATATTTTTTAAATAATAAAGTCCTGTATATTTAAATAGTTTTCAAATTCTGTGGCTCGTCCTTATATTCTGTGAATGGCTCGTGCATGGGGCTGTGACCTGATGATATCAAGAATCTGATGATTTTGTATAGTTCCAGGTATATCATAGGAGTTCAATAAATGCTTGTTGAATCAATTATTTTCAGCAGTGGGATGTTACCAAACGCAGTGCTTCCACCTTCACTTGACCATAATTATGCTCAGTGGCAGGAGCGAGAGGAAAACAGCCACACTGAGCAGCCTCCTCTAATGAAGAAAATCATTCCAGCTCCCAAACCTAAAGGGCCTGGGGAACCAGACTCTCCAACTCCTCTCCATCCTCCTACACCACCAATTCTGAGTAAGGCACCAAATGAGTCATTATCCATTTCTCTCTAGATGCAAATGATTAACTTTGTGAACGTATATTTAATATACTTGCATATTGGAAAGAAATTTTCAGGTCATCCTTAAATGTAATAAAATCATTATTTTTGCTTAGCTTGGTCTGGTAACAAGAAATCGATATAAATACTTTTAACAGATGGCAAGATAGCATAACTTTGAACAGTTTTTGAAGGTGTTTATTTTATAAGCCACAGGCTGTTTCAGCCAAATTGGTTTTTTCCTTCCTGGAAATCAGACCTAGTATTGCCACTTCTAACTAGATGTCTTTTGGGTTCCAAGGTACTGATAGGAGTCGAGAAGATAGTCCAGAACTGAACCCACCCCCAGGCATAGAAGATAATAGACAATGTGCATTATGTTTGACGTATGGTGATGACAGTGCTAATGTAAGTACCTTGGCGAATGGGGTCCTACTTAGCAGATGCTCATGTGAACTGTTAGTCCTTTGTGTCTAAATTCAATGACTGGGTGCCATTTATTTAATGAATGTTTGTCACCTAGCTTATGGCAGTTGGGTGTTTTTTTCTATAACTGATTTAGTTGACTTAAAAGATGATTTGTCTTGGGGCACCTGGGTGGCTCAGTCGGTTAATCCTCCAACTTTTGATATCAGCTCAGGTCTTGATCTCTGTGTGATGAGTTCAAGCCCTGTACTGGGCTCCACATTAGGTGTGGAGACCACTTAAATTTAAAAAAAAAAAAAAAAAAGGTTGCCTTAAATTAACCTGTTGATGTTTAGTCGTTTCTACAGGAGATTTCTCAAAGATTTTATGAAAATCAGTAAAATACATAAGTTGCATATTAAAGGCTTGTGTTTAATGTAGCCGGGCAGAATGGTTAAGATCCCCAGTTCAGGCAGCTGCCTGAATTCATTTTTGTGCTCTATGAGGATTAAAGGAAATAATGTTTATAAAGCTTTATTTAGTGCTGGGCACATAGCAAGCTTATGATAAAAAAGGTTTTTTAATGCAAGCTGAGAAGACTAGCTTTGAAATACGGTTTTAAAGAAGTCGGTGCACACTTTCATAAACTTACCACACACTGCCTGTGTTTTGATTATCTATGTTTATAAAATATTTCCCATCTATGGATTCTAGAAAGGTGAGAAGTGGAAACAGAGAAACATTGAGAAATGAGTTTCGATTTTTGTGTGCATCCCAAGTTAAAGAATTATTATTGATGTTATCTTGACTGAGGTAAAGCTAATACCAAGGAAAACCTTCTTTGACATTATATTCTTTAAAGAAAAAAGAAATCTCTTGATTTCATAGGATGCTGGCCGTTTGCTTTACATTGGCCAAAATGAGTGGACACATGTAAATTGCGCTTTGTGGTCAGCAGAAGTGTTTGAAGATGATGATGGATCACTAAAGAATGTGCACATGGCTGTGATCAGGGGCAAGCAGCTGGTAAGACCTGGTATAAATGTTATGGAAAAGATTTCCCCTCAGTTTCCAGATGTTCTCTCTGTGGCTTCATGCTGCTTCATTGAGGTTTTCACAGTGCCTTCAGAATGGTTAGCCAGCAACAAATACTGGTGTATACTGTAGGCAGATTGCTACTCTGACTCCTGGGGGATGGTGCAAAGGAAATAGAAGACAGAGTATTACCTAGATTGGGAGACAATATGAATGTGCAGGAAAGGTGTTCCCTTATTAAGTGATTCAGACAAAGCAATCTCGGAGGTCCCAGTTGAATCACCACTCTATGGTTCCATAGGAAAAACCCACATAAATACACTCACAGGAAAAGGGGATGTAGAAAATGAACAGTAGATGCTGAGAGTAGTCAGAAAAGACCATGAAAGAGTAAACTTTTAAAAGCTGTATCTTAGGGCGCCTGGGTGGCTCAGTGGGTTAAAGCCTCTGCTTTCGGCTCAGGTCGTGATCCCAGGGTCCTGGGATCGAGGCCCACATTAGGCTCTCTGCTCAGCCTGCTTCCTCCTCTCTCCTCTCTTTCTGCCTGCCTCTCTGCCTACTTGTAATCTCTCTCTGTGTCAAATAAATAAATAAAATCTTTAAAAAAAAAAAAAAAGCTGTATCTTAGGGGCTCCTGGGTGGCTCAGATGGTTGAGCATCTGCGTTCGGCTCATGTCACGATCCCTGGGTCCTGGGATCGAGCCCCGCATCGGGCTCCCTCCTCAGCAGGGAGCCTGCTTCTCCCTCTCCCTTTGCCTCTCCCCCTGCTTGCGCTCTCTCTGCCAAATGAATAAATAAAAACTTTTTTAAAAATTTTAAAAATTAAAAAATAAAAGCTGTATTTTGAAAGAGGGGAGAAGATGAAGAATTATCAGATAGAGAGAGAGAAACAAACAAAAGCCCATGTAAATTGTGTGGAGAGCACAAACAGAAAGTCTTCTGTGGAAGGAGGAGCCCAGGCTGTGACCATGACAGAATAAGGTGGTGACATACAGGCTAGTTGAAGGAAATGTTTGAATTGTGCAATAAATTTACAATCTGTTAAGTCTAGTAACTAGAGAACCCTTGTGTTTCTGACTGGTATAATCTTCCTAGAACTGAGTTCTTTTGAATATAGTAGCTTTCTAGTAAGATGATGTTTTTAGTATCAGTCTTCAAAGTTTTATCTTCTCTAAATCAGTCATGCATCCTAGAAACAAAACTGTTTTTGTTTAAGTTCTAAATCAAAGTGTAATCTTCACGTTTAATAGTTACAGGGCCCCAGGGACAATGGGAGAGAGGTGATTTGTAGAGGAGTTCTCTGTGATTTGGCTGATTACCAATAAAAAAAATGACTTGTAGGAAACCCGGAATGGGGTAATTCTACAGAGGAGAAGGAAAATGGCTTAAAACATCTGTAAGTCTGACTTAGGCCTCTGTTCTCTCTGGACGGTTAGAGATGTGAGTTCTGCCAAAAGCCAGGAGCCACCGTGGGCTGCTGCCTTACATCCTGCACCAGCAACTATCACTTCATGTGTTCTCGCGCCAAGAACTGTGTCTTTCTGGACGATAAGAAAGTGTATTGCCAGCGACATCGGGATCTGATCAAAGGCGAGGTGAGATCTTCGTTGCTTTTAGAATTCTATAGGAGTTCAGGGAAAATAGGCTGAAAACAGCAAGATGGTAAGCTTTGTTTTACCTTCCTACCGTGTGTCCTAGACTCACCTTCTGAGAAATCCAGCAGTCCTCCTGTGAGACCGCAGGGTGCTTTGAGATACGCTCTGCACTTGCCCTCAGAGGGAGTCAGTATCATGTGGAACGTGTAAAGGGACAGCCTGTTGTTAACAGATGGGTTTTGTTTCAGGTGGTTCCTGAGAATGGATTTGAAGTTTTTAGAAGAGTGTTTGTGGACTTTGAAGGAATCAGCTTGAGAAGAAAGTTTCTCAATGGCTTAGAGCCAGAAAACATCCACATGATGATTGGTATGATGGGGGCCACTGCTGTGGGGGAAGGCTCGCTGTGTCGCTGGGGCACTTCCTGGTCTTCGGGTGTGAAGTGAGCCTTCTCATTACCTCCCCTCATCGGCTCTTCTTTCCTTGGTCAGGCTCCATGACAATTGACTGCCTAGGAATCCTGAATGATCTCTCTGACTGTGAAGACAAGCTTTTTCCTATTGGATATCAGTAAGTAGCAGCATAGAGCCAAGACACCAGCCCCCACAGCTGGAGCACCCTGAGCAATGAGCGGGTCATTGAGTGGAGAGCTACTTTTAATCACTACCAAAAATTAACTACTTTTTTGGCTACTTTTTGTAGATTGGGACTAAAGTATCCTTTTATGTTCACTAAATCCAGTTATAAAAAAAGGAATGGGCACTTGGGTGGCTCAGTGGGTTAAAGCCTCTGCCTTCGGCTCAGGTCATGATCCCAGAGTCCTGGGATCGAGGCCCATGTCGGGCTCCCTGCTCGTCGGGGAGCCTGCTTCCTCTTCTCTCTCTCTGCCTGCCTCTCTCTGCCTACTTGTGATCTCTCTCTCTCTCTCTCTCTCTGGCAAATAAATAAATAAATCTTAAAAAAAAAAAAAGGAATGTATTATTGGCATAGTTTCAGAATCATTTCCAAATAAGGCCTAAATAAAAATAAAAAACAAATAAACAAGCCCACAAGGTCAGTCTCTTAAGATTCCCCTGAGTTCCATCTATCTAGATTTAAAGGTCCAGATTGTTGTAGTGGATCAAACACCTCAGGCCTCGGTCCTCAATCTAAAAATATAAACCCCCACAATAATAGTTACGTTGTCCAATGAACATTTATCATCTTTCCTATGTGAAGCAAATGGCTAAAACTTCTAGCGGGCTCACAGTATAAATTTAAAACTCCCTTTTTGTCCCTCCCATTTTGGAGTCTCGTTTTGCTGTCTATACTCCAGTTTATTCTGCATTCCAGCTCTGGCAGCGCAGTCCGTACATTGAGCTGGCAGCTCTTTGTGTAAACCAGGCTCCAGCAGCATCCAGCAGATTTAAAGCAGTTACACTTCCCTTGTGTTGGGGAGCTTTTCACCCAAAGGGGATGCTTCAGTTTGCGCTCTCCTCACTGTGTACACCTTGGGGCAGACGCTAGTCCCTTCCTGAAGGCCAGTAACCATTTCTTGTAGTAGGTGTTAGTGTTTTCCTTTCTCTGCATTTTAGGAGACTTTACTATTTTTGTCTCCTGCTTACACTACAATAAAAAAAGATTTGGCGCTATTTTCTGAGAGGCTAGGAAAAACCCACAACTTCAGAGAGCCTGGAACACCCGGACCAGGGGGATCTCTAATAAGAATCGGTGAAATAAAGCTAAATTCTGTAAACTCAGGAGACCAGGGAATCCAGGATGAGAAGAGGCTTTGGCCAATGTTCGTCTCCGCTTCTGTGCTGTCACTCATGGGGCTTTGTGTGGCTCTGTTTGCCAGGTGTTCCAGGGTTTACTGGAGCACCACGGACGCTCGCAAGCGCTGCGTGTACACGTGCAAGATTGTAGAATGCCGTCCTCCAGGGGTGGAGCCGGACATCAACAGCACAGTCGAGCACGATGAGAATAGGACCGTCGCTCACAGTCCCACATCTTTTGCAGGTGAGCCTTTAATCAGGGTGGTACTCGAATTAGATTCAGGGCAGTGCTGTGATTCAAGGTAGGGAAAGTCGTCCCTCTGGGAGGTGTCATTTGTTTCTGTTTTGATCTTTTCCGAAGAGCTTGCTTTGTATTGGTTCGTTTGTCTGATATTTTGATTGGACCTTTTTTTAAAAGTAAGAGTTCTTCTTTCCTACCCCAGACATTTCATCTAAAGAAAGTCAAAACACAGCCGAAGTCATAAATCCTCCCTCACCAGACCGACCTCATTCGCAAACCTCCGGCTCCTGTTTTTATCATGTCATCTCAAAGGTCCCGAGGATTCGAACACCTAGTTACTCTCCAACACACAGATCCCCTGGCTGCCGGCCGCTGCCTTCTGCAGGTAAAGGACCTACCTCACTGACTAACTTGGCCCAAAAAGGTCAGCTCCGAGATGAGCTTGTGATTCTTTCAGGCCGCTCTGTCTTAGTGGCTTTTGCTCATTCAAAGTCCCGATTTGCGGTTTTCAGTTATGAGCCACTGCCAAGTCATTGAAAACAATGGCCACCACACATGCATTCTCTCTGTAATAGACTTTATTACTTTTTCTCTCTTGTTCAGGAAGTCCTACCCCAACCACTCATGAAATAGTCACAGTGGGTGACCCTTTACTCTCCTCTGGACTCCGAAGCATTGGCTCCAGGCGTCACAGCACTTCTTCCTTGTCACCCCAGCGGTCTAAACTCCGGATAATGTCTCCAATGAGAACTGGGGGTACTTACTCCAGGAATAGTGTTTCCTCAGTCTCCACCATCGGGACTGCCACAGATCTTGAGTCAAGTGCCAAAGCAGTTGAACATGTCTTAGGACCACTGAATTCAAATACTAATTTAGGGCAAAACACTCCCACCTCTTCAAATTTGCAAAGGACAGTGGTTACTGTGGGCACTAAAACCAGCCACTTGGATGGGTCTTCCTCTTCCGAAGTGAAGCATTCCAGCGCTTCAGACCTGGCATCCAAGAGCTCCTCTTTGAAGGGAGAGAAGACCAAAGTGCCAAGTTCCAAGAGCTCAGAGGGGTCTGCACATACCATGGCTTATCCTGGCATTCCCAAACTGGCCCCACAGGTTCATAATACAGCACCTGGAGAATTAAATGCTAGCAAGATCGGCACTTTCGCTGAACTCTCTTCAGGGCCGTTTTCTTCTAAAGAGGCCCTCTCCTTCCCCCCACTCCATCTGAGAGGGCAGAGGAATGATCGGGACCAACACACAGATTCTAACCAATCAGTAAACCCCCTTCCCGACGAAGACTCGGGAGTCAAAACCTTGAAGCTCTCTGGAGTGAGCAACAGATCATCCATCATCAATGAACATGTGGGATCTAGTTCCAGAGACCGGAGACAAAAAGGGAAAAAGTCTTGTAAAGAAACTTTCAAAGAAAAACATTCCAGTAAATCTTTTTTGGAACCTGGTCAGGTGACAGCTGGTGAAGAAGGAAACCTAAAGCCGGAGTTTGTGGATGAGGTTTTGACTCCTGAGTTTATGGCGCAACGACCATGTAATAATGTTTCTTCTGATAAGATTGGAGACAAAGTCCTCTCCATTCCGGGAGTCCCCAAAGCTCCATCCATGCAAGTAGAAGGATCTGCCAAGGAATTACCGACACCCCGGAAACGCACAGTCAAAGTAACACTGACACCTCTCAAAATGGAAAGTGAGGGCCAGTCCAAGAATACCCTGAAGGAAGGGAGCCCCGTTTCCCCTTTGCAGATAGAGTCAGCATCTCCCACAGAACCAGTTGCAGCCTCTGAAAGTCCAGGAGATGGTCCAGTGGCCCAGCCAAGCCCCAATAATACCTCATCCCAGGATCCTCAGAGTAACAGCTATCAGAATCTTCCGGTACAGGACAGAAACCTGATGCTTCCTGATGGCCCCAAGCCTCAGGAGGATGGCTCCTTCAAGAGGAGATATCCCCGTCGCAGTGCCCGGGCGCGCTCGAACATGTTCTTCGGGCTCACCCCGCTGTATGGAGTGAGATCCTATGGTGAAGAAGACATTCCATTCTACAGCAGCTCCACTGGGAAGAAACGGGGCAAGAGATCAGCCGAAGGACAGGTGGATGGGGCTGACGACCTGAGCACCTCAGATGAAGATGACCTATACTATTATAACTTCACCAGAACAGTGATTTCCTCAGGTGGAGATGAGCGGCTGGCGTCCCATAATTTATTTCGGGAGGAGGAGCAGTGTGACCTTCCCAAAATTTCCCAGTTGGACGGTGTCGATGATGGCACAGAGAGCGATACTAGCGTCACCGCCACAACAAGGAAAAGCAGCCAGATTCCTAAAAGAAACGGGAAAGAAAACGGAACAGAGAACTTAAAGATCGAGCGACCTGAAGATGCCGGTGAGAAAGAACATGTCATTAAGAGTTCCGTTGGCCACAAAAATGAGCCAAAGATAGATAACTGCCACTCCGTAAGCAGAGTTAAAACACAGGGACAGGATTCCTTGGAGGCTCAGCTCAGCTCGCTGGAGTCAAGCCGCCGGGTCCACACGAGCACCCCATCGGACAAGAACCTCCTGGACACCTACAACACCGAGCTCCTCAAGTCCGACTCGGATAACAACAACAGTGACGACTGTGGGAACATCCTGCCCTCGGACATTATGGACTTTGTACTGAAGAACACTCCGTCCATGCAGGCTTTGGGCGAGAGCCCGGAGTCCTCTTCGTCGGAACTCCTGAATCTGGGTGAAGGTTTGGGTCTTGACAGCAATCGGGAAAAGGACATGGGTCTTTTCGAGGTCTTTTCTCAGCAGTTGCCGACGGCAGAGCCCGTGGACAGTAGTGTCTCTTCCTCTATCTCGGCAGAGGAGCAGTTTGAGTTGCCTCTAGAGCTGCCATCCGACCTATCTGTCCTGACCACCCGGAGTCCCACTGTCCCCAGCCAGAATCCCAGCAGGCTGGCTGTGATCTCCGACTCAGGAGAGAAGAGAGTAGCCATCACGGAGAAGTCTGTGGCCTCCTCTGAAGGCGACTCGGCACTGCTGAGTCCGGGCGTGGATCCCACGCCCGAAGGCCACATGACTCCCGATCATTTTATCCAAGGACACATGGACGCAGACCACATCTCCAGCCCTCCTTGTGGTTCAGTGGAGCAAGGTCATGGCAACAATCAGGATTTAACTAGAAACAGTAGCACCCCCGGCCTTCAGGTACCTGTTTCCCCTACTGTTCCTATCCAGAACCAGAAATATGTGCCCAATTCTACTGAGAGTCCTGGCCCATCTCAGATTTCTAATGCAGCTGTCCAGACCACTCCACCCCACCTGAAACCAGCCACTGAGAAACTCATTGTGGTTAACCAGAACATGCAGCCACTTTATGTTCTCCAAACTCTTCCAAATGGAGTGACCCAAAAAATCCAGTTGACCTCTTCTGTTAGTTCTACACCCAATGTGATGGAGACAAATACTTCAGTCTTGGGGCCCATGGGAAGTGGTCTCACCCTAGCCACGGGACTAAATCCAAGCTTGCCAACTTCTCCATCTCTGTTCCCTCCTGCTAGCAAAGGATTGCTCCCCATGCCTCATCACCAGCACTTACATTCCTTCCCTGCAGCTGCTCAAAGTAGTTTCCCACCTAACATCAGCAGTCCTCCTTCAGGCCTACTTATTGGGGTTCAGCCTCCTCCAGATCCCCAACTTTTGGTTTCAGAAGCCAGCCAGAGGACAGACCTCAGTACCACAGTAGCCACTCCATCCTCTGGACTCAAGAAAAGACCCATATCTCGTCTACAGACCCGAAAGAATAAAAAACTCGCTCCCTCTAGCACCCCTTCAACCATTGCCCCTTCCGATGTGGTCTCTAACATGACCCTGATTAACTTCACACCCTCCCAGCTGCCAAACCATCCCAGTCTGTTAGAGCTGGGGTCACTTAATACCTCATCTCACCGAACTGTCCCCAACATCATAAAAAGGTCTAAATCTGGCATCATGTATTTTGAACAGGCACCCCTGTTACCACAGAGTGTGGGCGGCACAGCGGCCGCGGCGGCGGGCGCGTCTACAATAAGCCAGGATGCTAGCCACCTCACCACGGGGCCTGTGTCTGGCCTGGCAGCCGGTTCCTCCGTCTTGAATGTTGTATCCATGCAGACCACAACCACCCCTACAAGTAGCGCGTCTGTCCCAGGACATGTCGCGTTAGCCAACCCCAGGTTGCTCGGTACCCCGGATATTGGCTCAGTAAGCAACCTTTTAATCAAAGCTAGCCAGCAGAGTCTGGGGGTGCAGGACCAGCCTGTGGCCTTGCCGCCAAGTTCGGGAATGTTTCCACAACTGGGCACTTCACAGGCTCCGGCTGCTACAATGACAGCGGCGTCTAGCATCTGCGTGCTCCCCTCTGCTCAGACTGCGGGCATAACAGCTGCTTCGCCTTCTGGGGAAGCGGAAGAACACTATCAGCTTCAGCACGTGAACCAGCTCCTTGCCAGCAAAACTGGGATTCTCCCTTCCCAGCGTGAACTTGATTCTGCTCCAGGGACCCAAGGATCCAACTTCACCCAGACAGTAGACACTCCTAACAGCATGGGGCTGGAGCAGAACAAGGCTTTATCCTCAGCTCTGCAAGCCAGCTCGGCCTCTCCCGGGGGCTCTCCATCCCCCAGACAGCCGTCAGCAAGCCCTTCAGTGCCGGCTCCCACTAAACCCAAACCAAAAATCAACAAACGGTTTCATCTGCCTTTGGACAAAGGGAATGGCAAGAAGCACAAAGTTACCCATTTGCGGACCAGTTCTTCTGAAGCACACATTCCAGACCAAGAAGCCAACACGACGTCCCTGACCTCAGTCACAGGGTGAGAGAGCGAAATATTAGCTACGCTGGGTAGGTGGGATTGTTTTTGCTCTGGATGAGGGGCTGCTGAAGTGAAGGACACTCTTCTGTCCACGTTGGATTACTTGGGGGTGTTCTGGGTTTTGACTTTGATTTTTTTTTCCCCCCTCTTCACAGTGGTGATTTATAGAGCAAAGTTTAGTTCCATCCATGGGCAGTTTGTCTTTTGGAGAGAACCACGTCTCTAATTAATCTTGCTCTAATTTTTTTTTTTTTAATGGAGGGTGGGAGGGGCTGGAGGGAGAGGGAGAATCCCAAGCAGGCTCCATTCCCAGAGCGGTGCCTAGAGCGGGGCTCAATCTCACGACCCTGAAATCGTGACCTGAGCCAAAATCAAGAGTCGGAAGCTTACGCGACTGAGCCCTTAGGCCCCCCTTTGCTCTGATGTAAAACAGTGCTGCTATTTGCTGTTGGCTTTGTTGCTTTGGGGGTTTTGTTGTTTGGGGTTTTTTTTGCTGAGTCTTAGGATACTGAGGGACAGTGATTATTTCTATCTGGAGGGCAAAGCCAACTGTCTTAGATCCTCATGAAGCCCTTTTTGAAAACATTAGCATAGCATAGGGGTGTAACATGCCTGGAGTATGCAAGTGAAGTTTTTTGTTTTTTTTTTTTTTTTAAAGATTTTATTTATTTATTTGACACAGAGAGAGAGCAGATCACAAGTAGGCAGAGAGAGAGAGAGGAGGAAGCAGGCTCTCCACTGAGCAGGGAGCCCGATGCGGGCCTCGATCCCAGGACCCTGAGATCATGACCTGAGCCGAAGGCAGAGGCTTTAACCCACTGAGCCACCCAGGCGCCCTGCAAGTGAAGTTTTACATATGTATGCACCCATGTAGCCCCCATTCAGATCAGGATATAAAACATTCCTAGTGTTCCAGAAGGCTCCTTGTGCCTTCTCTTCATCAGAATGTCCTCAGGGTAACCTCTGGCTAACCTGTTATCAGCACAGATTAGTTTTCCCAGCTGGTAAATTTTATCAGATCCTGATAGAGTCTGGAGTCATTTCTTTAGACTGACCTCCACCTTCAGTACACAGTTACTGGTGGTTTTTCTTGAAAAGATGCAATGATTCTCTTCCAGGACTCAGGGAGCAGAGGCTGAGCCGCAGGACACAGCTAACGTGGAGCACTCATCACAAAAGGAGTGTGGGCAGCCCCCAGGGTAAGTACAAAAATCGTTCCTCTAAGGCTAAGCCCTCAGTTCTGTCCGCCTCGTCCAAAGAGTGATTCTTCCTGTTTGCATTGTTCTTGTTGCCAGAGGCTTTGTTGTTTAATTTTTTTTTTTTTTAAGATTTTATTTATTTATTTGACACAGAGTGAGAGAGATCACAAGCAGGCAGAGAGGCAGGCAGAGAGACGGGGAGAGGAGGAAGCAGGCTCCCTGCTGAGCAGAGAGCCCGATGTGGGCCTCGATCCCAGGACCCTGGGATCATGACCTGAGCCGAAGGCAGAGGCTTTAACCCACTGAGCCACCCAGGCGCCCGCCAGAGGCTTTTGTTTTTAATAGAAGCAATACATACTTGTAATCTTCTGAATGCATAATTGCTTAAATAATAAATGGTTCTGTGTTCGTCCTGACTACCCTCCTCCCTTTCTGTTCCCTAGTAATGACCGCTGCTAGTAATTTGTTTTCATCCACGCACCGTTTCTATACAAATACAGACACACGTGGTGTATATATGAATATGTATATACACACATATATATATGCCTTGTTTTACATAAAATGAGTAATGCTGTACACACTGTTCTGTACTTGGATTTTTTTTTTTTACTTATTTAAACAGCCCCTTATTGATATGCATTTGGGTTGTTTCCAAGATTTATTTAATTTTCAAAAATGAAAATTGGTGGTGGTATACTGGCTCCTGCAGCTTGCTTTTGCTTTTGGTTAAATCAGTTAACTTACTTAAGTAACTCCAGAACTGCTTCTAACAAGTGTCCTTTTATTTTTTTCTAATACTGAGGGTATGAGAAAAATTTCAAGGACGTAATCTACAAACTCCAAAAGCGCAAACTTAATGTCAATATTTAGGAAAGAATCTCATAGAAGAGAATTTTATGTTACGTATCATACAGTAGTATAGTGGTGTTTATCCAAGAGGTTATACGCAAGACATCCTATGGTCCGTTTCTGGTAGTTTTATGTAACTGATAGAGCGGTACGGCCGACTGTGGACAGTTTTTATGTTTGAATTGAAGAGTAGCTGATGTTACGTCTCACCTTGGGTTTTCTTCTCATTTAGGCAAGTTCTTCCTGAGGTTCAGGCAACACAGAACCCAGCAAATGAGCAAGAAAGTACAGGTATGTGGGTGGGTAAGGTTAGAATTAGAATTTTAAAGTCAAAAGTACTATAAAAATAGCCTACATTATCTACAAATTTTCTAAATTAAAAAATCTAAGCAGCAGAGAAGTTAAGTGATTGGCCAAATGTGTAGACTAACCCTCAGGGCATCTATTCCCTGGTCTGGTCCTTCTACTATATAGTCTGTGACATCTGTTGATTGTTCCGCTCTGCTTGCTTTAACATCAGTGTGGTCTTAATAGCTAGTGGTTACCTGACCTCATCCCTTAGTTGTCGCTGAGGAAAACCATGTATCTGGTCACAACCCCAGGTACATCTCCGTGGCACTTTCCATCTGACTACTGAATTTGATCAGTAAAGAGCTGGCCACTTCAAGATCAGAGAGATCTGGATATAGGTTTCGCCCATTTCCATCGAGGGAACTTCCCAGAAGAGAGGCAGGTAGAGAAAATGCTCAGGAGTAACATTTGGGATATAATCACATTCTGCTGATTGGCTGATTCCTCAAGAGGACTGAGGCGCCTCTTTCTGTCAGAATGTAGGGCAGGGTGGTGACAGACTCTGGAGCCAAATGGGCTGAAATCTCAGCTTACCAGTTATTAATTATATGAACTTGGGCTAGTTACTTACCATCTCTCTGCCTCAGGTTTCACACCTTTGAAGTGTACACAATAATAACACCTCACTGGGTCATTGTGAGGTTTATCTGAATTAATCTATAGGAAGTTCCTAGAAGAGTACCTCATGTATAGTGCTTCATTCATATTAATCATTATTATTTTTTAGCTTTGACCTTATTGAGGGCAATTGCTTATTGAAAAACTATCAAATTGTCATACCAGAAACTACCACAGAGACAGCATGTCTTCAGGAAAAAAAAAACATTCTAGTTTTAGTCACTTTCTAGCTATGACCCAGGGCAAGTTGCTCCACGTCTTTGAGCCTCGGTTTTGTTATCTATAAATGGGAGTAATCCTACCGACTGTGGAATGTTGGTAGGCTTGGAGAGAATCTATCAATGCTCAGAAGTGTTTACTAATGCAACCAGTGTGGCTCCTGTTTTCTCCCTCGTAGAACCTAAAACAGTGGAAGAAGAAGAAAGTAATTTCAGCTCTCCACTGATGCTTTGGCTCCAGCAAGAACAGAAGAGGAAGGAAAGCATTGCTGAGAAAAAGCCCAAAAAGGGACTTGTTTTTGAAATTTCAAGTGATGATGGCTTTCAAATCTGTGCAGAAAGTATTGAAGGTGAGTGGATTAAATGAGGTTGGCAGGCGCAGTATGTTGGCTCAGTCTCAGTAGAGCTTCTGACTCTGGATCTCAGGGTCGTGAGCTTAAGCCCCACATTCAGTGTAGAGATTTACTTTAAAAAAAAAAAAAATGAGGTTGTCTCACCGGTGCAGGCTCTGTCAGCCAGAGCCATACTTACTTAACGTTAGTACCGTTGATATGGGCAGTTGTGTGCTAGGTGTTACAGAAGATACTCGACGGCATTACACATCTAACGTGTCCTTAAGAAGTTGGAGTTATTGGAGAAATAGTCCGTAACTTAGCAGAGCACGTGGGGTGTCTTCTCTCTCCGGCCTTGTTTTCTACCACTTCTTCGTGTCCCTCAGATGCCATTCTCTCTCATCTCTGTGCCTTCACCTGCTTCTTCCCTCTGCCCAGAATGTTCTTTTACCCTCCCTTACCTAGCAAACTCTACCTTGTCCCTCAGGGTTCAGCTTGGAAAGTCTTCCCTGACCTTCTGAGGCAGATAGGCACTCCCATTCCCTCCTTTCTGCTCCTTTTAAAATCTTAAATGCTTTTCTTCGAGCTTAAAATTTGTTTTTATAAATGTCTGTTTACTTTTACGTCTTACTCAACAGGGAACTTCCTAGAAAGGTTGGCATTTTATTTTCTCGCTCCTCTTTGTATCCCAAGCATACAGGTGTTCATTAGCTGTTGAAGGACTAGTGACTGTTTTCTAGGCAGTAAGTACTAAAGGAATTTGAAGGAAAGATCCCAGGGCATCAGTTAGAGTTATCGAACCCAGGAAAAATGGTAGAATAGAGGATTCTGTTAAAGGAGATGATAGAATTTATGCTAGGAAAAGAGAAATGAGAAGGGCTTTCTAAAAGGGAATGTCAGCAAAGTTGGATAGGATTGCATGTGGTCAAAATCCCAGTCAGTAGTAGTGAGAGAGAAAATTGCAAAGGTGGATTGGGCACTGGCTTTGGAAGGGCCTTCATTGCCAAACCAGGCCTTTGAAAATCTGGGGAAGTAGAATAAAAGCAGAATTTCAAGAAGCTTAATGTGGTAGCTCCCTTTATTTTTTTTTTATTTTTTTTTTTTTATTTTTTTTTTTTTTAAAGATTTTATTTATTTATTTGACACAGAGAGAGAGATTACAAGTAGGCAGAGAGGCAGGCAGAGAGAGAGGAGGAANGTGGTCAAAATCCCAGTCAGTAGTAGTGAGAGAGAAAATTGCAAAGGTGGATTGGGCACTGGCTTTGGAAGGGCCTTCATTGCCAAACCAGGCCTTTGAAAATCTGGGGAAGTAGAATAAAAGCAGAATTTCAAGAAGCTTAATGTGGTAGCTCCCTTTAAGGTGGACTGAATTGGAGACATGAGGTGGCAAGAGGTCACTAAACAGAGCATAGCTACAGTAGAGAGGTCAGGTAATAAAGCCCCTTCCGTGCAGGAAAAGGGAGGAAAGAACAGACACTCTTCAGGACTGCTTGGATATGGAGAGTGGAGAGAGGAGTCCAAAGTGACTGCAGATTCAGGCCTGGATCACTTAAAAAAAAAAAGATAACGTTAGGGAAGAAAAGACTACATTGAGTGTATGAGTTGCAGATGCCACACACTGTGTGTGAGTGGTCGTAATGAGCCCACCAGACAGTAGGAGATCCTAGAATCTTAATTTGGAGTCACACCCCCTTAGTTTTACAAAACAGTGGTTAAGGTCTCCCCACAGTCTGGGTTAAATCGTTCACATTAGTACTGTCTTGTTTAGGGGCATGGGGAATAGAAGTGATACCCAACATTCAGGTTTGGGACCCAGACTACCACTGAGGGATGTGAATGCTTTGGGGATCCAGGGCTCATTTTCAGAAGGTGGGACCCTCCTAACTGTTGGATAAGGCACCTTCTCGGCCACTTTCTTATGCAGGAACTCACTGAAACTAAGAAAACAACTTAAAGCCATTTTATCAGGGTGTTTTCACCCTGTAGGGATGCTGATAAGCTCAATGCTTTTGCTTGCCACTGGTGTTAGAGATATTTGACGGGATATTTTATTTCCTCACAGATGCCTGGAAGTCCCTGACAGATAAAGTCCAGGAAGCTCGGTCAAATGCCCGCCTAAAGCAGCTCTCATTTGCAGGTAACGGCCACAGAGGTCATTTTACTCCTGTCTCAGAGTAGTCTGGTAACTTGTTGGTCTAAAGCTATAGAGTTGATTCTATGAAAGCATCAACTTTTTTTTTTTTTTTAAAGATTTTATTTATTCATTTGACACAGAGAGAGAGATTACAAGTAGGCAGAGAGGCAGGCAGAGAGAGAGGAGAGAGGAGGAAGCAGGCTCCCTGCTGAGCAGAGAGCCCGATGTGGGCCTCGATCCCAGGACCCTGGGATCATGACCTGAGCTGAAGGCAGCGGCTTTAACCCACTGAGCCACCCAGGCGCCCAGCATCAACCTTTTTTAAAAATAATTTTTCACAACTTAATTGAGATAATTCTTATACAGTTAACCCATTTAAAACCTGTAGTTCAGTGGTTTTTAGTCTATTGACAGAGTTGTACAATCATCACTACTGTGTAATTCCAGAACATTTTCATCATCCCTGCAAGAAACCCCAGACTCATTAGCAGTCATGCCTCAGCCCCAGCACCTGGCTACAATTAAACTACTTTGTGTCTCTAGGGATTTGTATGGAATCATATAATGTATGGCCTTTTGTGCCTGGATTCTTTAGGGTAATGCTTTCAGTCTTCCTATCTGTTGTAATAATTGCATTGGGACTTTTTTCTTTCTTTTTTTTTTTTTTAAGATTTTTATTTATTTATTTGAGAGAGAGCGAGCATGAGGGGGGAAGGTCAGAGGGGGAAGCAGACTCCCCGCTGAGCAGGGAGTCCAATACAGGGCTCTATCCCAGGACCTGGGATCATGACCTGAGCTGAAGGCAGATGCTTAACGACTGAGCCACCCAGGCATCCCTGTTTTGGGGGTATTTTAAAAAATATTTTACTTATTTTAGAGAGAGAGAACACATGAGAGGGGAGGGGTGGAGGGTGAGGGAGAGAGAATCTCAAGCAGACTCCACACTGAGAATGGAGCCCGATGTGGAGCTTGATCCCACGACCTCGAGATCATGACCTGAGCCAACATCAAGGGTCAATTGCGTAACCGACCGAGCCACCCAGGTGCCCTGAGAAAGGATAGTTGTACAGGGCCTTTCCCAGTTGTCGCTTTGAACTGATTACTGATAATATGTGTAAAGTCCAGCCCCTGGAATAAGCCAGTGTCCTGAACCCTGTGTTCTCAGCCTCACACTGAGGAGCCAGCCCTTGCTTTTTGCCAACAGGACAGAAATTTCTTTGATTTATCCGTGTCCTTTACTGCCACATGGAGTGGTGGTAAGAAACCATGAGCTCTGGAGGCAGAAAAAACAGTACAAGTTACATTTCTGCCCTTTTGTGATCAATATTACATTGAGTGCAAGCTAATTGACTTCTCTGAGTTTCAATCTCTTTATCTAAAAAGGAATAATATATAAATGTGACTTCCAAAATCTGTGATGAGGCTTAATTAAATAATAAACCTGTTGTGTCACCCTATAGTCAAATTTAAAAATTTTTAAAAAATGAACCTGACAGGGGCGCCTGGGTGGCTCAGTCAGTTCAACGTCTGCCTTCAGCTCAGGTCATGATCTCAGGGTCCTGGGATCGAGCCCTGTGTCTGGCTCCCTACTCAGCAGAGAGTGTTTCTCCCTCTTCCTCTTCCCTTCCCCCTCGCTCGTGTGCCCTATCTCAAATAAATAAATAAAACCTTGCCGTACTGACTGAGCCATGCAGGCACCCCAAGCATTGCTATTTCTAGTGTCAAAGTGGGGTGGCAGTTGTTGGGATGTCCCATCCCTTAATGAAAGAAGCCAGTCATTTCAGAAAGCCTTTCATCATCTATGTCAGCAACTTACATAAATTTATTTTTATAAAATAAAAAAGAATCAGAAATGCTCATTAATGGCATGAGACTGAGTAAAACAAAGCATCTATCAAGTGAATTATTCCACACATTCACTCTAACAACACAAAAGAGAATTCTTTTGTTAGGGGGTTATTACTAACCATTCTTTTAAATTTTAGTGAGGTACTTATGTGGGTATGAAGTTACAGAACCCAGATACCCCATTAACCTATAAACGAAAATGGGATTATGGTTGGAGCTCCATAGCCCAAGGTTCAAACCTTGTCACACCAGCCATGTGACCTTGGGTGTGGTATTTAAAGTCTCTAAGCCTCGGTTGACTGACCTGAAAATGAAGCCGGTAATTCCTGCCTCATGTGGGCACTGTGACCATGAAATGAAATAATACAGATAGCCTGTCTGTCTACATACAGAACATAGAAAATAGTTTGGTCGTGTGGCTTTTTTTCAGTCTACCATGAACATTTTCCATATTGATAGCCCTGTGTCTGCGTCGTCTTAATGGTTCACTGCTGCTAATTCTTGGCTAGTCTTTAACGCGGTTCACGGTGAGCAGCCTCTGGCAGTGTTCTTCTCTTGCTCAGGTGTTCCTTTAGTACCAGCCAGTTTCCTGTTGGCTGCATGCTCGCTGCCCTGATGCCTTCTGTCCCACAGGTGTTAATGGTTTGAGGATGCTGGGGATTCTTCACGATGCGGTCGTGTTCCTGATTGAGCAGCTCTCTGGTGCCAAGCACTGTAGGAATTACAAATTCCGTTTCCACAAACCAGAGGAGGCCAACGAACCCCCCCTGAACCCTCATGGCTCAGCCAGGGCTGAAGTTCACCTGAGGCAAGTTCCATTCTCTTTCCGAAGCATCTTTGGGTCCAGATTTTATTATCTCGTGGCACAATCATTTCCCCCATGTCACCTTTGAGATGTCCAGTGTCAAAGCTGTCCTTCACTGCTTCTGTTCAAAGCCTTTCTGTTAAAGCGTGTTTTAATCTTTGGCTCCAGGAAGTCAGCATTTGACATGTTTAACTTCCTGGCTTCCAAACACCGGCAGCCTCCTGAATACAACCCCAATGATGAGGAAGAGGAGGAGGTACAGCTGAAGTCAGCTCGGTAAGTCTTGAGTGGAGGGGGTCGTTAGGAACACTCTTTGCTTCCCTCTACTCTGGTTCTTCAGGGCCCTGTGCGGTTTCACTTGGATCAGAATTTCCCGGATCACATTTAAGAAGACTAAACTGTAGTTTGTGTTAAAGTAGCAATAATAGCTGGCTGGCAGAGGAGAGGAGAAATTCAGATAACTATAAGATGTATATTTTATTTTCTTTAACCAAACTAAACTCTGTTATCTTTGGACGTACCCTGACCACTGTAGCTACCCTGGTCGGAAAGGACTGTCTATTATAGGCCTCATTTTATAAGACACTTGTTATTATACTTGGCATTGAACAAAGGGAATAATGTGGTCATACTGTCTAGAAACCTTTGATCCAAGACTCAAAACTGATTATTTCCTGAAGAGAATTCATGAATAATATGCCTTGTCTCTTCAGGAGGGCAACTAGTATGGACCTGCCAATGCCCATGCGTTTCCGGCACTTAAAAAAGACTTCCAAGGAGGCAGTTGGTGTCTACAGGTATGGCTAAAATTGCAGATAGAATTACAGAAATCTAATCGTTTTCCAAAATTAAAGTGGACCAAATGCTGGAGTGACCTCCCTCATTCAGTAAGTGAGGTTTTTCTAGCTACTATTAATGGAACCTGATGTCCTGGGATTCTGCCCTTCCTTGCATTGAACAAGGAATTTAACATAGTAAACATTAAAATATTGCTACGTCTGATGGCTCCTGAATGGAGAAATCTTTCATTCTTGGCCATTTGTTAGAATAAGTAATATACTCAAGTGGGTCCAGATTCTGCACCGCCCCCCCCCCCTTTTCTTTCCAAGAGTCTGTCCTTCCTGGGGAACTGACAGAGCAGGAGGTTTTATTCATTTATTCATGTATTCACTCAGTTAACCTGGTTGCGAAATCGATGGCCAATCTCTTTTCCATCTTTATGTCCTAGGTCTCCCATCCACGGCCGGGGTCTTTTTTGTAAAAGAAACATTGATGCAGGTGAGATGGTGATTGAGTATGCTGGCAACGTCATTCGCTCCATCCAGACTGACAAGCGAGAGAAATATTATGACAGCAAGGTGAGTCTCTCTTTCACTGTCCCAGTTCTGACGTTGTTTGTACAAAGGGTCCATGAACTAAAAGTATGATCCCTATATCCCAAAAGAAATAGGATATTTTATGAATTCAAACATATTTTTTTTCCTTTTTTTTTTTTTCCCTGTTACATTTCGACGTCTTTAAAATTTGTGGTGGGGCCAAGAGAAACTCAGAATCCACCCTAAGGAGTAGTATATAAGATTACTGCTCTCTGAAAGGTTTGTCTGAGTGGATCCCAGGATCAAGTGCACCTAATGACACAATGTCTTAGGTTTCTCTTTCCTGTGGAGACAGTAAGAAACCTCTAGTCTAGTAGCTGTACTGTAGGAATTTGCTAGGGAAGCATCTCAGAAGATGGGAGAAGTCTGGACGTTTTACTGGAAGAAACTGTTTTCGTCAGCAGCCTAGGCCACCTCAGAAAAAGGCTGGGAGTTGTCGCCCAGCCTGAGCCGCATCGAATGACGAGCTCTCCCTCTGTCCTCCCCGCGCAGGGCATCGGTTGCTACATGTTCCGGATCGATGACTCAGAGGTGGTGGACGCCACCATGCACGGCAACGCCGCACGCTTCATCAATCACTCCTGCGAGCCCAACTGCTACTCTCGGGTCATCAACATCGACGGGCAGAAGCACATCGTCATCTTCGCCATGCGCAAGATCTACCGGGGGGAGGAGCTCACCTACGACTACAAGTTCCCCATCGAGGACGCCAGCAACAAGCTGCCCTGCAACTGCGGCGCCAAGAAATGCCGGAAGTTCCTCAACTAGAGCTGCCCCTCTCCCCCGTGTCGGAGTGCTGGGACCCGGGCCATCCAGGGCGATGCCGAAGGCCTATGCCGGCAGCTAGGAGGTCCAGGATTGAGTGGGTGCCGTGGAGGGGCCTCCTCGATGGCCGCGCTCCCTTACATCCCGTATTCACATTACACATGTGATCCTAGTCCTGGAGACAGAGATGAGGTCTCGAAGAAAAGATCCGCCACTGGCTTTCTACCAGGGCCCCTCTGATCGTGTGCCGTTAAAGAGTGGTAAATGGGGTCGCTAGCAGACTTGCCTGGAAGGAGCCTAGAGAGGGTTAGTTATGCTGGGAGATGGGGCCTGGGTGGCTCCTCCACGAGAAGTTGCCAGCCTCGCCTTGGCCCTTTCCCAAGTTCTGTAAGCGAGGGGTCAGCCAGGGCCCCCAATATAGAGTTGGTTGGATACCTGCTAGATTGCCAGCCGGGCCCAGGCTGTAGCCATCTGTTGAACAAACAGAGAAGGTCTGGTGGTTTTCCCTTCTACCCTCCCACTTGAGAGTTCACTTCTGGTTGGGAGACAGGATTCTTAGCACCTTTGGTGTCAAAAGGCTGTCTTGGGGTTGTGCCAATGAATCACCAAACATGGAGCCTGTGGGCTTTAAGTGGGAGTGTTACCCCCGTGAGCCTTATCTCAGCCAATTACCTTTCTTGATAATAGGAGCGGTGTCCCTCTCATTCCTCCCCCTCCCCCTTCATTTTCTTTGTTCCCCCTGTTTCATCCCACTGCTTTCCCGTTCTTTCTGGGTGGTAGAGGGGAGTGACTCCCTGCTCAAGGACACTTCCTGTCGGGCATCGTCTGTGCCTGCGGAAGAACAACCCCTGAGCCTGTAAGCACGCCCAGTGGGGAAGTGGACAGGAGCCATTGGCCATAACCAGACGGAATTTGGAGTTTTCATAAAGCTCCACGAAGAGTTTTAAAGAAATATATGTAGCATGATTTTTTAGGTGAGGAAAAAGATTATTTAAATAGGATCTGAATCATGCAACAACCAGAGTATCACAGCCAGGATGACCCCTGGGCCCCATTCCTAGGACATGGTGACTTTATTTTCCCCTTGTTAAGACATAGGAGGACTTCATTTTTCAGTGGTCGGTGTCCAGTTGAAGGCAGAACACTAATCAGATTTCAAGGCCCAAAACTTGGGGACTAGACCACCTTGTATCGAGGGACCTCTGCCACCTGCGCAAAATCCACAGGTTAAGTAAATTAAATGACACTACTGCCCTGATTACTCCTTAGGATGTGGTCAAAACAGCATCAAATGTTTCTTCTCTTCCTTTCCCCAAGACGGTGTCCTGAACCTGTTAAATTAAGTCATTGGATTTTACTCTGTTCTGTTTACAGTTTACTATTTAAGGTTTTATAAATGTAAATATATTTTGTATATTTTTCTATGAGAAGCACTTCATAGGGAGAAGCACTTATGACGAGGCTATTTTTTAAACCGCGGTATTATCCTAATTTAAAAGAAGATCGGTTTTTAATAATTTTTTATTTTCATAGGATGAAGTTAGAGAAAAATATTCAGCTGTACACACAAAGTCTGGTTTTTCCTGCCCAACTTCCCCCTGGAAGGTGTACTTTTGTTGTTTAATGTGTAGCTTGTTTGTGCCCTGTTGACATGAATGTGTCCTGGGTTTGCTCTTTGACAATAAATGGACAAGGAAGGTCACCCTGCTCCACTGGGCCACTCCCCTCCTTCCCGTGTTGAAGCTCCTCCAAAGGCTGTGGTAGTATCCTGACACAGCAGTGTCCCTCTCCTTCCCCGCCCTCTTTCTCTCCCTCCTGGGACTAGCTCGGAGCGGCGAGAGCTGTGATCTCCATTTCCCTCATCTTGCCCTACTTCCGAGATAGCAACCAAGTTGAATGGCAACCTGACATTTTCCTCACCATCTGCCTCATCGGTCACCTCGTCCCCTTGCCCTCTGCCCACCAAGTCCTCATACCTGCAAAGAACCCACGGATCCCCCCTGTGCCCTCTCGCGGGGCAGCCCGTTGAAACTGAAGCACAGTCTGACCACTCACGATAACGCAGATTCTTCTCTGCCTCTGTCGGCCACTGGGTTTCAGAGCAGTGCAGTCCAGTAGAGGGCAGGGCGCCCTTTTCTCCCACAAGAAGCCCATTCCTATGGAAGTCTAGCAAAGCAATACGACTCAGCCCTGCGCTCTCTGCCCCAGGACTCATGGCTCTGCTGTGCCTTCCACCCTGGGCTTCCTGTTCTTCCGTGACCTTAAGAACTGTGTCTGGTGGCTTTGCTGGAACATTGTCACTGTTTTCGCTGTCCTGCAGGGAGCCCAGCACTGTGGCCAGGATGGCAGAGACTTCCTTGTCATCATGGAGAAGTGCCAGCAGGGGACTGGGGAAAAACGCTCGACCCAGACCTCGCCTCCCTTCCTCCTTTGCCCGTGAACAAGATACAGTGGCCCTAGGGGTTCCACTAGTGTCTGGTTTCCTTTATTATTGCACTGTGTGAGGTTTTTTTGTAAATCCTTTTATTCCTTTTTTTTTTTTTAAGAAAAAAACCTTAAGCTGCATTTGTTACTGAAATGATTAATGCACTGATGGGTCATGAATTCACCTTGAGAAAGACCCAAAGGCCAGTCAGGGGGTGGGGGAAACTCAGCTAAATAGACCTAGTTACTGCCCTGCTAGGCCATGCTGTACTGTGAGCCCCCTCCTCATTCTCTTTCTACCAATCCCGAACCCTGAGGCCAGGGGAGGGACCCACATCTCTCCTTCTCTTGCCAGCTGCAGATGGTTTGCCTTGCCTTTTCACTCCCTAACTGTCAACCATAGAAATGAGTAATTCCTCCTCTAGCTCAGCCTTGAGTCCATTGCCAAAATTCAGCATACCTGCCAGCAACTTGGGGAATAAGCTAGGGTTTCCCTACAAGAGGGAAAGAAGGCAAAACAAACAAAAACAAACCGGCATATCTGTCTCTAAAACACCTGAGTTTGTTTTGAAAGTGACCAAGGGAATCTCCTCACAAAAGTGCAGACCGAGGAACTGTGGTGGGTCATTCCCAGGAATCCCCCAAGGGGCATCCCAAATCCCTAAGGAGTCCCAGCTGCAAGCCTGGTCAGTTCTCCGTGAGCGAGCCGGCTCCTGGAGAGCTTTGCTGCTAGAACCTGTTGTGGCCGCATTTCCCGGTGGCCAGTGATAACTGTGTAGCCAGAACAGCTGCATGGCGCTGACCCAACGGCCGGAACTTGGTCCCTTGGCTCCCTCTGTTACCGTCCACCACCTCCAGCACAGCCCCTCCGGTTTTCAGACCAATCACCAGAATTAAGGGGGAAGCCCTGGCAGCTATACCCTATAGAAGATTTCAACCAGACTCCTTTGCCGGGATACAGTCCGCCACCCCGCTTGCCTCTGTCAGCCCCCCCGGCCAATGCAGTGAGCACCATGCAGCTCCCTTGATTTAAAATATACAACAACAACAACATTAAGGAAAAAAAAACAACAAAAAAAACACAAAAAACANAGAGAGGAACGCGGAAGTGGTGTCACCCGGATTTTTTCTGCCCATGAATGTTGCCAGTCAGTACCTGTACTCCTTGTTTCTCTATTTTTGGTTATGAATGTTGGGGTTACCACCTGCATTTAGGGGAAAATTGTGTTCTGTGCTTTCCTGGTATCTTGTTCCGAGGTACTCTAGTTCTGTCTTTCAACCAAGAAAATAGACTTGTGGTGTTTCTTTTATTGAACTTTTAACAGTCTCTTTAGTAAATACAGGTAGTTGAATAATTGTTTCAAAAGCTCAACAGATGACAAGCTTCTTTTCTAGAACTAAGACATTTCTTGACAACTTTATCATGTATAACAGATCTTTTGGTTTTTTTCCTTGTGTTCTTCCAAGCTTCTGGTTAGAGAAAAAGAGAAAAAAAAAAAGGAAAAAAATGTGTCTAAAGTCCATCAGTGTTAACTCCCTGTGACAGGGATGAAGGAAAATACTTTAATAGTTCAAAAAATAATAATGCTGAAAGCTCTCTACGAAAGACTGAATGTAAAAGTAAAAAGTGTACATAGTTGTAAAAAAAAAGGAGTTTTTAAACATGTTTATTTTCTATGCACTTTTTTTTATTTAAGTGATAGTTTAATTAATAAACATGTCAAGTTTATTGCTGCACAGGATCAAGCTTTCTTTTGGCTTTGGGTGGGGTGGAAAAGGGGGCGGGGCGGGGGGGGGTAGTGACTGCTAATGAATGGGTCTGGGTTTTCTTTTTGGGATGTAGAAAATGTGTTAAAATCAGAGTGTGGTGATGGTTGCACAATTGTGTGAATACACTGAAAGCCATTGAAGTGTTTAGTTGACCCTCAAACCACACAGGTTTGAACTGCGCACATCCACTTAAATGAAGATGTTTTTCAATAAATATGGTACAGTGCTGNAGGGGGCGGGGCGGGGGGGGAGCAGGCGCAAGGGGCCTGTGGCCTGATGGCCCAGGACTAGCCACGGCCCTCTCTTTGAAGGTGGAATCATTAAACCACTCTGCCTCGCCTCCCCGCCCCCCTCCACGCTGACTCTCCAGACTGTCTTCTCCTGCTCATCAGCGGTTTGTGTTCAGGACCTAATTAATCCTGGTTATGAGGAAGGGATCAGGACAAAGAAAGAGCTTCACTCGCGCATATCCCCCCTTTTATTATTCCATGGGCCGTCAAGAGGCCTCTCAAGAGGCCTCCGACTGATTTCCTCTAGCAATATATTAAAGGGAGAACCTGAACAGCACCCTCTCTGCTTCACTCCACCTTAAAGCAGAAATTGGATTCATTTACTCTGTTCCCTGTAAGACTGGGGTGGGGTTGGGAAGGCAGTTGAGAACTATTTGTGAATATTCTGCCAAGCCAGGGTTGCTAACCCCAAGCCAAGTGAGGTATGAGTTTGCTACAGCCGAGGAACAGAAGACACTCCTCACGGGGGATGGACCTCAAACAGAACCTCTGGCCTCTAGATCAACTGGCCGCCAGCTCAGGCCCCACCCCTTCTTTCTCCCTCCTCCAGCCTGAGTCACCTTCTGGCATTTGGGAGTTGAGCACCATGGGGACTCCAAATGACCAGGCAGTGTTGCAGGCCATCTTCAACCCTGACACCCCATTTGGAGACCTTGTTGGCTTGGACGTGGGAGAGGAAGCGGAAAAGGAAGTAGACGAAGGTGAGTTTGACCTCCGACTACAGCACTCCACACTGGCTCGCCTCAGCGGGGTGGCAGAGGATGGTGGGCTCACAAGGCCCCTTGTTCCACGACCCTTGGACACTGATTGCGCCTGGAGTGCGAGAGGTCTGCTGATCCTTAGTGTGCTGGCGGAGGCTTGGCAAGAGTTACTCTGCCAAAAGGAGCAAGTCGTGGTCTATCCTTCAGTCCTCATACCTCTGAACTTAAACTCACCACTTAATTCTGCCCATAATCCAAGCTCAGCTGTGCTAGGGGAGGGTGGAGGGATGCTCAACTCACATCTTTGTCGTACAGGGCATTTCACTCCACACAGAATGGAAGGGCAGGGGTGGCTCAGTTGAATGGTTCCGACTCCAGCATAAAGAGCCTAAGCAAGCCCAGCCGAGAGCTGCTCCGTCCACGGAGTGAATGCACTCCCTCACCTTTCCTTCAGTCTCTAATGGGGCCTTATATCGCCATCAGGAGTTTTTTGGTTTTTTTTGTCTTAAGTAGACTCTATGCCCAACATGGGGCTTGAACTCATGACCCTGGGATCAAGAGTTATACGCTCTACCGACTGAGCCAGCCAGGCGCCCCCCCGCCCCCACCCTAACCCCCATCAGGAGTTTTTGATGACCCTTGTTTCTAAAGGAGTGAAGCCTAGGCCTTACGGAAACTTCAGTCTGAAAAGCTGAAGGGTATGTCAGACATGATTTTCCTGACCCGAGGAAAATGGTGGTCTTCCTGTTGGAGGCAGTATAGTAGAATAAAATGGGGCCAGGCTAAGGAGCCAGGAAGAACTGGATTCGAATCCAAGCTGTGTATTTAGGAGCTGTGTGACCTTGAGTAAGTTGTTTAGCTAGGGGCTGGGTTTGGGCTTCATTCTCTTGAAAGGAACCAACCAAAGTCCCTTTCCCAGGTCCCTTTGGAACTTAGTGCTAGCTCTCAGCCTTGGTGACCTCAGCTCCCCCAGCCCACAACACTGCATCCCAGCCCAGTCAACTCCAGCTCAGGCCCCAGCTTTCCAAAGCCCGAGGGGGCTTTGGTTTCTTGCTCTCGACTGCCTACCTGTCCCCTCCTACCTCCCTCCCCGACGCAGATGGAGTTTTCCCGCCAGCACAGTTGGAGCAGTCCAAGGCCCTGGAGCTGCAGGGGGTGATGGCTGCGGAGGCTGGCGACCTCAGCACAGCCCTGGAGAGGTTTGGCCAAGCCATCAGCCTGCTGCCAGAGAGGGCCTCCGCCTACAACAACCGGGCCCAGGCCCGCCGACTCCAAGGAGATGTGGCAGGTGAGGGGAGACGCCCTGGGGCTTCTGCAGGGGGGCCCTGGAGTCCACAGACCAGAGAGGAAGTGCTTGAGGGGTTGGAGAGTCCCCAGGCTGTTCTGGAACCTATGTTCTTACTTATAAGAGATACTTCATGGGCCCTGCTAATCTCTTGGGGCGATTGTGAAAGTCACAAGAGATTGCATTTCATTCGTTTATTTAACAAACTTCTAATGAGAGTTTACTATTGTAAGCAGTGGGCTAGGTGCTGAGGACAAAGATGCAAGGCAGACTACTTAATAGCACTTTCCACATGAGCTACAGTAACTCATTTAATCCTCACCCCCCCCCCACCAAAGGTGTGTGCTATTGTAACCTCCATTTTACAGACAAAGGAACTGGAGCAGAGCTGGGATTTGAACCAGGTGGCAGGGCTCCAGTCTGTGCTCTGACTGCCCCTGTGATTCTGCTTCTCAAGAAGTTTACAGTCCAGGGGCATAGGATAGACACATAACTCTGATTATGTGTCTAATAAGTTGAGAGGGTTCAACATGGTATCTTGCCCCTGAGGGGTGAGTTTTATTTTATTTTTAATTTTTAAAAATATTTTATTTATTTGACAGAGAGAGACACAGCGAGAAAGGGGACACAAGCAGCGGGAGTGGGAGAGGGAGAAGCAGACTTCCTGCTGAGCAGGGAGCCCGATGCAGGACCCTGGGATCATGGCCTGAGCCGAAGGCAGATGCTTAACGACTGAGCCACCCAGGCGCCCCATATTTTTAATTTTTTTTTTTTTAATTTTTTTTTTAAAGATTTTATTTATTTATTTGACACAGAGAGAGAGAGATTACAAGTAGGCAGACAGGCAGGCAGAGAGAGAGGAGGAAGCAGGCTCCCTGCTGAGCAGAGAGCCTCGATCCCAGGACCCTGAGATCATGACCTGAGCCGAAGGCAGAGGCTTTAACCCACTGAGCCACCCAGGCGCCCTATTTTTAATTTTTTAAAAGATTTTATTTATTTGAGAGAGAGAGAGCGAACAGAGGGAGGGGCAGAGGGAGAAGCAGACTACCTGCTGAACAGGGAGCGGGATGTGGGGCTCGACCCAGGATCACGACCTGAGCCCAAGGCAGAGACCTAACTGATTGAGACACCCAGGCACCGCAAGGGGTGAGTTTGAAAGGATGAGTAGGAGGTAGCTGGATGGAGGGGACAGAGTGGGAGAAGGCAGAGTGTAGAGAGCCCCAGAGCTGTGAAAAGGTACAGGGAACTTCAGATCTCCAGGCTGGCTGGAACAGGGAGGGGTGAAGGGTAGAGTAGAGCCTGTAAATAGGGTCCTGACGGGGAAGAACCTGGAATGTTAGGCAGAGGTTGCACTGTGTCTTGAAAACATGGGGAATCATTAAAGGATTCTAACTCGCGGGTGACTGGATCAAACCTGCTGCTCTTGGGTTACTCTGGAATGGGAACAATGAGACAGAGAAGGCCATGCTGGGGACAGGGATGTGAGGAATGCCAGCCTGGGGGCTGTGGACTCCACTCCGGGAACAGTGGGGAACCAAGGGCCCCCTTTCCAGGCTTTGTTACCTGGCTGTGGCAGGGCAGGGCAAAGCCAGGATCTAAAAGCAGTCAAGGGAAGTCTGCAGACAAAACCCCAGAGAGGAACAGAGGTGATTGATACTGCTCGGAAAAGGTTTTCAATTCCTCCAGACCAGCTCCTCAGAGGGAACCCCAGAAACGCTGTGATCAAAGAGCTTCTTAACCATCTGGGTGGCCTGGGGAGCACAGCCCCTGTTGGCTTCTGGGCTCAAAACACAGAGACAAGACAGAGATGGGCCTCTCTGCAGGATGATGCTGGAGTCCCACCAGCACCCTGACAGCTCTTCCAGTGGGAGAGCATGAGTGAACTGAGGCAGAGCCCAGAAAAATTGGCGCTGGGCCCTAAGGTACACACCAGCTGGCTGCCTGAGCTTGAGTCAGAGTTCTAATGCCGAATCCAAATATTTTATAAGAACAACAAACAAAATGTCCATGTCTGAGGCCCCCTCTGGCTCCAAAATCTCCTTGAATGAAACACCAAATACTGTATTTGGAACAATATAATGAAGATCATGGAGATGAAGAACGAGGAAAGGTAGTCAGAGGGAGAACAGGTTTAAAGCATACAATGAATGAGAGGAGAGAAACGCCTTCAAAAGGAAAGGAAAGATACGAATTTTATTGTATTTGTAAGAAATGGTTATCAAATACATTATCATTTTTTTAGACTCAGATTCAGAGTCAGTCAGTCACCTGGCACAGGGTAGATGCTTAATAGCGTACGAGTGGAATACACTGCTTGCTACTGCGGGACAATGGGCCAGATCAGGAACCAGAGTGACCACTCAAAACCGTCCTAGCACCCGTCCGGTTTTGGGGTATTGGATAGTGAAAGGTCACAGGGCCTTCATTCCCAGCCCTGCCACTCTAGACGGGCTGTGCAGCCCGGGGCAAGTCGTGCCACCTTTTGCAGTCTGCATCGGTGCGACAGCAGTAACGACACCCAGCTGAGGAGCAAGAGCCGGCGGGCGGGAGGTGGCCGAGCCCCGGGGCCGCGGTTCTGACCCTCCCGCCCCCGTCCCGTCCCGTCCCGTCCCGCAGGCGCCCTGGAGGACCTGGAGCGCGCCGTGACGCTGAGCGGCGGCCGGGGCCGCGCCGCGCGCCAGGGCTTCGTGCAACGCGGGCTCCTGGCGCGACTGCAGGGCCGGGACGACGACGCCCGCAGGGACTTCGAGCGGGCGGCGCGGCTGGGCAGCTCGTTCGCGCGGCGCCAGCTGGTGCAGCTCAACCCCTACGCCGCGCTGTGCAACCGCA
>LNAC01000073.1:2836066-2848959 GCA_002007465.1 Ailurus styani | reverse complement strand
AAAAAAAAAAAAAAAAAGGAGTGCCTGGGTGGCTTAGTCCGTTAGGATTTTGCCTTCAACTCAGGTCATGATCTCAGTGTCCTGGGATCAAACCCTGCATCAAGCTCCTGCTCAGCAGGGAGCCTGCTTCTCCCTCTCCGTCTGCCCCCTCCCCCCCGCTTGTGCTCTCTTTCTCTCTCTCTCTCTCTCTCTCAAATAAATACAATTTTTTAAAAAATTAAAAATAAACTCTACCCCATTGTGGGGCTCAAACTCACAACCCTGAGATCAAGAGTCTCTCATAGTATACTGAGTATACTGACTTGAGCCAGCCAGGTATCCCCCTTAGGTACTTTTTTAAAAAATTTATTTATTTATTTGAGAGAGAGAAATGTGAAGGGAAGAGCAGAGGGAGAGGGAGAGAAACAGACTCCCCTGAGTGCAGAGCCCGATGCAGGGCTTGAGCTCACACCCTGAGATCATGACCTGAGCTGAAATCAAGTCAGACGCTTAAATGACTGAGCCACCCAGGCGCCCCCCTTAGGTACTTTATATTAGTTTCAGGTGTACAGCATACTGGTTTAACAATTCTATATATTACTCAGTGGTTATCCAATTTGTTGGCATATAGTTCATAGTACTCTCTACTTTTTTTTTTTTAATTTTATTTATTTATTTGACAGGGAGACACAAGAGAGAGAGGGAACACAAGCAGGGGGAGTGGGAGAGGGAGAAGCAGGCTCCCAGATGAGCAGGGAGCCGGATTCAGGGCTCGATCCCAGGACTCTGGGATCATGACCTGAGCTGAAGGCAGACGCTGAACCACTGAGCCACCCAGGTGCCCCCAGGCGCCCGTCTACTTTTTATTTCTGTGGAATTGATAGTATTATCCCCACATTCATTTCTGATTTTAGTTATTTGAATCTTTCTTTTTTTTTAAGACAATTTGGCTAAAGGCTTTTCAATTTTTTAAAAATGTTTTTATTTTTGTCTTTGTTTTTTTTCTTTAATTTTTTTTAAACATTTTATTTATTTGAGAGAATGAAAGTGAGAGAGAGCCCAGAGGGAGAGGAAGAAGCAGACTCACTACTGATCAGGGAGCCCCATGTGAGGCTTGATCCCAGGACCCCGAGATCGTGACCTGAGCTGAAACCAAGAGTTGGATGCTCAACCAACTGAGCCACCCAGGTGCCCCATTTGAGTTGGGTTTTTTTGGGTTTTTTTGTTTTTTTAATGTAAATTCCCCCTCTGAGCACTGCTTTTCTGTATCCTGTATGTTTTGGTATGTTTTGTTTTCATTTTCTTTTGTGTGTAAGTATTTGCTAATTTCCCTTGTGATTTCTTATTTGACTCATTGCTTAACACTGTATTCTTTGATTTCCCCAAATTTGTGGGTTTTTCAGTTTTGCTTCTGTTACTGATTGTGACTTCATCTCATTGTGGTCAGGGAAGATACTTTGTATGATATCTACCTTTTAAAATCTATTGAGACTTTAATTTGTGGCCTAACATATCATCTGTCCTGAAAAGTGTCCCATGTACACGTGAGAAGTATGCTTTTGCTGTTGGACAGGGTGTTCTGCCCATGTTTGTCAGAGCTAGTTGGTTCACTGTGTTGTTTAAGCCCCTTGTTTCCTTATTTACCTTTTGTCTCCTTGTTCTATCCATTATTGACATTGTGGTATCGAAGTCTCCAGCTATTATAAAACTGTGTATTTCTCCCTTCAATTCTGTCAACTTTTGCTTTGTATATTCTGAGAATCTATTATTAGGTGTGTAAATGTTTATATTGTTATAGCTTCTTGCTGTGTTTATTGTTCCTTTTGTAGGTCTCCGTATTTCAAGGATGTGGAACCTGCCCATCTCTCTGTAACAGCAGTTCTCAAATTTGTCTGCATATTGAAATAGTATGAAGAGCTTAGAAAAAATATGAATTCTTGTATCCTACCTGCAGAGATTGTGATTTAATTAGTCTGGTGTGTTGTCTGAGAGAGGAAACTTCTTTTATTAAGGATTTTATTTATTTCACACACACACAGAGTGTACAAGCAGAGGGAGCAGTAGAAGGAGAAGGAAGGAGAAGCAGGCTCCCCGATGAGCAGGGAGCCCGATAAGGACTCGATCCCAGGACCCCGAGATCATGACCTGTTTAACTGACTGAGTCACCCAGGCACCGCAAGGAGAGGAAACTTTTCTTTAAAAGATATCCAGTGGGGGCGCCTGGGTGGCTCCGTGGGTTAAAGCCTCTACCTTCGGCTCAGGTCATGATCTCAGGGTCCTGGGATCGAGTCTCGCATCGGGCTCCCTGCTCCACGGGGAGCCTGCTTCCTCCTCTCTCTCTGTCTGCCTACTTGTAATCTCTCTCTCTGTCAAATAAATAAAAAATCTTAAAAAAAATAAATTAAAAAAAAAAAAGATATCCAGTGGGACACCTGGCTGGCTCAGTTGGTGGACCATGTGACTCTTGATCTCAGGGTTGTGAGTTTGAGCCCCATATTGGGTTTAGGGCCCACTAAAAAATTTTAAAACCATAATAAAATAAAATAAAAAATCTCCAGTTGGGGGCTTCTGGCTGGCTCAGTCAGTTAAATATCCAATTCGCGATTTTGACTCAGGTCATAATCTCAGGGTCTTGAGGTTAAACCCTGTGTCATGCTCTGTGCCGAGCATGGAGCTTGCTTAAGATTCTCTCCCTCGGGGCGCCTGGGTGGCTCAGTTGTTAAGTGTCTGCCTTCGGCTCAGGTTGTGATCCCGGGGTCTTGGGATCAAGCCCGGCACTGGGCTCCCTCTTGGGGAGGAGCCTGCTTCTCTCTCTCCCACTCTCCTCTTATGTTCCCTCTCTCACTGTCTCTCTTTCTGTCAAATAAATAAATAAAATCTTAAAAAAAAAAAAAAAAAATTCTCTCCCTCTCCCTCTGGTCCTCCCCTCCACCCCTACTCCTGTTTCCACACACATACTCTCTCTAAAAAAAAGGAAAGAAGGGGAAAAAAAAGATCTCCAGTTGATTCTAATGTGCAACCAAGTTTCAGAACTGGTCTATGAGTATTCTTAATTTTTTCCCCCTTAACTTACCTGCTTTGTTTCTCTAATTTGCTTTGTGGTTTTTTTTTTAAGATTTTATTTATTTATTTGACACAGAGAGAGATTACAAGTAGGCAGAGAGGCAGGCAGAGAGACAGGGAGAGGAGGAAGCAGGCTCCCTGCTGAGCAGAGAGCCCGATGCGGGCCTCGATCCCAGGACGCTGAGATCATGACCTGAGCCGAAAGCAGAGGCTTTAACCCACTGAGCCACCCAGGCGCCCTCTAATTTGCTTTGTTCTGCCCGTTTTAGTCTCTACTTTTCTGGCTTTCTTCAAAGTCTGGCGATCTCTGACTGTACATTCATATTTAAAAGGAGAGTTGCGAACAGGTGCACACACACAGGAATGAGATAACCAGAAAGCTGATTGGAAGCTGACGGGAAGGTAGGGACCTGGACATGTGCTTGAAGACTCCATGTCAGGATCTAAAGGTCTTTTCTCTTTGGCTGATCAGTTTGCTGAGAAGACTCTTCCAGTATTCTACTTTGGACATATAAATAAGCATGGGAAAGGGCTGAGGGTCTCATTGCTCACTCTGTTTTATCCACTTCTTTAAATATGGCCCCTAACGGCGGTCCTCATAGTGACTTGGAGTTCTCATGTCCAGAGCCTCTCTGATTCGAAGGTGACTATCTTCTGTTGGGATAGAGAGGTTGGGCAGCACAGAGGGGGCATTTCTGGGGATCTAATCCTTCTACATACCTTCAACCAATTATCCTGTTTTCAGCCCCACCCTGCGCGCATGCCATCAGAAGTATCTGGCAGTTTCAACTCCTGATCTTTCCCAGGGTTCTGCAGTGTGACGTGGCTCACTTCTTATCGGTTCTCTGTCCCTCTCCTCTGTAGGTAAATTTCAGGCTCCCCCCACCCCACTAAATCAGTTTCCACTTATCCATCTTCCAAAATTGTTGCTACCTAGTCTCCCATCACTTTCTTTCCTATTATCTATCCCTGCTGGTCTATACCTTTTTCAAAATTATTACTATTTTTTTTAAAGATTTTATTTATTTATTTCACAGAGGGAGAGAGATCACAAGGAGGCAGAGAGGCAGGCAGAGAGGGGGGGGGAAGCAGGCTCCCCGCTGAGCAGAGAGCACGATGTGGGCCTCAATCCCAGGACCCTGAGATCATGACCTGAGCTGAAAGCAGAGGCTTTAACCCACTGAGCCACCCAGGCGCCCCAAAATTATTATTCTTATAGTGTAATTGTATAGGGTGACAGGAGGGAGTGACAATGTATATACGGTGTTCAGTGTTTATTTCGAAGTATTGAGAGCCTAGGATCAGCAGAGAAGGAGGGGGACACTTCCAGCAGGGGTAATAGCCTGCATAAAAGTTTAGTTAGAAGGGGGACTTCCTGAATCCTGGGTAGACCCCCACAAGCAGATTGGTTTTGCAGTTTGCCTTGGGGGATTATGGAAAATGAGGATCTCTGGGTGGGGAGAAAGTAGCCAAATGCAGTCTTAAGAGGCCCAGTTGAAAATTTATACTTAGGAACATAATTACTACATATTTTCGGGCACTTAATCTTTTCACATAATTTTACCCGAGGGACAAGCCTCACAGTTAATTAGTGTTTATTGTAACTGTTTCATAGCTAGGTTAACTGAGGTATAGAAGTTACTGGATTTTTTCTAGGGCCACAGAGCAAGGAGCCAACAGGGAGGAAGGACAGGTGTTGAGGCGGAGAGAGGCGCATAGGCGAACGGTGTCTGGGTTGGTAGTGGATGGCGACGCTGGAGCAGCGAGGTAAGCCAAGTCCATGGCCTGACAGTGCCTTCGGCAGGAAGTACCCTTGATCCGTGTTACTTGCAGATTCTGCCTTTGTGAATCCACTTCCTCACTAAAATATGTTTGCCATCCCAAACCAGTACTTTCATTGTTTTAAGTTATTTGCAGACCTGCTCAGAGCAGTAAAAAATTTAAGGCATCCGACACCTGCCCTCCCTGCTGAGGCTGAAAAAGGGGACGTTTCTGCCTCCTGGTTTCAGCTCTCCTACTGTAAACACGTTCTATGTATCAGTACATTTTCTGCTGATTGCTGGTGATTCTGCTCATTAAAAGGACCCCCAAGCCTAGCGCCGACATGCTGTCTAGCGCTCCTACGTGTAATGAAGCCGAGATGTGTGTCATAGAGAAAGTGTGTCGGGCAAGCTTCAGTAGCACAGGATTTAGAGGGCTAGTGTTTATGTGTTCAGTGAACCCATGGTTGGTTGATGAACATGGTACGACCAGGGGCTCATGGAAACCTAACCTTGTCTTTCCCCGAGGAGCGATGGTTTGGTATTTGCTGATCCACTGTGGATAACGGGGCGCCTGGCTGGCTCTGTCCATAGAGGATGTGACCCTTGATCTCAGGGTTGTGAGTTCAAGCCCCACGTTGGTGGTGGAGCCTGGTTAAAACAAAACAAAGCACAACTGCTGTGGATAACAAGAACCTATGGTATTTAGTAGTGCTGAGTCTCAGCTCTAGCCAAAGGGAGCAATCTGAGTGTTTGCTGAAAAAGTAATGGAGAATTTGCGTTCCTGTCATACTTTGCCTGACTTTTCCCCTGTGAGTTAAACGTGAGCAGTGCTGGTATCTATTTGAGAGCAGAGCACCTGGTCCCAGGGGGATGTCACTGTGAGGCCTGAGCACGGACGTTTCTGCTCCTCAGATTGAAGCATGGTGTGAACCTCACGCCTGGTGGGAAGAGTCTGTCGGAAACAGTTCCCCTCAATCTCTGTGTTTATTGTGCTGAGATGAGGCTGACAGGGTAGCACTGCAATGTAATTCTCCCTTCCAATCAGTTTTTGCCCCACTTCCCCCCACATCCGTTCTTGGCTCCTTTACCCCCACAGCTGCTCCAGCCAAAACACCTGGGTGTCATCCCTCATTTCTTTCCTCCGTCCCCTACAGTCTACTGGCAAGGTCTTTGGCTCTACTCTCCTGGTTATCTACCTGTTGCCTCTCAGCCCCACACCCTCCCTTCCGTTCTGTTTTCTACTGCTGGGTTTTCCAGATTCCCTTGCCAGCTGTTGATTCTGCCAGTGCGAGGCGCCAGCAGGATATGAGAAGGTGGGAGACTGGAAGCGGCAGCCGGCAGCCGTTACTCACAGTTGCCATGGCGGTGGGGTGAGGGCGTGTGGACTTTAGTGCCTCCATGTGGCACCCCGTCAGCCACTCAAGACCACTGCAGCACCCCTTCTGCCTCCGGCACCTGCAGCAGATACCTCCCCCTTGAGTCTCTCCTTCCTGCAGTCCAACTTCCCTTCTCCCTTTTGCTCTGTCAGCCCTTCCAACGCTTTGTGACCAATTTCCCGTATTTAACACCCCTGTGTTAGAATAACTAGCATGGGGGCGCCTGGGTGGCATGGTCAGTTAAGTGTCCGACTCTTAATTGCAGCTCAGGTCATGATCTCAGTGTCGGGAGATTGGGCTCCACGCTAGGTGTGGAGCCTGCCTCAGATTCTCATTCTCTCTCTGCCCTTCCCCACAGGGAAGGGAGAGGGAAGAGAGAGGGAAGGGAAGAGGGGAAGGGAAGGGAAGGGGGGAGGAATGAGAAGGAAGGGAGGAAAGAAGGAAGGAAGGGAGGGAGGGAAGAAGGAAGGAAGGAAGGAAGGAGGGAGGGAGGGAGGGGAAGAAGAAAGAAAAGAAGGAAGGGCGAACTAGCATGTTTTCTGACTTCCTCACTGGAACTTGGCTGATAGAGCCTCCAAATTATTTCCTGCATTGGCCATCTTTGCTTCCACCACTGCTTCCTCCCTCGTCCAGGGCACAATCACCTCTCACCCGGATTGTGCAACAGCTCAGCTCTCTGGAGATCACAACCAGACAGGTCTGGAGCTAGACAGGCAGGTAACCTGTAAGGCAGCAGCAGTAACTGGTGAGAGACTCCCAGGAAAAAATCAGTTCTGGGAGAAGATGATTCACTTAATGCCATTACTGGGCCCGATCCTTACGTCGGCCTGCAGAAGGATCAGTCTGTCTTGTCTCTTTCATATTAAAGAACAGCAGGACTACTGAAAGATAGAGCATTTTATTTGCAAAATCTTTGCCAAGAACGTTAAGAATGAAAGAAAATAATTCTGTCGCTGTCTCAAAAAGAACATCTTTGAAGCTTTCCTCCCAACCCGAGCACCCCAGAATCTCAGACATTCCAATCCTTCTCTTCTTCTAACTCAAGTCACCACAGTGGCGTAGATGCATATTTCACACGGGAAGGAAGCCGGAAACAGGCAGAAGCCATTTCAGGAACACGTGCAGTGCTTTGCAGAGGGCAGCGGACGTCCGTGTCCGAGTCAGGCTGTGGTGCGGGCACCACGAGGCTGGTAACCGTCTCTCCTCGGCCAGGGCAGAGGCGCCAGCTCAGCCTCGGAGCAGAGAGACCCCGGGGTGTCTCAGCTGAAGGTTAATGTCTCTGCATCACCAGCTTGGGAAGCAGAGTTGGATGGAGGGGTGAACACTTTCTTGCCTTCGGCTAGAGCTTTAAAATGCTGTGCGGAAAGAGGAGAGGGTACATGGAGTATCTGGTGTGCTAGCTGCTATATTTGAGCAAGAACTAACCTCTTTACAACACATTAAGCTCCAATATTTTCCCAATTCTACTTTCAGAACAATTCCTTGGTGTTGTCTTTGAGAAACAGCTAGAAGTTTGCCCCATGTCCTTCAAAGATGAACCCCTTGTTTCCTTCTGCCCTGCGTCCGTTCATGAAGCTCTGTGGCTCTCCCACGGGAATGAGTGTCCCTGGTAGACCCTCACAGGCCTGGCCATGCCAAGGCCCACAGCTCTTCTGCTTCCCTGCCTGTGAAAGTCCCACCCTCCTGCTTGCTGTTCTTCAAATGACAGGGAAGGGTAGTTACCAGAAACATCCTTCCTTTTCCAGGGACGAATCCCAGCCACCTGGGAAGAGTGGAGACTGGAGCGCTCCTCACAATAGCAGAAGACACTCTCTGCGCTAGTCTTACCTGTGAGTTCTTGAATTCCGAGTAGAGGGAGAAGAGCAGGTGCAGGGACTGAATCCGACTCTTGTAGACAGGGATGTCTAGGATGGCTGGAATCAAGAGCTTGCGTGAGCAGAACCAAACGCAGCAGGGCATTATGGGGCATGTACGTTTAGGAAAGCCTTGCCCCTCCCAGACAGGCTGTGTCGCCAGGACTCTAGGGGCTGACACCTGGTGGGGAGCCACATAAGCCCAAATATACCTTCAGTGCTGCCAGACAGCAGACTGGCTTAGATTAGAGTGTGGGGTGTAACTCATGATGCTATCCTCCCAGAGCAAAAGAGCTTTTTCAAAAGCCCACAGTGTATTTGTCCAGAGACAGGGATAAGGAAGGGATGGAAGAACTTACCACAGATCATGTCAATGTATTGCGCCAGGCTGCAGTCAATCTCCGCCGTGGGCAGGGTCACCTAGGAGTGACAGGGACGGACCAGACTCAGAAGGCTAATGTGTCAGTGGGGCCAGCACCTCTCTCTTTCTCTCTCTCTCTCTCTCTTTTTTCAAAGATTTTATTTATTTTTCAGAGAGAGAAAGAAAGCACACAAGCAGAGGGAGCAGCAGGCAGAGTGAGAAGCAGGCTTCCTGCTGAGCAGGGAGCCCGATGCAGGGCTCCATCCCAGGACCCTGGGATCATGACCTGAATGCAAGGCAGACCCTTAACCGACTGAGCCACCCAGGCGTCTCTCTCTCTTTCTCTCTGAAGGAAGAGAGCTCCTAGCAGAAGGTGTGTCATGGGCTGAATTGTGTTTCCCCCAAATTCGTATATTGAAGTCCAAGCTCCTAGTACCTCAGAGTATGACTGTATTGGAGACACAGTCTTAAAAGAGATAGCTTTTTAAAAGATTTTATTTACTTACCTATTTGTTAGAGAGAGAGAGGGCACAAGCAGGGGGAGTAGCAGGCAGAAGGAGAAGCAGGGGAGCCTGATGCAGGACTCAATCCCAGGACCCCGGGATCATGACCTGGGCTGAAGGTAGATGCTTAGCCCATTGAGCTACCCAGCCACCCCGATTTTTAACTTTCTTAAAAGCAAGAGAAATAAGACACAAGAAAGGATGATTAGATTTAGACAGCACACAAAATAGGCAAGTTGGTCTATGCTGTTAGAAATCAGGACAGTGATTACGCTGAGAGGTGGAAGCATGAGTGGGCCTCCAAGATGGTACTGATGATTTGTGTTTTGATTTGATGTGTTCATTACACAGAGGTGCTCAGCTGCTGAAAATTAATGTGTGTATGTCTTTACATACATTAAAAAGCAAATGATAATAAAAATATAGGAAGAGGGGGGCCTGGCTGGCTTAGTCAGTAGAGTATGCGACTCTTGATCTCTGGGTTGTAAGTTTGAGCCCCACATTGGGTATAGAGATTACTTAAAAATAAAATATAAAAAAGAGAAAATCTTAAAGGGCACCTGGGTGGCTCAGTTGGTTAAGCATCAGACTCTTGATTTCAGCTCAGGTCATGAACTCAGGGTCATGGGATCGAGCCCCACGTCAGGCTCCACACTCAATGGAGAGAGTCTGCTTCTCCCTCTCTCCCTCTGCCCCTTGCCACGCTTGCATGCTGGTGCTCACACACTCTCTCAAATAATAAATAAAAATACTTAAAGTTGGTCAATTAAAAAAAAAACTTAAAAAAAAACACAGGGCCTTCAAGTAAATGCCACACTTTTTTAGCTCTTGCTCCCTCCACTTACCTTGCCCAAAAGCTCTTCAAACTCTGGGGACCATTCCTGCATCAGCGTGTCAATATCAGGCATGGGCCTACACGGACAGAGGTAAATATGAACAAGAAACGTGGACTGATGACATCAACAACCTCTGGGTCGGGAGAGTCTAGGATGAAGGGAGGTGGTCAGTCTGAGAACACAGACTAGGCAGACTTATGCAGGGTCTGGGGTCTGGAAGAATGGCTAAGTAATACCAGATAAATCACAATCTTTATGTCTGCAGTTTTAGCCAGTAGCTGTCAAGATAGACAGGACCTCAGGTTAATCCAGTATGTCCTCTGCCTGTGGGACCTCCTCTCAGAAGCAATGGGTCTGCAGGTGGTGAAGGTTTCCAGGGGTTACTGTGGGGAGGGTAGTATTTCTTACCTGGTGTAGTGCACGGTTGCTGGGGGTTTAGAACGGTGTAACTCGGAGATGCTCTCGATCCATGTGTCAATGGCTTTGGGATTCTTCTCTGCATCTTCTAGGCTCTTTACTTTCATATGTTGCTAGAAAAATAAGGGGAACCCCTGGCTGATGGTATTAAAGTAGCTCTCCTATTTTAACGGGATGGCTCATCTTTGCTGCTGTTTCATATATAGCAGGTAGCTGATGAATGGGGAAGCCTGATGGCAGCCCATGGAGATGAGAGGAAACTGCTAAATTTTCTGGAGCCATGCAAAGGGGGCAGCTCAACAGGACAGGACTGACCATAGGGAGAGGGTATTTCACACCACTAGGATGGCTGGAATAAACAAGACAGGCAGTAACAAGTGTTGGCGAGGATTTGGAGAAAATAGAACTCTCATTCATTGCTGTAGGGATTGTAAAATGGTTCAGCTGCTTTGGAAAACAGAGTGGCAGCTCCTTAAAATGTTAAGCAGTTAGCACACAGCCCAGCAATCTCACTCCTACATAAGTACACAAGAGAAATAACAATATATGCCTATGCAAAAACTTGTACTTGAACACACAAGTTCATAGCAGCATGTTAGTAAAAGTGGAAATAACTGGAGAATAGATAGCCACATTGTGGTATGTCCATACAATGGAATATGATTCAGCCATAAAAAAGGGAGTGAGGTATGATTTTACTTGTAAGAGGAATCTTAAAAAAAAAAAAAAACAAAAAGCAGAATTAGACCTACAAGTACAGGGAATAAACTGGTGTTTGCCAGAGGGTCGGGGGGTGGGAGGGATGGGCAAAATAGGTGAAGGGGAGTGAGAGCTACAGGCTTCCGGTTATGGAGTAAGTCACAGGAGCAGAAGGCACGGCATAAGGAGCAGTCACCGGTGCTGTAACAGCCCTCTGTGGCGGCAGATGGAAGCTATGCTTGTGGTGAGCACAGCATAGCGTATAAACCTGTCCAGTCACTGTGTCGTACACCTGAAACTACAGTAACACTGTGTGTCGACTCTACTCAAATAGAAAAAAAGAAGGAACTGAAGTACTTAGCAGGGTCTAGAAGGAGTGGGGAATGGGTATGAGATTTCTTTCTGGAATAATGAAAGTGTTCTTAAATTAGATAGCAGTGATATTTGTACAGCTCTGTGAATACACTAAAAATCACTGAATTGTACAATCTAAAAGGGCAAACTTCCCGGTAAATAATGTGTTTTTTAAAAAAATAGGGTTGGCCTGAAACCACAGCCATCCCTTTTGATGGGCAGTAAGTCAAGTGCACAGATACCAGCATGGCCTCCCTCTGCTCTTGGCCCTCTCCGGTTGGGGCCTGTACTGGGCCAGTTTCTTACTGTGATGTTGTGCTGTTTGGAATTCTCAGTTAACCAAAGCGAGAGTACTGTGGGGTCTGACTGCTTTGTAGAAGGCTCATCCAATACCAATAGGCCAAGGTTGTCAGGCTTCCCATCAGGACGTGGGACCTGGTTAAGAGAAAGGAAGAAAGAGAAAAAAATGGGAGGGGGACATAAAAAGGTCATACCTGTTGTTTCCAATAAATTGAAGAGGAAGAACTCTTCCCACTCATCATCATTACTAGTATTAAAAGGCATGCTTGTATATCACACTGTACTAAAGCACTATCTATAAAAAAATACATGATCTACAATGACTTAAATGTAAAGCTGATAATTAGGAGGTAAAATGATGGATTTTTAATATATAATGATATAATCAAATATTACCTAAATATCAACGAGTAGAACTTGGAGAGCAAAATTGAGAATTTCAATGAAATGAAGAATATTATAAAGGTAGCCAATGGTAAGCAAGGAAATTAGTTAAATTGTTAACAGTAATAGAGAGATGGGAAGGAATACCTAAGCGGTCATTTTTAGGATGTGCCAACTGTACCTTTAAGAAGGCGTCAATATCTCCAACAGCAGGGATAAAATCAGGAATGAAAGGTTTCAGTTTGTGGTCCAGGTCAATCAACTGAGGTGTGTACCTAGGAGACATCGCCAAGGGAAGGTAGAGAAAGTCAAAGAAATGGACTTTACCCCTCAGGCTAAAAAAATCTAGGAAGAACGGGCTTGTTTCAGCCTAGAGGTAGGAAAGGGGTGGGGGTCATGGGAGAAGGGCCTGATGCTCACCTGCTGATATACTGGAAAAGTTCCTTAATCTCAGCCGAAACTGGCAAATGCTCAAAATCTGTAGGATCATAGGCCCTGGGGAAAGGAAAATATGGTGCAAGGTGGCCAGAGAAGAGCAGATGGAGCAGATTGGCTGAGCCTGGGTTCAGGACCAGTCAGTGCTGTGCCCCCCACCCCCCCCAACTTTGACCACAGACCCTGTGACTCTGAACTTGGTTTGTGCCCTGCCCACATCTGCCTTTCCTGCATGGTTGGCAAGGCAACTTTAAAGACTTTTTTTTTTTTTTAATTTGACAGAGAGTGAGTGAGCGAGAGAGGGAATACAAGCAGGAGGGAGTGGGAGAGGGAGAAGCAGGCTTCCCGCTGAGCAGGGAGCCCAATGTGGGGCTTGATCCCAGGACCCTGAGATCATGACCTGAGCTGAAGGCAGACGCTTAATGACTGAGCCACCCAGGCGCCCCAGCAAGGCAACTTTAAAGTGGATTACAATTAGGGCACCTGGGTGGCTCAGTGGGTTAAAGCCGCTGCCTTCGGCTCAGGTCATGATCCCAGGGTCCTGGGATCGAGGCCCACATCGGGCTCTCT
>LNAC01000073.1:2821514-2834824 GCA_002007465.1 Ailurus styani | reverse complement strand
AAAAAAAAAAAAAAAAAAAAAAAGTGAAGTGTAATGAACATTGGCTAAGTACATAAGTGACTTGGAAAGTTATTTAAAAAGTCCTTCTGGGGAGAGTAGCTTAAAAAAAATTAAATATATTGATACAAAGTTTCCATTTCCCCAGATTATAATTTATGAAGCAGGATATGATCATGAAGTAAATTGGGAAGCATGAAAAATCAGTCTGGAATTAAACCTTTGTCTCATTTACTTAGTGTCTGTCTACAGGTGGATAATCCACAGGGAACTTATTTTTATTAAACTATTTCATAAGTGATACATACAGATGATATAAAGTAAAAGGTACAAATGTATACAGTAAGAAGTCATGGCTGACTTCCACCTGTGTCCCCTTGCCACCAAGTTCCTCCTCCAAAGTAATCACTGTTATTAGTCTCTAGTGTTTCCTAGAGATAGTCTCTGTAATATTTGCTTTATACACATGGTAGCACAGCATAAACACTCTTTATACTTTTTTTTTTTTTAAGATTTTTATTTGTTCATTTGAGAGAGAGACAGAGACAGAGAGAGCACAAACAGGAGAGGCAGAGGGAGAAGCAGACTTCCTGCTGAGCTGGAAGCCCAACTTGGGACTCGATCCCAGGACCTGGAGATCATGACCTGAGCTGAAGGCAGACACTCAACTATCTGAGCCATTCAGTCACTCCCTTTATACCTTTTTAAAATTTAACACTCTCTCTCGGACATTGTTCTTTACAGTGTAGAGAGTGCTGCCTTATATATTTTAATGGCCAGATGGAATCCTACTGATTGGCTACACCATCGTCACTTTGTTTAACCAGTAATGGTATTTGAAATGGATGGGTTTTAGAATCCACTTTGATTAAAACTTCTAGGGGTGGGTCATGACTCATCTAGCACGAGGGCTGGAACAGGGTAAGGAGATTTTTTAAATTTTTATTATTTTATTTTATTCTTTTTTTTTTTTTTTTAAAGATTTTATTTATTTATTTCACAGAGGGAGAGAGATCACAAGGAGGCAGAGAGGCAGGCAGAGAGAGAGAGGGGGGAAGCAGGCTCCCCACTGAGCAGGGAGCCCGACGCGGGCCTCGATCCCAGGACCCTGAGATCATGACCTGAGCCAAAAGCAGAGGCTTTAACCCACTGAGCCACCCAGGCGCCCTTATTTTATTTTTTTAAAGATTTGATTTATTTATTTGACAGAGAGAGAGACAGTGAGAGAGGGAACATAAGCAGGGGAGTGGGAGAGGGAGAAGCAGGCCTTCCACTGAGCAGGGACCCGATGTAGGGCTCGATCTCAGGACCCTGGGATTGTGACCTAAGCTGAAGGTAGACGCCCAATAACTGAGCCACCCAGGCACCCCAAGAGAGAGACAGAGAGAGCACAAACAGGAGAGGCAGAGGGAGAAGCAGACTTCCTGCTGAGCTGGAAGGTCAGGCTCTCTGCTTCTCCCTCTCCCCCCTGCTTGGGAGGGACCTGGAGATCATGACCTGAGCTGAAGGCAGACACTCAACTATCTGAGCCAAGATTTATTTATTTAGGGGCGCCTGGGTGGCTCAGTGGGTTAAAGCCTCTGCCTTTGGCTCAGGTCATGATCTCAGGGTCCTGGGATCGAGCCCCGCATTGGGCTCCCTGCTCAGCAGGGAGCCTGCTTCCTCCTCTCTCTCTCTCTGGCTCTCTGCCTACTTGTGATCTCTCTCTCTGTGTCAAATAAATAAATAAAAACTTTAAAAAAAAAAGATTTATTTATTTATTTATTTATTTGAGAGAAAGAGAGATGGTGAGAGAGAGCACAAGCAGGGGGGAGAGGGAGAAGCAGAGAGCCTGACTCAGGGCTCGATCCTAGGGTCCAGGGTTCATGACCTGAGCCAAAGGAAGATGCTTAACCGACTAAGCCACCCAGGCACCCTGGAGATTTTTTTTTTTTAAGATTTTATTTATTTGAGAGAGAGAGAGCATGAGTGGGGGTGGGGGGGCTCTCAATCCCAGGACCCCAGGATCATGACCTGAGCTGAAGGCAGGCTTAACTGACTGAGCCACCAAAGCACCTGGGTAAGGAGATTTTTTACCCAAGCATCACCCAGGAACATCTGCCTCCACGTGGGGCTCCTGAAGCACTTACTTATTCTCCACCCTCCCAAAAGGTGCTGAGCCTAAAGCGGAAATGCTCCTGTGCATGTGTGTTTTCCTTGCTAAACAGAATTGCTTGGGTATGTATATGAATTTTATTTTCCCTTTCCCAAAATGAGAGCTCCTTGAAGTTAGGGACCGCCTTTTGGTTTTATTCAGCAAATCCTCATGAACCCCCCCGAGCCCACGAATGTTTCAGATAATACAAGTGACATCACAGAACTCAGTGAGGTGGTGTAGCCAGAAAAGAAGGAAAATTCATTCTGTTGGTTCCTGAGACATCTGAAAATCCTAAGTAAGGGAGATCAAAAGAGATACTAGAATTTCACTCCCAACTCATCTCCTCCCAGGCCAGTGTTTTCCTCCCTGGCTTGGGGATCCTCAGCCAGGGGGCTTTCCTCACCCTTCCATAGGGGCCCCGTGCTCTTCATCGTCATCATCTTCATCAGAATCTGTCTCAGATGAGTCATCATCATCATCATCATTTTCACTGAAGCCCCGCTGAGGTGTCAGCTGCGAGGTCTTCTTCTTTTCCTGAGAAGGGGCAGGGCAGGCATGGAAGGCACCACATAAACAGAAGCTTAGTGTACCTATGCCTCAGTCCCTCCTGGTGCTCCCACAGATACCCTCCCACCTGGCACCACTTTCTGGTGAAACAGCAGCTGGTGCTCCCAGAAAGGCCCCAAGGACCTTCATCTACTCCTGCTTAGCTACACACTGGGTCCTCACTTTCTTTTCCTTTATTTTTTTTTTAAAGATTTTATTTATTTACTTGTCAGAGAAAGACCACAAGCAGGAGGAGCAGCAGAGGGAGAGAGAGAGAGAAGCAGATTCCCCCACTTAGCAGGGAGCCCGATGTGGGACTCGATTCCAGGACTCTGGGATCATGACCTGAGCTGAAGGCTTAGGTGGCTTAACCAATTGAGCCACCCAGGCATCCTGGTCCTCACTTTCTATAACCATATTCTATTTTTCTCCTTGAGACTCTGGTATAAATTTTTTTTTAAAGATTTTATTTATTTATTTGACAGAGAGAGAGAGAGATCACAAGTAGGCAGAGAGGCAGGCAGAGAGAGGAGGAAGCAGGCTCCCTGCTGAGCAGAGAGCCCAATGCGGGGCTAGATCCCAGGACCCTGAGATCATGACCTGAGCGGAAGGCAGAGGCTTTAACCCACTGAGCCCCTACTCTGGCGCCCCTACTCTGGTATAAATTTTATCCAATAATTATCTCTTTTGTCTATTACTAAGGAGACCCTAAGAATTGTGCATCAACTTGTCCAGTCAGCTTCAACTCTAAAAGTTAGGGGATTTTGAAGAAGAGGAAGGCACCTATGATGAGTTATTTGGAAGGAAATGGGGGAACATGAAGTTGGAAGACAACTTCACACTCACAAGGATCACAAGAAATCAGCATTTAAGACGGCCCAGGGTAAGCTGCTTATAACTATCAGAAGGAGGTTCATAATCAACCCTGTCCCTGAATTCTGACCAGCAGTTCCAGGGATTGGGATTCTTCTACATCCATTCAGTGACACTTTTCTTCGGTGGGGACCTGCCCTGCCCATATTTCCCTTCCCTGCCCCATCAGTTAAATTCAATGACTACATGTTCTATTTTAAGATAAGAGACTCTTCCATTCTTGGCATTACAACCTACCTTCCTGAGCTTCTGGTTCTCTAAGTACCATCCTTTTTTTTTTTTTTTTAAGATTTTATTTATTTATTTGACAGAGAGAGACACAGTGAGAGAGGGAACACAGGCAGAGGAGTGGGGGAGGGAGAAGCAGGCTTCCTGCTGAGCAGGAAGTCTGATGCGGGGCTCGATCCCAGTACCCTGGGATCATGACCTGAGCTGAAGGTAGCCACCCACGTGCCCCTCTAAATACCATCCTACTGTCTCAAGTGTATGAGGAGTCTGGTTTTGGGACTTGCAGGGGCATTTGGGATGGGGTCTATGTCTTTGCCTCTGTGGCCTGGAGCTTGTGGTATGCCCCTCACTTAGGACCTGAAGGATAACCATTTGGCCCCCTTTATAAATAGATTTTGAGGGGCCCCTGGCTGGCTCAGTTGGTGGGGCATGTGACTTTTGATCTTAGGGTTGTGAGTTCAACCCACTTATTGGGTGTAGGGCTTACTTAAAAAAAAAAAAAACCCAAAACATAAAAGATTAAAAAAATAAAAGTAGGTTTTTGGTTTTGTTTTTTAAAGATTTTATTTATTTATTTGACAGAGAGAGAGAGAGATCACAAGTAGGCAGAGAGGCAGACAGAGGTAGAGGGGGAAGCAGGCTCCCCGCTGAGCAGAGAGCCCAATGTGGGGCTTGATCCCAGGACCCTGAGATCATGACCTGAGCTGAAGGTAGAGGCTTAACCACTGAGCCACCCAGGCGCCCCTAAAAGTAGGTTTTGAAAGTTTGGTTTCCATATACCATATGGCTTAGACTTAGACCATATGGCTTAGAGAGGTTAACAGATATTTGGTTCTAGTTTTAAAAATTATTTAATATTTCAAAAATGTGACATATTACCAGACATCAGAAATGCTTTTGGTCACATGTTCTTCTAAGCATAACACAGGTTTATTATACATGGATAAAAATATATTTTAACTATGGGGCGCCTGGGTGGCTCAGTGGGTTAAGCCTCTGCCTCAGGATTCTGGGATCAAGCCCTGCATTCGGCTCTCTGCTCAGTAGGGAGCCTGCTTCCTCCTCTCTCTCTGCCTGCCTCTCTGCCTACTTGTGATCTCTCTCTCTCTCTCTGTCAAATAAATAAATAAAATCTTCTAAAAATATATATATATATATTTTAACTAATCTGTAATGTGTGTGACAAATGACACAAAGTTGTACAATTTATTTAGTGACTATGACCTACTGGTATACATTGATAAGAATCTCTTAATGTGTTCTTTCTTTTTTTTTCCCTAGAGAGGAAGAGCAGGCAGGGGCAGAGGGAGAGGGAGAGGGAGAGAGAGAATCTTAAGAGGAGTGGGGGAGGGAGTGCTGGGCCCAGTGCTGGGCCCAGTGCAGGGCAGGGGCCAGGGTGTGTGTGTGTCGGGGGTGGGGTGGTTCCGATCTCACACCCTGTGATTATGACCTGAGCCAAAATCAAGAGTCCGATGCTTAACCAACTGAGCCATCCATATACCCCAAATTGTTCTTTCTCAATTCAAAATCTGCCAAAGCTATCCTTGTTTGGCAAAGGGAGCTTTTTAAGAATATTGATGGTCAATTTAAAGGTTGCTCAAAAATATATCCTTTCTGCTGATTCTGGTTGCACACTGAATTAGAAAGATACATAAGTCTTGAATATTGGCCACAGCACGATGCAGACTAGAAAAATTTAGGGTGAATATGCAAAATTAGGTCAATTTAGGAAAATTGCTCACTTTTTTTGGTCTGCTTCTTCAAAACTGTGCTTTGTAAAATAGCTGATCTAAAGGCAGAGGGCTTTATATGCCACAGGATAATACCTAAAAAATTACATTGTGGGTAAGGTGTTAAAACAGCACACTAGTCACTAAGTGTGAATACTTTACTTTTTTTTTTTTAAAAAAAGATCTTATTTATTTTTATTTATTTGAGAGACAGATAGCAAGAGAGAGAGCATGAGCAGGGAGGACAGGGAGAAGCAGGCTCCCTGCTGAGCAGGGAGCCCAATGTGGGGCTCAATCCTAGGACCCTGGGATCATGACATGAGCTGAAGGCAGATGCTTAACCGACTGAGCCACCTAGGCACCCCTACCTACTTTTTAAAAAAGATTTATTTATTTATTTGAGAGAGAGCGCATGTGCCCAGGTGTGAGTTGGGCGGGGGTGGGGGGGTGGGAATAGAGAGAGAAGCAGACTCTGGAGCCAGAGCCTGGGCTCAGTCTCACAACCCTGAGATCATGACCTAAGCCAAAATCGAGAGTCTGACACTCAACTGACTGAGCCACCCAGGAGTCTCTACTATTTTTTAAAGTACTTTATTTATTATATTTTTTATAATATATCTATATCTCTACACCCAACGTGGGGCTTGAACTCAGGACCCCGAGATCAAGAATCACATGCTTCTCCCACTGAGCCAGGCAGGCACCCCAAAGTAGGACTGCTTTAAAATGTGACCTTTTAGGCTTTTTATGCAATCAGTCTACATTACTACAGTTTTTGCATTACTTCAAATACCCTTCTTCACTTGCTTGCAAAGCTCCTGTTCTTTTTTTTTAATTTATTATTATTATTATTATTATTAATTTTATTATTTTATTATTATTATTTATTTTAATTTATTATTATTATTATTATTATTATTTGCCCCAGGGGTACAGGTCTGTGAATCATCAGGCTTACACCTTTCACAGCACTCACCATAGCACAAACCCTCCCCAATGTCCATAACCCATCCACCCTATCCCTACCCTCCCACCCCCCAGTAACCCTCAGTTTGTTTTGTGAGATTAGGAGTCTCTTATGGTTTGTCTCCTTCCCCATCCCATCTTGTTTCATTATTTTTCCCTCCCTACCCCCCATGACCTCCACCCTGCCCCTCAATTTCCTATCAGAGAGATCATATGATAATTGTCTTTCTCTGATTGACTTATTTCGCTCAGCATAATACCCTCCAGTTCCATCCATGTCGTTGCGAATGGCAAGATTTCGTTTCTTTTGATAGCTGCATAGTATTCCATTGTATATATATACCACATCTTCTTTATCCATTCATCTGTTGATGGACATCTAGGTTCTTTCCATAGTTTGGCTATTGTGGACATTGCTGCTATAAACATTCGGGTGCATGTGCCCCTGAGGATCACTACCTTTGTATCTTTAGGGTAAATACCCAGTAGTGCAATTGCTGGGTCGTAGGGTAGCTCTATTTTCAACCTTTTAAGGAACCTCCATACTGTTTTCCAGAGTGGCTGCACCAGCTTGCATTCCCACCAACAGTGTAGGAGGGTTCCCCTTTCTCTGCAAAGCTCCTGCTCTTGAAGGACAATTAAAATGTAACGATTGGGGGCTCCTGGGTGTCTCAGTTGGTTAAGCGTCTGACACTTGACTTAGGCTCATGATCTCAAGGTTGTGTGATAGAGCCCTGTGTGGGGCTCCCTGCTGAGCAGAGAGTCTGCTTCTCTCCTTCTCTCTTTCCCTCTGACCCCCCAAATAAATAAATCTTTTTTTTTAGATTTTATTTATTTATTTGACACAGAGAGAGAGACAGAGAGAGAGAGAGAGCACAAGCAGGGGTAGTGGCAGGCAGAGGGAGAAGCAGGAGCCCAATGCGGGGCTCAATCCCAGGACCCTGGGATCATGACCTAAGCCGAAGGCAGACGCTTAATGACTGAACCATCCAGGTTCTCCTCAAATAAATAAATCTTTAAAAAAAAAAAAAGTAACCCCTGGATTACATGCTAAGACTGGACACAGTGGAGGTTAAGCAGAGCACGTGCACAGTTTCAAGGTCCTGCTTAGAGCTATAGGCATCTTTCCATCTTTCATTCAGTAATCCTCTAGGTTCACAGAACAACAAAGTGACATCTGGGCCTTAAAAGTTCAAAATTAAAGTCTCTTTCACAAAATACTGGCAGTATCCCAAACGTTGACAATGAACAGATGCTAGACCAATAATTCCAAGCTTGCTTTACCATAAGATTTACTTGGAGTGCTTGCTAAAAATACAAGATTTTCAGGTTTTTACCTTCAAGATTCTGATTCAGTAGTTCCAGGTGGGAAGTACTGGAAGAATGTATTGTTAAAGTATCCTACTTGATTCTTATGCTCAGTAAAGTCTGCAAAACACTGGCCTGTATTATATGAAATTCCTCACCAAAAAGTCAACTGGAATAGTAGGCTTTGCTCCTGAAGGAATCAAAATCTTAAGATTCTTTGCTCCTGATTTTCCTACATGAGCTCAAAGGTACCCAACCCAACCCCTGGAGGTGAGTATCCAGGAAATTTTTACTACTGAACTACTGTCACCTCAAACTAACTACCAACAGGCCAAAGCAAGAAAGTCCATGAGAAGCTGTGGGTTGTACTATACCTTGTTTTCCTCTTCATACTCATCACTGCTGTTGTCAGCCATAGTCTTGTTAGTAAGATGGGTGGAATGAAGAAGTCCTTAAAAGGAAAGTTTTCCCATTAGATTATTAAGGTGATTTTAATTTTTTTATTTTATTATTATTACTATTTTTAAATATTTTGTTTATTTGTTTGACAGAGACACAGCGAGAGAGGGAACACAAGCAGGGGAGAGTGGGAGAGGGAGAAGCAGGCTTCCTGCGGAGCAGGGAGCCCAATGTGGGGCTCGATCACAGGACATTGGGATCATGACCTGAGCAGAAGGCAGACACTTAACGACTGAGCCACCCAGGCACCCCTTAAGGTGATTTTTAAAGACAAATATTTTTAGTTTATAATATTTTATGTTTTGTTTTATGTAACAGTGTCTATAAGAACATCTAGTTAAAGGACAAGAGGCTGAATTCTAGCCATGGCTCTTTCAACTCAATTCAGGATATATTTACTAAGCATTACTGTGCATAAGGCATTAGATTAGACATTATGCTCGTTGATTATTTGCCATTACATAAATCATATAAAATCTGCCCTTAGTTTACACACTGGTAAAATGAAGTAGTAATTAATAAAGTGACAAAAGGGCTGGATTGATGGTCAGAAGACTGGGATTAAAGAACAACTCTAGGGGCGACTGGCTCAGTTGGTTAGACGACTGCTTTCAGCTCGGGTCATGATCTCAGGGTCTTGGGATCGAGCCCCGCCTCAGTCTCCCTGCTCAGCAGGGAGCCTGCTTCTCCCTCTCTGCTCTCCCTGCTTGTTTTCTCTCTCTCACTGTCGAATAAATAAATAAAATCTTAAAAAAAAAAAAAAAGAACAACTGTATGACATGGACAAAATGACTTAGCTTGAGTCTCAGTATTCCCACATCTGAAGGAAGGCAGTAATATTTATCACTCAGAACTGCTGTAAGGATCAAATGACAAAACTCAAGTGAAAGGAACTGACCCAGCTCCTGGCAAATAACACTCACAAATATAAATCTGAATCAGCATCCATATGATAAGAGCAATAAAAATATTCTGAACAGGGGCACCTGGGTGGCTCAGTGGTTCAGCATCTGCTTTCAACTCAGGTCATGATCCAAGGGTCCTAGGATCAAGCCCCACATTGGGCTCCCTGCTCGGCAGGAAGCCTGCTTCTCCCTCTCCCACTCCCCCTGCTTGTGTTCCCTTTCTCACTGTGTCTCTCTTTGTCAAATAAATAATATTTAAAAAAAATATTCTGAACAATTAAAAGTATAATCAGGTGTAAGATAGTAACTTGCATGAAAACCATGTTCAATGATCACTTTTTAAAAAAGACTTATTTATTTGCTTTAGGTGGGGGCAGAGAGAGAGGGAGAGAGAAGCCCAAGCAGGCTCCATGCTGAGCGTGAAGCCTGACCTGGTGCTTGATCTCATGACCCCGATATCATGACCTGAGCCTAAACCAAGAGCCAGACACTCAATTGACTATGCCACCCAGGCACCCCATGTTCAATGATTTCTAAATCAAATTAATACCAATTAAACACCATTTTTCAGCCTACTACATTGCCCAAACTGAAAACAAATGATAATGTCCATGGCTGGCAAGATTATGTACATGCTCAAATCAAAAAACCTTGTCTAAGTGTCTGTATATATGTGTATGTATATATATATATATATATATATATATATATATATATATATATGTATACATATACATATATATATATTTCCAGAAAATTGAAAGCAGGAACTCAAATAGATTGTACACCTATGTTCATAGCAGCAGAGTCACAATAGGCAAAAGGTGGAAAAACCCAAGTATCCATCAACAGACAAGTGGATAAACAAAATGTCTTTACACATACCATGGAATATTATTCAGCCACAAAAAGGAAGGAAACAAACACAGGCTACAACATGGATGAACCATGAAAACATTATGCTAAGTGAAGTAAGCCAGACACAAAAGGACAAATGTTGTATGATTCTACTTTTGTGGAGCACAGAATGGATGAAGTCATAGACACCAGGTAGAACAGAGGTTACCAGGGGCTGCCAGAGACAGGGGAATGGGGAATTATTATTGAACAAATAGTTTCTGTTCAGGATGATGAAAAAGCTCTGGAAATAGTAGAGATAGTTACACAACAATATGAATGCACTTAATGCCACTGAATTGTATACCTAAAAATAATTAAAATAGCAAATTTTATGTTAAGTATACTTACTGCAATAAACAAGCAACCCCAGAGGTCATCCTTGATTCCTAACTCAAGAGCCAAACCCAACCCATTAGCAATTATCTTGTATTTGCCTCCTCTCTCTATTCTTACCTTCTTTGCCACATCCAAGTCACTGTCACCTCAGCTCAGCCATTCCAACAGTCCTTCCAACTGGCTCCTGACTTTTATCATTGCATCTTTCAATCCAAGACACACATACCAGCAACATGACCTCAAAAGCTCCTCTTGTTAGGCTTCCTACCTACCTCTGCCTACCTCTTGCCTGCCTGCATTTGGTACCACTCCTTCCTACCATATGCTGGTGTCTTTCAAGTCCTCAAACAAACCCAAGTTCTTTCTGGCCTTAGGTCCTTTTCACATTTCACTGCTGCTCCCTTTTCCTGGTCTAGTTGTCCTCACTGTCTATCTGGATCCTTCTTATCTTTCAGTCTCAAATGTCACCTCCTCAGATCTTCCCTGACCACCCCATCAAAAGTAGACCCCCCTCCTCACCATTATTCTCCATCACATCAAACCCTTTGCCTCCATCAATGCACTTACCACATTTGTAATTATGTATGTTTACTCATTTGTCATCGATCTCCCATAGTTACAAGCATCAGGATGGCAGGGTCAATGCCTCTTTTAATACTGTATACCTAATGCTACATATAAGGCTGACACATGGTGGGCATTCAAGAAGTGTTTGCTGAATAAATGACCATGTCAAGTCCTGTTAAAAGATTTTACTGAGATTTTGACTGGGATTGCAAGTTAAGGGTAGGTTACTGAAGCATCTTCAAAACTGAGCAAAACAGTTTTGATAAGTTCAAACCAACCAACCAACCAACCAACCAACCATGAGTCCCTGGCAGATTGTGAGCAGAGCACACCATGAAGCAAATGGTGATAGGGAACACGGGTCAGGTTGGAGGAAAATCCTGAATCTGGGGGTCTGTGTTTTCTATCCCCTTAACTAGTTAGAAAACACAAATAATGGCAAGTGTTTGCCAAACGTGACTCCGAAAGCCAACATTTGCTATTATAAAATGGGGACTTCTTGGAGACCATCACGGATCCATCCTAGTCTTTGTTCTGAGAACATTTCTCTTCTTTCCTCTTTACTCCTCTCTTACCTTTGTGTCTTGGGGTTGGAGTATGAATACTTGCAACTTCTTCAGAGTCGTTAATCTCTAGACGCTCATCATATGTCTGGTTTTCAACAATCTTGGTCTAAATGAAAGGAGACATGATTACATAGCTCATATCACAGAATATGAGCTGATTCCTAACCAGCGTTGGTTCCTCCTCCTTACCCGGGTCACCGGTTTTACATGTAATCTTCACCCCCATTCAAGTCATTCTGCTGCAGCTCTTATTTAGGAACTAATGGCAGGCTGGCTGAGGAAGGGGGAAATCGTGGAGGGAAACGACAGCTAACTTAGGTAGCAGCTCCCCAAAGCTGTAGATACACGCGCAAGGGCGGTACAGTATTCGTCTTAGACGGCAGCTCTCTCCTTAGGTTCGCTCCCAAGGCTGCTGGGGCTTCTCAGGGCGGGCGGTGAGGTAGGAGGGGGCTGCAGCGGCTCTAGAAAGAGTTCTGTCTCCGGAGTTACCTTGTTTACCAGAAGAGAGGGTAAACTCCAGTCTCTCGGTCCCATCCAGTAATCCCAAGAGCATCACTCCCATCTCCACCCCCTGTCTTGCAGGTCGGATCCCACTTAAGTCTCTTGGGGAGAGCAGGAAGCAGAATGGTTGCTGGTGGCGTGAAGGACGAGAAGGAACGGTTGTCAAGGAGATGGGAAGAGGTGGGGGATTGGAGGGAAGGGGAGTCCCCTTAGATTCCTCTTGGGAGGGAGAAAGGCAGTGCTCTTTCTGCTAGGGAGAGTATGAATTACCTGCAGCCCCTCTGAATCCGTCTCCTCTATATGGAAAGAACCCCAGCCTAGGGCTGGGGTCTCACTCCAGTATTAGGCCAGGCCACTTGAGGGGCTTCGACGTGGAGCTACCCGCCTTGTTGCTGTCAGTCGCTAGGCAAAATAAATAAATAAAAATAAAAAAAATCGCGAGACTTGCTTTCAGTCTCGTGAGACCTTCTCCACTCGAGCTTTGCGTCTCTTCCAGCAGCAAAGGGATCCGAGGAAGATCTGGATAAAGCCTCTCTGGGCAGTCTAGTCCCCTGTTTTCTATGGTTTCAGTAAATGCGTTTGTGGCGGCATCTAGCGACCACGTCTTGGCAAAGCCGGATGATGAATATCGGTTGGTTTAGTTAGCCCTCCGACCTGGAAATGCAGCGCGCGTTTCTCCGCCTAGAACAAGGCCGTTTTTCCTCAATCAGTCTCATCAGAATTTAGGCGGACTCTCGAGGGAGTATTCCCAAAGCACTTTGTATGTCCTTTTCTAGCATTTGTATTACATTATAGTCCATCACTTTCACGCTGTCTCATAGCCCGGGACATGCTTATACCAAGAAATTATTCGTTATTCGAGATTTAAATTTAACTTAGTTTCCTATATTTTTATTTGATGAAGAAGACAGCTTCTTTAGACACGGTCTGTGTCTAATTTTTAAGTTCTTCATAGCGGCAGTGCCTTGCATAAATTAGGCACTTTATTTTTTTTTAAAGATTTTATTTATTTATTTGACACACAGAGAGAGATTACAAGTAGGCAGAGAGGCAGGCAGACAGAGAGGAGGAAGCTGGCTCTCTGCTGAGCAGAGAGCCCGATGTGGGCCTTGATCCCAGGACGCTGAGACCATGGCTTGAGCCGAAAGCAGAGGCTTTTACCCACTGAGCCACCCAGGCACCCTAAATTAGGCACTTTAAAAATGCTTGCTGGGGGCGCCTGGGTGGCTCAGTGGGTTAAAGCCTCTGCTTTCGGCTCAGGTCATGATCTCAGGGTCCTGGGATCGAGGCC
>LNAC01000073.1:2782995-2820671 GCA_002007465.1 Ailurus styani | reverse complement strand
GGGGGCCCGATGCGGGCCTCGATCCCAGGACCCTGAGATCATGACCCGAGCCGAAGGCAGAGGCTTTAACCCACTGAGCCACCCAGGCACCCAGGATGTGGCTTTAAAAAGGAAAATGAGGGCGCCTGGGTGGCTCAGTGGGTTAAAGCCGCTGCCTTCGGCTCAGGTCATGATCCCAGGGTCCTGGGATTGAGGCCCGCATCGGCTGTCTGCTCAGCAGGGAGCCTGCTTCCTCCTCTCTCCTCTCTCTCTGCCTGCCTCTTTGCCTACTTGTAATCTCTCTCTCTGTGTCAAATGAATAAATAAAATCTTTAAAAAAATAAAATAAAATAAAAAGGAAAATGAGAGACACCTCTTCTGAGACATTTTGGGTCAAAAATGGAACTGCAAAACATTTACAAATTTTTGTGTCACCTGTTATTGCTAATAATGCATATGTATTGTTGAGCACATATGATGCAGGAGTACTTAGATTAATAATCTTATTAATATATTATCTAACTTCACAACCTTATGAGATAGATGTTCCTGCCAATTGACAGATTAGATAAAAGTTACTTGCCTAGAGTCACTCAGCTAGTAAGTGGTCAGAATGGAAGTCAAATACAGATCAAATTCCCAAATCTCGGCTTCTAACCACTATTACATACCACCTCTGAGGCTCTGGTCAGGAAGCATGTTTGCAGGGGTGCTGTTGTTATGCAGTGTAATTTAGCTAATGTCATATTTCTAAGGAATCAGCATCACTTGGTCTTGGCTGAGCTTTGGTGGTCCATATCGAAGGCCCCTGGAAGCTGCTACAATAAAACAATACTTCCAGGCAAGATTTTTACTTTTTTTAAATTAAGAATTTGTCTTTTTTACAATATTTTTTAATTTTTAAAAATTAATTTATTAGAGAGGGAGCATGAGAGAGAGATCACGAGCAGGAAGGAGGGGTAGAGGAAGAAGCAGACTCCCCACTGATCAGGGAACAGAATGTGGGACTCGATCTCAGAACCCCAGGAGCATGACCAGAGCTGAAAGCAGACACTTAACAGACTGAGCCACCCAGGCACCCTACAATACGTTTTTATAACAAGAATAAAAAATACAGTTTGACATATATCCTCCCAGACATGCCAAGTTTTAAAGTACGTAAGCTTCTATAATGGAGTGCTTAAGAGTATAGGTTCTGAAGTTGAGTAGCCTTTGTTTGAATCCTGGCTTTGCTACTCTCTAACCCTGACATCTGTGATAGAATAGTTTTCCTCTCTCTGTTTTAGTTTTGTTTTAAGCTGTGCCTGGTGTGGAGCCCAACTCAGGGCTTGCACTCACGACCCTGGGTCAAGTCCTGAGCTGAGATCAAGAGTCGGATGCTTACCCAACTGAGCCACCCAGATGCCCCTAGGTTCCCTCTATACCTTGGTTTCCCCACCTGTAAAATAGAGATATTGGTGGTACTTAGGTCAGAGAATTCTAGTGAGGATTATTATTATTTTTTGACACTCACTGAAAGAGAACTTTTTATTAGTTTTATGTACAGAAAACTCAAAAGCATCCATTTAGCCCCGTTTGGTGGGCAGTTCTTTAGCCTTTGTCTTTTCTAACTTGGCAATGCAAGCCACCAAGTTTGCACCCTTGGACGGTGCCTCCCCAGTGTCGGCAGATCTCATCATATCTGTCACTGTCATTTGTCCTGATGGCTTCCAACTTTGTCTTCTGAGTTAACCTGTGTGAAGGCAGCAATGGTGCAGGTCTTCCTGTGGACCAGACGCCCCAGCCTGGCCTTCCCCTTGATAATGCTAGTAGGGAACCCCCATCCTATGACACAGGGCAGGCAGGAAGACAACCAGCTCAATGGGATCCACACCATATGCAATCACTAACAGCTGAGACTTCCTGTTTTCCACCAAGGCGGTGACAGTGTTAACCCCAGCTCAAAGGACAATCAGCCTCTTAGTGGGGACATTCCCTTTGCTGACAGCTTTCCTCTCAGCCCTGGGCAACAATCTCTGCTTCTTTCCTTGCTTTGTCTCTGGTCTGTATTTGCGGGCCAGTTTAAGCAGTTGAGTAGCTGTTCGGTGGCCTAACGCCTGGGTGAGCTGGTTAATCACAGGAGGTGCTTGTAGACATTGATAGAGAATAGCCCTTTGCTGCTGCAGCCAGGTATAGTGGGGCCATTTGACAAAGCAGGTGAGGTCCCTTTTGGATGGGATGTCCTGTCCAATGCTAAAATTCTTGGGCCTTTCCTCCAACAGGGGACTGACCACCTTCTTGGCCTCCTGCTTCTTCACAACAGCAGGGGCTGGGGCCACCATGTTCCCCTTAACCTCCCTTTCTTTTGTCATCTTGCATGGCGGGAGGGGATGGAGTTTTGTGGGGAACAAATGAGATAATCCATAAAGAATTTAGAGTAATGCCTGGCTCATTGTAAGTGTTCAGTAAACACTAAGGAATATACAAGAGATAAAAAGAGGCAGTGTCATTATGAGAAAAGCTGACTTTGAATCCTGGCTCTACCATTTACAAGTCGTTTGAGTTTGGAGAGGTGTTTAACTTCTTTGATCCTCAGTATCCTTATCTGGATTGTTGTAAAGGATTAGAGATAACGTATAAAGTACCTGACACAAAATAAACACTCAATAAAAGAATGCTGTTTGGGGCGCCTGGGTGGCTCAGTGGGTTAAAGCCTCTGCTTTCGGCTCAGGTCATGATCTCAGCGTCCTGGGATCGAGGCCCGCATCGGGCTCTCTGCTCGGCGGGGAGCCTGCTTCCTCCTCTCCCTGTCTCTCTGCCTGCCTCTCTGCCTACTTGTAATCTCTCTCTGTGTCAAATAAATAAATAAAATCTTAAAAAAAAAAAAAAAGAATGCTGTTTGGGCTCAGTGGGTTAAAGCCGCTGCCTTCGGCTCAGGTCATGATCCCAGGGTCCTGGGATCGAGGCCCACATTGGGCTCTCTGCTCAGCGGGGAGCTTGCTTCCTCCTCTCTCCTCTCTCTGTGCCTGCCTCTCTGCCTACTTGTAATCTCTCTCTCTGTGTCAAATGAATAAATAAAATCTTTAAAAAAAAAAAAAAAAGAATGCTGTTTATCCATTTCAGCAGTGGATGAGCGCTGTAGAGTTGAGCCAGTGGTATGGGATGAAATGATACAGGGTGTACGAAAGAACTGCTGCATCAGGTCTACTCAAAGTCTGACTTTTGGCATGGGAGAACTGCCAACAAAATCAGAAGACGGATTTGAGTTTTATTTCCATTATACACTGGCTTAGAACTTTGTGTAGATTTCTCTTTTTTTAAGATTTTATTTATTTATTTATAAAGATTTTAGTTATTTATTTGACAGAGAGAGACACAAAGAGACAGCGAGGGAACACAAGCAGGGGGAGTGGGAGAGGGAGAAGCAGGCTCCCCACTGAGCAGGGAGCCGGATGTGGGGCTCCATCCCAGGATGGGGTGATCTGACCTGAGCCCAAGGCAGACGCTTAATGACTGAGCCACCCAGGCGCCCCAAGATTTTATTTATTTGAGAGAGTTAGAGAGAGAGAGAGAGAGAGAGAGAGAGAGAGAGAGAGAGAACAAGTAGGACAGAGGGAGGGGGAGAAGCAGACTTCCCACTGATCAGGGAGCCTGACGCAGGGCTCAAACCCAGGACCCTGGGATGATAACCTGAGCTGAAGGTGGACACTTAACTGACTGAGCCACTCAGGCACCCCTGTGTAAATTTCTTAAACTAGACATCATTTTTTTCATCTATAAGTCCTGCTTCCTGCACACTTTTTTTTTTTTTTTTTTAAGTAGGCTCCAGGGCACCTGGGGGGCTCAGGGGGTTAAAGCCTCTGCTTTAAAGCTNCTCAGTGGGTTAAAGCCTCTGCTTTAAAGCTCAGGTCATGATCTCAGGGTCCTGGGATGGAAACCCTCATCAGGCTCCCTGCTCAGCAGGGAGCCTGCTTCCTCCTCTCTGCCTACTTGTGATCTCTCTCTCTGTGTCAAATAAATAAATAAAATCTTAAAAAAAAAATGAAGTAGGCTCCACACCCAGCATGGAGCCCAACACTCAGGGCCCTGAGATCAAGACTTGAGCTGCAATCAAGAGACAGATGCTTNAAAAAATGAAGTAGGCTCCACACCCAGCATGGAGCCCAACACTCAGGGCCCTGAGATCAAGACTTGAGCTGCAAAAAAGAGACAGATGCTTAACCGATTGAGCCACCCGGGGGGCCTCTCCTGCACACTTTTTAAAAGGAGAGAATTTAGGAGGCACCTGGGTGGCTCAGCTGTTAAGCTGCTGCCTTCAGCTCAGGTCATGATCCCAGGGTCTTGGGATCCAGCCCCACCTTGGGCTCCTTGCTCAGTGGGAAGCTTGACTTCTTCCTCTCCCACTCCTCCTGCGTGTGTTCCCCTCTCTTGCTCTCTCTCTGTGTCAAATAAATAAATAAAATCTTAAAAAGAAAAAAAGGATAGAATTTAGGAGCACCTACCTGGCTCAGTCCGTAGAGCATGTGACTCTTGATTTCAGGATTATGAGTTCAAGCCCCATGTTTATTTAAAAATAAAATCTTCGTTTTTAAAGATTTTATTTATTTATTTGACAGAGAGAGACACAGCAAGAGGGGGAAAACAAGCAGGGGGAGTGGGAAAGGAAGAAGCAGGCTTCCCCCAGCAGGGAGGTCGATGGGGAGCTCAATTCTAGCACTCTGGGATCATGACCTGAGCCGAAGGCAAACGCTTAACGACTGAGCCACCCAGGTGCCCTAAAAATAAAATCTTAAAAAAAAAAAAGATACAAGCCATAAAAATTCACCCTTTTAAAGTGCACAATCTGTGGTTTTTAGTATAGTCACGAAGTTGTGGAATCATCACCTCTAATTCCAGAACATTTTCATCACTTCAAAATACAAACCTCACTCCGCATTCCTTCCCTCTCCCAGTCCCTTGTAGCTCTACTTCCTGTCTCTATGGATTTACCTATTCTGGACATTTCATATAAATGAAATGAACAGTTTCAGAGCAAGTCCTCCCATATAACATACGGTCTTTCATGACTGGCTTCCTTCACTTAACATAATATTTTCAAGGATCATCCATGGTGTATCACGTATCAGTATCTTTTTATGACTGATATTCCACTGTACATATATACCACATTTTGTCTTCCATTCGTCTATTGATGGACATTTGCACTGTTTCCACTTTTTGGCTATTATGAATAATGTTTCTAGGAACATCATGGTAAACATTTTGTATGAACATGTTTTTTAAAGTTTATTTATAAGTCATTTATACATGCAACATGGGCTCAAACTCACCATGCGTAGATCAAGAGTCACATACTCTTGATAGCTCATATGGAAACTCTATGTTTCATTTTTGAGAAACTGCCCAACTGTTTTTCCGAAGCATCTGCACTATTTTACATTTCCACCGGCATTGTGAGAGGGTTTTAATTTGGAATTCTCACCAACACTTATTATTATAGCCATCCTATTTGGTGTGAGGTGGTATCTCACTGTGGTTTTGATTTGCATTTCCCAGAGAACTAAAGATGTTGAGCATCTTTTCATATACTTTTTGGTTATTTGAATACTTTCTTTGAAGACAAGTCTATTTTGCCCATTTATTCATTTATTTAATATTTATGTACGTATGTATGTATGTATGTAATGTCTACAGCCAGTATGGGGCTTGTACTCATGACCATGAGATCAACAGTCAAATACTCTACAGACTCAGCCAACCAGGCACTCCTATTTTGTCCATTTTCAAATTAGCTTTTTTTTTTTTTTTAACGATTTTACTTATTTATTTGAGAGAGAGAACGAGCAGGGGAAGGGCAGAGGGAGAGAGACAAGCAGACACCCTGCTCAGTGAGAAGCCCCACAGTGGGCTCTCATTATGGACTGAGCTGGATTCAGAGGCTTAACCGCTTAACGCACTGAGCCACCCAGTCACCCTAAAATCACCTTATCTTTTTATCGTTGAGTTCTAAGAGTTCTTTATATATTCTGGGTACTAATCCTTTAGGCACATCAGTTAGTTTGTAGATTAAATGATATAGTGGCTATGAGAGCTTTATAAACTGTAAGAGGTGTCACTAAACAAAGGTCCTTACAATTAGTGAAAGGACAGTAACATGAGATCCCACCGCTACAGAGCGAGCCCCCGTACCTCCTTGGCAAAACCTGCCGAGCAGCCGGGTACAGGCACATTCCCCACCCCACGAAGCCCCGCCTTCCGCCCTTTGACCTGCGCCATTTCCGGTTGGAGACGTGGCTCGAGGCCGCCATCTTGGCAAGAGGCAAAGCGGTAGCGGCTCCTGTCAGGGGGGCGGCAGGTCCGGAGCGGCCGGTGCTCCCCTTCCCCTGACCCCAGTCCCAGTGGAGCGGGAAGTGCGGGTGGACCCCCCCACCGTCCTCACCATGGTAAGATCCGAGCCAGGCCGAATTCCCAGGGTCTGGCTTCGGTCGGCCGCTCTGCCTGCCGGACGGCCTGGTGCTGGGGCCGAGGAGTCCCGCCCCGAGGGCCTGGAGCCGGCCGCTTCCCTCGGGGCCCGGCGACCAGTGTGGCCTTCCCCGCCCTGTGTCCGACCTCCCGGGAGATCCGAGGGACCTGCCCGCAGTCCCTCTCCCGTTGCGCCCACACCCCTTCCCCCCCACCCCACTGGGCACCTTCCTCTGCTTGGGCTCGGGGTGTTTGCTGTTCGAGAAGCTCTCAGTGGTGTGGCTGGGACCCTCGCGCTGCAAACCTCACACCTCGGCGCTCGTGTCCAGCGGGTTTCATGGGCGCCGGGCTCGGCCGGCTGGGCTTCTCTTGGGGCGAGGGGTGGGGGGCTTCCTTTCTTAGGGAATCAGCTCTCCTCCCATCCCCGGTGTTCGGTAGGCCCGGGATACTCGAAATCCAAGTCCATTGGTGTTCAGGACTCCGTTTGTTTGGATGGGGAAAATAGAGGAAAGTTCGAAAGGAGGCATAGAACAGGAAGGAGTGACTTCTAACACTAATTCGTAGGACCCAAGGGCCCCTGAAACCTTCCACTACTTCTCCAGAATTTAGGTGTGTCCATTTGTCACTGTTAGCATATGCGGTGTATGGAGCGTTGGGAAAAGGTGAGCGAGTAATAGAGAACACAGGCTGTTTTCAAGGAACTTACTGTTCGGCTGAAGTCAGATGTGTTGGTGGCATATCGTTATCAGAAGTCTCACGAGAGGGGAGGAGTAAGAAGGGGTTATACCGGGGGACCTGTTACTTGCCTTCAGATGCGTGATCTTTGTGTTCTCATCTGTGGTAGAGGTGGAGAAAATTAATGTGTGTGAGGACGGGACAGACAAAACACAGTGCTGACTCCACTAAATCTTGCTTTATCGCCACAATTTGTGGGTATTTGTGAAGTAAGAGAAATTCTTTGGTTTCAAATGAGCTAGTAATTTGTTCTTTAGTGTACTTTATGCTATCTTTTGAAGGATTTTCTTATTTTCTAGTTAGTAGATTAGTAACTGATTTAAAGCATCTTCGTACATACTTGAGATGACAGTATAATTTGGTGCCAGTAGTATTAAGTTCTGCTGACAACCTTTGGAGATGAGAACTTGGATGGTGGTGCGGTGGGATTTAACCACTGAGAGGTTTTTTTTTCAGCTTCAGGCAAATAAATTGCATCGAGACTGTTTGCCTCATAAAACTTTACTGTTGGACATAAACTTTCCAAAAACTCCTTTGTTCATTTCCACTAGGAGTCTTAGTATTTGGATAGTGATTTTTAAAATTCCTTTTCTATTTACATCCTGGTTGTATTTGTAGTGCATTTTGGAGCATGTTGTAATTTTAGTAGCCGGAGTAAAGCCTTGTATTATAGAAAGCAAATATAATCTTTGCAAAAATCTTGTTTGTTGAAAAGTTCTTGAAACAATATTTTTAATTCATTGATAACTGAGAGATGGTAAAGCCCCAGGTGTTAAGTGATAAGCATAAAATATGTTTTGCATGTCATTTGGATATGTATGCATATACATATAGTCGTGTCATGTATAAATATGCATTTAAAAAATTATATGGGACTTGGTATGATCTAGATACTGAGATTGCTGTATTCCGGAGAAAAATTTAGTACATTCAGCTCTGTTGAGTCGCAAAAGTCATTAAGTATTATTTCTATGTAATGTTTTTGGGTTTTATTCCTTTACAGAGAGATCCCTGAATGGTAGAATTGTCCAAATAGGGTCATGTTTTGTAAGATTTCTTGGATGTAAAAGTTGTAAGAAAACTTCTCAAAGTTGGGGCACCTAGCTAGCTTAGTCGGTAGAGCATACGACTCAATCTCAGGGTGATGAATTCAAGCACCACATTGGGTGTGGAGCCTACCTAAAAAATAAAATAAAATAAAATAATAAAACTTCTGAAAATTGATTTTTTTTCTCAACATTTTATAAATTTTTCTTTTCTTTTTTTTTTTTTTTAAAGATTTTTAAAATTTATTTGATAGACTGCGAGAGCAGGAACACAAGCAGGGGGAATGGGAGAGGGAAAGCAGGCTTCTTTTTCACTGAGCAGGGAACCTGATGTGTGTGGCTCGATCCCAGGACCCTGGGATCATGACCTGAGCCAAAGGCAGACACAACAACTGAGCCACCCGGGCACCCCAAATTTTTCAAACATCTAGCAAAGTTGAAATGACTTCAGTAACACCCGTATGAGGAGTGGCTAGATTCTGTACCATTTCACTATAGTTGTTTCATCACTCATTTAATCATTAGCCAGCCAGCCCTCTCTTCTTTTTTTTTTAATTAAAAAAAGAGTGAATTGCACATATCAGTACATAAACATTGTATGTGGGTTTTTGTTTTTTGTGGGTTTTTTTTTTTGAGCTATATCATTTTCCTTTATTTCAAATTTTTAAAGTTGATACACAATGTTAACATTAGTTTCAAGTGGGGGAGCTTAGGTGGTGCAGTCCGTTAAGTTGTCCAGCCCTTGGTTTCTGCTTGGGTCATGATCTTAGTGTCCTGAAATTGAGCCCTGAGTCAGGCTCTCTGCTCAGTGTGGAGTTGGCTTGGGACTCTCTCTCCCTTTCCCTCTGCTTCTCCCCACTGCATGTGCTCTCTCCCTCTCAAATAAATAAATCTCGGGCGCCTGGGTGGCTCAGTGGGTTAAAGCCTCTGCCTTCAGCTCAGGTCATGATCTCAGGGTCCTGGGATCGAGGCCCACATCCGGCTCCCTGCTCTGCGGGGAGCCTGCTTCCTCCTCTTTCTCTGCCTTCCTCTCTGCCTACTTGTGATCTCTCTCTCTCTGTCAAATAAATAAAATCTTAAAAAAAAAAAAAAGAATGCCTTAAAAAAATCTTAAAAAACAAAACAATTTAGTTTCAGATGTAATAAATGTTGATTTTTGAAAAATAAATTACCTTTGGGTTTAGCTGCAGAAGTTAGCACAAAATGTCCTGTATTAGGAAGTCCTAGTAGAGGAAGTAGATGAACAAATGTAAAACAAATGGCTTAAATTGAAGAACAAAAAAGAGTATCTTTTAATTTGATCTTTTTTCTTCAAATTAATGACAACATGTTCTTATTTTTCTTTTCTTTCTTCATTTTTATTTTTTAAAGGTTTTATTTTTAAGTAATTTACATGCAGCGTGGGGCTCAAACCCACAACCCTGAGATCAGGAGTCACACATTCCACTGACTGAGCCACCCAGGCACCCCAATAAATTTAAATTTGAATAAACGACATGAAGTCTCATGGTAGCATCTGTAAGATCTTTGCTTACCTACAGAATGCTGTTCTTATTCACTCAGTATAGCAATGAATGAACTAGAGTGGACACATTCAATATAAATGATAATATTCAGTTCCAAAAGTCATTAGTTATTAAAAAGCTAGATTTGGGGCACCTTGGTGGCTCAGGTGGTTAAGCATCTGCCTTTGGCTCCAGTCATGATCCCAGGATCCTGGGATGGAGTCCCACATCAGGCTCCCTGCTCATTGGGGAGCCTGCTTCTCCCTCTGCCTCTGCCTCTCTCTCTCCGTCTCTCTGTCTTTCACGAATAAATAAAAAGAAAAAAAAAAAAAGCTAGATTTGGGTTTGTGTGAATTATCTGTACAAATTGAGGGAGAAACTGAAATCCTACACAATAATATCAGTCCCCAATTAGGGGATTATTATTGTTTTTATTTTCTTTTGTATATAATACAACAGCTGCACAGCTTTTGTTTTCTTTATGTATCTTCCTGATTGTTGTGTGAGAGGACAGCAAAGAGTGAAAATGATTTTCTTGAGTTTCCATTGATTTGCCATCTATTTATTCTCCAAATAGAAACTTTACTGCAGAAACTGAGAACAGTTTTATTTATTCTCTACAAGAAACTCAAGAAACTTGTGATGAGCTTAAAACTCTCACTGAGTAACTTCCCAAGTTTTAGGTTTTGTATGTGATCTATATTTTATTGTAATCTTCCCTCTGATTCTGTCATGCAAACAGGAAAGACAAAGTGGCCCTCTCTGACAGTTGTAGAAACTACCCTTAATATGCTCATTAATCAAATATATGTGAATATACATATATATATGAGAATATATATGTCCTCATTACAGTGAATTACAAAGAAGAAAGTGACTGCCTAAATCTGGAAGTGAGAAATATGAAAGCATTTAGAGGTTCAAGGAAATCTTTGGCTTTTTTTCTTTAGAGAATTATGCATGTTTATGCTGAATTACTACCTGTTATTCTTGGACCTCTATCACTAGTGAGGATGAAGGGATGGTACAGCAGCTTATCTCACACATGTACTGTGCACACGCATGATTTGTTTAGATGAGGTACTTGCCTTTTAGCAGCTTAGTGTTAATGTAAAATACTGTTCCAAAGTAGTTGCTACTGGAGCAGTGGGTGTGAAGTGGAGGTATTGTACATTTTTAGTTGCTGTAAAGTTTTCAGATGCTTAACTTCTAGAATCATAAAGATGGGAAGGCACTTTAGATTTCATATAAACTAATCTCTGTTCTGGGGAAGCAGTTAAGTGACTTATGCAGTACATAATTAGTTATAGAGGCAGAACAGAAACCTAATTCATGGGCGCCTGGGTGGCTCAGTCGGTTAAGCCACTGCCTTCGGCTCAGGTCATAATTCCAGGGTCCTGGGATCGAGTCCCACATTAGGCTTACTGCTCGGCGGAGACCCTGCTTCTCCCTCTCCCTGTGCCTGCTGCTCTGCCTACTTGTGCTCTCTCTCTCTCTCTCTCTCTCTGTCAAATAAATAAATAAAATCTTAAAAAAAAAAAACTCTAAAAAAAAAAAAGAAAAGAAACCTCTGTCAACTTCGTGGTCACTCTGATTGTGGTGTCTTCGGTATTTTGAGGTTTAGAGCCTTACTTAAAGTGGGGCACTTTGATCCTACTTTGGGAGCCTTATTTTGCTTGTACCTATGTAATGGAATCACTCAAAGAGAGTCTCAGAGTTTTCCTGCTTAGGTCCTACTATTTTACCCCACTGTTTCTTCATCTTTACATACTCAGATCCCCCAGTTAATCAAAGCATAATTCTTTTTTTATGGGAAGGGTAGAGGGAGAAGTGAACTCCCCACTGAGTAGGGAGTCCAACATGGGGCTTGATCCCAGGATCCTAGATCATTACCTGAGGCAAAGACAGACATTTCACCGACTGAGCCTCCCACACACCCCAATCTTGTGACCAAGAGTCACAAGCTCTACCGACTGATCCAGCCAGAGCCCCTGCCCTCCTTTTTATTTTTAATTGAGGTATAATTCACATACAGTAAAATTTAGCTTTTTAAATTCTGATTCAGTAGATGTTTTAGTATATTCACAGTTATACGACCATCACTGTCTCTCTCTGTCAAATAAATAGTCTTTAAAAAAAAGTTAAAAACAGGGAATTGCCACAGTGTACACTTTAAATATCTTATAATTTTATGTCATTTATATCTTAATAAAACCAAATTAAAAATATAGCCAAATTAAAAATATAGCCAAAATAAAAATAAAGACATGGAATGGAGGATTTCTTTTGAGAAATACATGTTATGATAACTATTTTGCATTTTTATTCTTTCTCTGGTATCCTTTACTATCCTCAATATATCCTCTTTCCTCATATGAGGGTGATGGCAAAAACCTCCCAACTAGTTAATGACGGCAAAACTACATTTCTTGAGTACAAAACTATTTATTTTAAAGATTTTTTTAAAAATTTACTTGACAGAGAGAGAGAGAGAGAGAGATCACAAGTAGGCAGAGAGGCAGGCAGAGAGAGGAGGAAGGAGGCTCCCCACTGAGCAGGGAGCCCGATGCGGACTCGATCCCAGGACCCTGGGTTCATGACCTGAGCCGAAGGCAGAGGCTTTAATCCACTGAGCCATCCAGGTGCCCCAAAACGATTTATTTTAAATATATATAAATATCTGGGGGAAAGTGGTTTTGGACTTTTAAACTAGCTTATTTGCCATTCTTAAAGTAATCAACTGGTAATTTTTATACTCTCTACCTCTCTAAAGGCCTAAAACATTTTCTGCTCTTTCTATTTTATTTTATTTTTGTTTATTTATTTGACAGAGAGTGAGAGCATATAGGCAGAATAGCAGGCAGAGGGAGAGGGAGAAGCAGGCTCTCTACTGAGCAGGGAGCCCGATGTGGGGCTTGATGCCAGGACCCTGGGATCATGTCTTGAGCTGAAGGCAGCCGCTTAACTGGCTGAGCCACCCAGGCACCCCTGCTCTTTTAAAAGTAACTAATTTACAAAACAAGATTCTTCCTAAGAGTATTTATGATTTAGGACTTTTTAAAAAAAATTTATTTATTTGACAGAGAGAGAGTACAGCAGGAGGAGCGGCAGGCAGAGGGAGAAGCAGACTCTGCTGATCGGGAAGCCCCACGTGGGGCTTGATTCCAGGACCCTGGGATCCTGACCTGAGTTGGAGGCAGATGCTTAACCAACTGAGCCACTCAGGTGCCTCTGATTTAGGACATTTTTCTTTTTAAAGATATTTATTCATTTATGTATGTATGTATGTATGTATGTATGTATTTGAGAGAGAGAGAGAGAGAGAGAGAGCAAGCACAGAGGGAGAGTGAGAGGGAGAAGCAGACTCCCTGCTGAGCTGGGAGCCCCACTGGGGACTCAATCCCAGGACCCTGGGACCATGACCCAAGCCGAAGGCAGTCACTTAACCAACTGAGCCACCCAGTTGCCCTGATTTAGGACATTTTTAAAAAACTTTTTCCCTGCTTTTAATTTTTTTCTCCCTGCTTTAGTTTTATTTGCATTTATTTTATGCAGAATTTACTCCCAGGCCATAAGTCTTTGTTTCTTCAGTTTCTTTTGGAGTTTCTTTTTCTTCTATGCAGCTTCCTCTTCTGGTTTAGGAACAGTCTCCTGTTTTTCAGTAAGGATCATCTCAGTGGGGCAGAGAGAGCTCATGTCTGGGTAGATCCGACCGTGAGCTCTGTAAGTTCTTGCTGCATCTTGGGGGCTTTGTTCAACTGGATGTGCTCAGTGACCAGAGAATCTATGTCTAAACCCTTAAGTTCAGCATTACTCTCTGCATTTTTAAGCATCTGCAGTAAAAATTCAGCACTCTTTGGGCCACCAACCTTGTGTCCAGCTCCACTGTTTGGCTTGGGCACATCTACCAACTCCACCATTACTGGTCAGGATGGCACACATTGCTTCTGTAAAGTGACGTCCTTCAGGTACTTGGTGGCTTTCAGATATACATACCCTTGATGACCTGGAAGGTTTCACATGTGTTCTTAAAGTGAACACAAAGATGTGAACCTCTTGATTTGCATGGTTTTGTAGGGTCGTCTGGGTGGAGTGAATAATGAACCATTTTCAGAGATCACCTCCGGCTGCTTATGGGAATAGCTAAAAACTCTTTAATTCTATGCAGCATAAGAGTAACTTTAAGCTGGGATAATTAAATTTCAGTGTGGAGTTTATAGTAGTAAAAAATAGATCCATTTGGTAGAGGGAAATTATTTGTACAAGTTAGAGATCACTTTTCCAATATAAATTGTTTTTACCTAGCCGCTTGGAAAGAAACATGATGGTAATTACCTCCCAAATACCTAGTTACCTATTCTTGATGGATAAGGACATTGTGTTCTCCTATAATTATTATTAGATCTGTTTTGATGTAATTAGACTATAAGAATATTTGAATTGACTAACTTGTTTTTTCTCCAAGTTGCTCACCTGTAGAGGACAGGTTTCTGAAAGCTGAGAAACCTGACCAGTGGGATGTTGATATTTCAGAGGTCGTATTCCAGCATTGAGGCTTCCAAAATGTTACTTGTATTTGTGAATTCTTGGGATCCTGCACTGCAGAGACGTTGAACACTGTACTTAAATTTTCTTACTCCCCTGCTAATGACATTTGAGGTCTCCTTTTCTTCCTTTGGTGCTTTTTGTTTTTGTTTTTTGTTTTTTTAAGACTTTATTTCTTTATTTGAGAGAGAGAAGAGAGTGTGAGTGCACAAGCAGGGGGAGTGGCAGAGGGAGAGGCAGGCTTCCTGTCAAGCAGGGATCCCAATGCAGGGGCTGGATCACAGAACCCTGGGATCATGATCTGAGCCAACGGCAGACACTGAACTGACTAAGCCACCCAGGCTCCCCTAGTGCTTGGTTTTGTTTAATGAATGCCAGAAAAAAGGTTGTTGGTCTTGGTCATTGACGGGTGTCAAAACCTGTGTGAAACATTGAGTCATTTAGTTTTTCATTTTACAGATTGTTTACATAAGTAGGATAGTGGGATGGAATTATTAATCAAAGAACAAAAGGTAAGTTTGGGCGTGCTAGATTAGTTCCATGTCCTAAGGGGGAAAAAAAGGAATGATCAGGGGTTTATATATAAATCTTTAATCTGCCTGGTCAGACCTCTTTTTTCACTGTGGAGATTTCTGTTCCTAGAAGAAGTTTGAACTATTCTTTATGGGTCTGCCAAAGCAGCCCATTTCTGAGTCATAGGAAATCTGTTAACAAATGTATTTGTAGACTTGGCAAAAGTTTTTTTTTTTTTTTAACTAAGTTTTTCTTAAGGTAAGTTATTGAAAAATAGGACTGATAGTTCCATTTTGCTCCACTGTAGTTTTATTTTATGAATTATGTACTAGAATTAAAAGAGCAATGAAGTAGAGTTTGAAAGTCAGCATTCTGGTAATCATATCACTAAGTAACCGAGTGTGTCGTTCTTTGGAAGATCTGAGGATGCTAACAAAACAGATGTGAAGAAATGATTAGTACTTACTTAGACGTATGTTCTTGGCAGGTGCTGTTGGCAGCAGCGGTCTGCACGAAAGCAGGAAAGGCTATTGTTTCTCGACAGTTTGTGGAGATGACCCGAACGCGGATCGAGGGCTTGCTAGCAGCTTTTCCAAAGCTCATGAACACTGGGAAACAACATACGTTTGTTGAAACAGAGAGTGTAAGATATGTCTACCAGCCTATGGAGAAACTGTACATGGTGCTGATCACTACCAAAAACAGTAACATCTTAGAAGATCTGGAGACCCTAAGGCTTTTTTCAAGAGTGGTAAGAGTCTTTTTGTAATCGTGGTCATAGTTTTCTGCTTTAAATTTTCACTGTGAAACTTTTTTTTCCCCCAAGCAGCTGATGCTTATCAGTTTGTATGCTGTATGCCCCCACCAACAGTTTATTATTACAGCTCCTTATTCATTCAGCAGACACCGTGTGTCCTCCTAGACTATAAGTACCCCAAAAGAGAATGTGCGAACTGACCTTTCATTTATTTTTCTTTTTTTTTTTTTTTTTGGGTTCAGGGGTTTATTGTTATAAAGCAGCTTACATAATGAGGAAGCAGTGATTGTTTATTCACAGTGATTGGTTATACTATTAGAATTTTCTTAAATGAGGAAAATTGATTAGTGATTACCTCATACCAATTTTGGGGGCCAGTTTAAGTTTCACCAATGATTTTCAGAGACATAAGTAAAAAATGAGCCAGGTCAAATTAATCTTGCAAAATAAACTAAGTTAAGCTTTGCTTGTATGACTGACCTGGTTTTGTCTGCTCAGAATTTTCAGGCTTGGTCTCTTATTTTTGTTTTCTTTTGTTTTTGACTTATTTTTTTTCAATTTATTTATTTTTTAATTTTTTATTCTTTGCCCCAGGGGTACAGGTCTGTGAATCATCAGGCTTACATCTTTCACAGCATTCACCAAAGCACAAACCCTCCCCAATGTCCATAACCCATCCACCCTATCCCTACCCTCCCACCCCCCAGTAACCCTCAGTTTGTTTTGTGAGATTAGGAGTCTCTTATGGTTTGTCTCCTTCCCCATTCCATCCTGTTTCATTATTTTTCCCTCCCTGCCCCCCATGACCCCCACCCTGCCCCTCAAGTTCCTCATATCAGAGAGATCATATGATAATTGTCTTTCTCTGATTGACTTACTTCGCTCAGCCTGACCTTTCATTTCTTAAACGGTTGCTTCAGTCTGTTTTTGTGGTTCTGATACTTGTTTGTCCATATTTTTAGATAGTATTCATTAGGTAAGGCTTATTGATATATACACCTCCCCCCACACACACACTCTTTATGCCAAAGTCTTGCTAACGAAGGGATTCAGGTTCTTTTGAAATTTGTGTATTCTGTTTTATTTGCAATGTGTGTATTTTAAAGGATAAAACTTGGGAAACATAAAGGCTGCTAAATTTTAAATCTTTCTTTTCTATTGCTGCCCATGATTAGATCCCTGAGTATTGCCGAGCCTTAGAGGAGAATGAGATATCAGAGCACTGTTTTGATTTGATTTTTGCTTTTGATGAAATTGTTGCCCTGGGATACCGGGAAAACGTTAACCTGGCACAGATCAGAACCTTCACGGAAATGGATTCTCATGAGGAAAAGGTGTTCAGAGCAGTTAGAGAGGTAAATACATAGGGTCTTCTTTGGGACTTCTTGTTTGTGTGTCTTTCTTTTAGGGTTTACTGTTTTCCTGTTCTCATTTGCTAGTATAGACTGTACTCAAAGCCACGTCGATGGGTGTCTCTTTTTGTAGACTCAGGAACGTGAAGCCAAGGCTGAGATGCGGCGCAAAGCGAAGGAATTACAGCAGGCCCGAAGAGATGCAGAGAGACAGGGCAAAAAAGCACCAGGATTTGGAGGATTTGGAAGTTCTGCAGTATCTGGAGGCAGCACAGCTGCCATGATCACAGAGACTATCATTGAAACCGATAAACCAAAAGTGGCACCTGCACCAGCCAGGTATAATTCAGTGTATCATCAGCAACCCTAGAAAGGCAGATGAAGGCTGTATGTGTATATTTTGGAGTGGTACCTGATTTCTGGGCAAGTCGAAAATTATGAGTGACTTGATGAAGTAAGATGTAATATTAAATTTGGCTATATAATAAAGGGATAAAGGAGAAATCTGAATGTGGTGGGGAATTTTTTTTTGTGTAAAAGAGGTTTCTTTTATAAATTGTACCATGAGAGTTGCCTTATTTTGGGAGAAGAGGGGATATTTAGAACAGTTTTTTTTGTTTTTTGTTTTTTTTTTTAAAGATTTATTTATTTGACACAGAGAGAGAGATTACAAGTAGGCAGAGAGGCAGGCATAGAGACAGGGAGAGGAGGAAGCAGGCTCCCCGCCGAGCAGAGAGCCCAATGCGGGCCTCGATCCCAGGACGCTGAGATCATGACCTGAGCCGAAAGCAGAGGCTTTAACCCACTGAGCCACCCAGGCGCCCGAAGAGGGGATATTTAACTGTTTATGGGTTTTTAAAAATCTTGGTGTGAATGGATTTCTGGAATGGAATCTGTGAACTACCTGAACGTATATGCAAGAGTTTGTTTATGCACAGATATATTTATCAGGATGGAAAGCACAGTTTTCTTTTTTTTCTTTTTTTTTTTTTTAAAAGATTTTATTTATTTATTTCACAGAGGGAGAGAGATCACAAGGAGGCAGAGAGGCAGGCAGAGAGAGAAAGGGGGAAGCAGGCTCCCGGCTGAGCAGGGAGCCCGATGCGGGCCTCGATCCCAGGACGCTGAGATCATGACCTGAGCCGAAAGCAGAGGCTTTTAACCCACTGAGCCACCTAGGCGCCCGGAAAGCACAGTTTTCATCTGATCACGCATGCTTATATAAATGGACCTTTGGTCTTTAGGTCCTTGAAGCTTATGTATTTATTTTATTTTATTTATTTATTGGAGAGAGAGAGAGAGAGAATGAGCAGAGGGAAGAGGGAGAAGCAAGCTTCCCACTGAGCAGGGAGCCCAGTGTGGGACTCAGTCCTAGGCCCCTGGGATCATGACCTGAGCTGAAGGCAGATGCTTAACTGAACCACCCAAGCACCTGAAGCTTACGTATTAATAGTGACTCAGCTGCCAGTGTGGGCAGGGAATAAGTCTAGTGTTCCACTAAACCCTCAGATGCTTGGGTTTTGCCTCTGCCTGCCACTCTGCCTGCTTGTGCTCTCTCTCTCTCTCTCTGACAAATAAATAAATAAAATCTTTACCCAAAAAAAAAGAACAGCTTCAGGGAAAGCTTGAATGCTCTGGGGTTATTAATTAATGTTTTTTAGTCGTGATGTTTTTCTTATTTTGTTATTTCTTATTCTTTCACTTAGGCCTTCAGGCCCCAGCAAGGCTTTGAAACTTGGAGCCAAAGGGAAGGAAGTAGATAATTTTGTGGACAAATTGAAATCTGAAGGTGAAACTATCATGTCCTCCAATATGGGCAAGCGTACTTCTGAAGCAACCAAGGTGCATGCTCCACCCATTAATATGGAAAGGTAAGCAGTAACTTTTTCAGTAAGGACAGATCACATATAATGTGTAAAAATGTTTATTTCAGTGTATTATAAATATTTTGTGTATCTTTTAATTTTTTCTGACTTAAAAGAGTTAAGAGTATATCCTATATTTTAACATGGGGTATTTTTTTTTTCTCCCGTTACCCATGATTGGGGGCTCTCAGCTGTGTATTTTCTGTGGAGTTTAGAACTTACCTTTTATTAACTCTCTGCTGGCTAAGTTTTTGTTTTTGTTTTTTGAGCATGTGTGCAGAGAGCTGCAAAGGGAGAGGGATTTTTAGATTTTTATGAGCGAGAGAGTTCATGTGCACAAGCATGGGGAAGGGCAGAGGAAGAAGGAGAGACTCTCAAGCAGACCTCCCCGCTTAGTGCAGAGCCCCATGCGGGGCCACGTGGGGCTCGATCTCATGACCCTGAGACCATGACCTGAGCTGAAATTAAGAGTCTGACATTTAGCCGACTGAGCCACCCAGGCACCCCAGTGTGCTGGCTAAATTTAAAAGTAACTTGTCTTAGGGTGTCTGGCTAGCTCAGTTGGTGGAGCACGCGACTCTTGATCTCGGGGTTGAGTTTGAGCACCACGTTAGGTGTAGAGATTACTTAAATAAATAAAACTTTAAATAAAAGTTTGAGATAAAAAATAATAAAATAAAACGTAAGGAAACAAAAAGTAACTTGTCTTTATGTCTAGCGTGTGCCTGGTCTCTTAAAGTGAACTTGAATTAGAGGGCTAGCACTGTGGTGACCTCTGCACTGTATTTTGGCAGGTCTTCTCTTAATTAAACTTCAAGGGGAACCAGTCTTTAATACAAAATTTATGAATATCTTTAACAGTAAATTACCATTATCTTTTGCCTTTTCAGTGCTTGAACCCAGTATAGAATTTTTTTTTAAGATTTTATTTGTCAGAGAGAGAGAACACACAAGCAGGGGGAGCGGCAGGCAGAGGGAGAAGCAGGATCCCTGCTGAACAAGGAGCCCGATGTGGAACTCAATCCCAGGACCTTGGGATCATGACCTGAATAGAAGCCAGATGCTTAACTGACAGCCACCTAGGCGTCTGAGTATAGAATATTTTGATTTGTCTCTTATGTCAGGACTGGTTCGTAACATTTTTAGTTACCAAGTTTACATATTCAGGACTCAGATTTCTTGACTTGAAGCTCAGACTTCTCTGTTGCTGATGGTTTTGGGGTCAAGTGAGATGAATCTGAGGGGCGCCTGGGTGGCTCAGTTGGTTAAGCATCTGCCTTCGACTCAGATCGTGATCCCAGGTTCTGGGATCGAGCCCCACGTCGGGCTACCTGCTCAGTGGGGAACCTGCTTCTCCCTCTCCCTCTGCCTGCTGCTCTGCCTACTTGTGTTCTATCTCCCTGTAAAATAAATAAAGAAAATCTTTAAAAAAAGAAAGAGAGAGGGCGCCTGGGTGGCTCAGTGGGTTAAAGCCTCTGCTTTCGGCTCAGGTCATGATCTCAGCGTCCTGGGATCGAGGCCTGCATCGGGCTCCCTGCTCAGCAGGGAGCCTGCTTCCTCCTCTCCTTGTCTCTCTGCCTGCCTCTCTGCCTACTTGTGATCTCTCTCTCTCTGTGTCAAATAAATAAATAAAATCTTTAAAAAAAAAAAAAAAAAAAGAGAGAGAGAGAGAAAGAAAGAAAGATGAGTCTGAGAGGATACTTTTATCACATGTACACAAGAATATTTTGTATGTCCTCTTCTGCATGAGATGAACAGTTATGTTATACGGACATAAATCAATGAAATCACTGAAGCTTCCGTGCTGTTCCTAGTGGTTACTTTGAGAGCGACAGAGGCTTGACACTGTTTAAAAAACATGTTGGAAACCATCATGTATTACAGAGGGCTTGAGACTCTTTTCTAAATAATGAAATATTTTTTGAGCATGGAGCAAACTCTTGTGAAAGTAAATGGGACCCTGTGTGTGCGTGAGCAGGGGAGGGGGCAGAGGCAGAGGGGGATAATGCTAAGCAGACTCCCTGCTCAGCGTGAAGCCCAGTGTGGGGCTCGATCTCACGACCTTGACATCATGACCCGAGCTGAAATCAAGAGTTGGAGGCTCAACTGACTGAAACCACCAGGTGCCCTGACCCTACACTGTTTTAAGATACACTCCTTTGAGGCAACCCTTTTGGGACTCCTCTCACTCTTGAGAGCTTTTTCTGTATCTCCACTTAATAAACTTTTCTGTGGCCTTACTTACTAAACAAAACAAAACAAAACAAAAAGATACACTCCTCTGTGGTCTTGTGTATCATGCCTTTGTTTCTGGAAAGACTTACATGTTGGAACAAAGTAGGATGCCAGAATATTCTTTTTAGTGTCTGCAGTTCACCCAGTTAAAAATAGTTTTAGTTAAAAAAATATGGATAGATTGTACTTAGTAGATAAAGTGTACTGCCCAAAGCAGTAACACTTTTCATTTTACTTATTTTTTATTAGGTTATATATTCATATAGTTCAAAATTTAAAAGGCTCAAAAAGTATTACAGAGGCCCCTGGGTGGCTCAGTCCATTAAGTGTCCAACTCTTGATTTCAGCTCAGGTTGTGATCTCAGGGTCGTGAGATTGAGTGCTGTGTCAGGCTCTTGCTTAGTGTGGAGTCTGCTTGTCCCTCTCCCTCTGCTCCTCACCCTTCCTACTTAAGTAAATTAATTAAATTAAATCTAAGGGGAGAAAAAGTATTATAATAAAAAGTCTTTCTCCCACCCAGCCTGGCAAGTTTCTCTTTTTGGAGGCAACTAGTATTAACTAGTTTTTTGGCATATGCTTCTGAGAAGTGTAGTCTATATGTAGGTGAGTAAAAACATATATATCTAATTTTTTTTATTCTTTAATACATAAGTGGTAGCATACTAGATTTTCCAGTTAGCCTTTTCATTTATTTTGGAGATGAGAATATCCTTATTTGAAGCTATAAAGACATGACTTCTAAATGTAATACTTGATCCTAGACTGGATCTCGTACTACTTTATTTTTTTTTCTTTTACAGACTTTATCCATTTATTTATTTCATAGAGAGTGACACTGAACATGCGTGAGTTGGGGGGAGGAGCAGAGGGTGAGGGAGAAAGAGAATCCTAACCAGACTGCACTGAGCATGGAACCCAACGCAGGGCTCGATTCCAGGACCCTGAGGTCATGACCTGAGCCGAAATCAAGAGTTGGATGCTCGACTGACCGAGCCGCCCAGGTGCCCTGGAATCTTGTGCTACTTTAAAGGACATTACTAGGTCAACTGACAGACTGGCATATGGATGGTAGAGTAGAGAAAGTATCAATGTCAGTTTGCGAAGTTAGTAACAGTGCTGTGGTTATGTAAAATAATATCCCTATTCTCACAAGGTGTACTCTGAAGTGTTTAGGGGTAAAGGGCCATGATGTGTATAATCTGCCTGTATGTGGATCAGGAAAAAAAGTGGTAGAGAATATGCAAATGATAAAACAAATGGTGGGATGAAATGTATTTTAAAAAGGTATAAATGTATTCCTAGTATAATTTTAATTTTTTAGTTTCTGAAATTATTTTCAAATGAAAAGCATTTTCAGTTGTTAACCTCTTTTTTCACAGCTGCTTAGTATTCATTTTTGTGGATATACCTGTATGTATTTAAGCAGTTCCGTATTGATGGACATTTAAGTTATTTCCAAACTTCTATTGTGAACAGTTCTTAAGTGAATAACTACTACATTGTTCACACAGGTGGGAACTTGTCTGTGGGATAAAAGATTTAATGCTTTAAATTCTGTGCATATAGCAACAGCACCTTAAAATAAGTTGTTGATGGCTAATCACCATTAAACCCTGGAGAAAGGGAATTCTGGTTTCTACCTTTATGAACAAATTTATTACTTTTTCTCTACAGTGTGCACATGAAGATTGAGGAAAAGATCACACTGACTTGTGGACGGGATGGAGGATTGCAGAATATGGAATTGCATGGCATGATCATGCTTAGGATCTCAGATGATAAATTTGGCCGAATTCGTCTTCATGTGGAAAATGAAGATAAGAAAGGGGTGCAGCTACAGGTGTGTAGAGGCTTGGATAAGGGAATATTAAGACTTGGGTTTGTCTGGGGTGCCTGGGTGGCACAGGCTGTTAAGTATCTGCCTTCAGCTCAGGTCATGATCTCAGAGCCCTGGGATTGAGCCCCATATCAGATTCCCTGCTCAGCAGGGAGTCTGCTTCCCTTTCTCCCTCTGCCCCTCGCCCCTGCTTGTGCTCTCTCTTGCTGTGTCTCTCTCAAATAAGTAAATAACATCTTTAAAAAAAAAAAAAAAGACTTCAGTTTGTCTGCCTAGCACAGTCTTTCGCAATTGGAGTTTCTCATGAACTACAGAACATATAAAATTAATGTATATAACTAGTGCCATTCTAGATGCCTAGGAAAGAAGTTAATTTATCACATCCAGTGGATACCTTGAGGCAGTAAATCTCTTACTAGGTGGGTTGAGAGCAACTGACAGTTGTATTATGATGCACTTTATAATAGTGGAATTGAATGAAAGGTCATTTTGAAATTGAATTAATGACTTTATACTCATTAACAGAGGTACAGATAGATGCTTATTTGTTACTCTTATGCAAAGAGTAAAATAATTCAGGATATTGCTTGAGATACAGTTTTTAAAAAATGGCAAAGTTTTTTTGAAGATGTATTTACTGAGAGAAAGAGCGCACGTGAGAGCAGGGGGAGGGGCAGAGGGAGAGAAACAAACCCCTGTTTAGTGCAGAGCGCACTGTGGGGCTCAGTCCCAGGACCCTGAGATCATGACCTGAGCTGATGTCAGAAGCTTAACCAACTGAGCCACCCTGGTACCCCTGAAAGGCACTATCTAGTGGTGTTTTTGAAAAGTCAATAAAAATCCTTAAAAAATAAATATGTATGTTCTTCTACCTGGATGTGTGTGAAACTTCTTTGTATTATTACAGTTGTTTTGTCACATTTCATTTAAATGGTTGATCTTGTATTTCTTGTCACAAGAACAAAGAATTTTCAGGGAAGAATGTATCTTTTTGTCCGTTTTTCCCCCATAACAGCACAAAGTTGTCTTTTGGAAGTAGTGCTTAGAGTTTTGACAGTTTTGCTGGCTCTTAAAGTATATGTAGGCTACTGTCCAGGAGTTCTTTCTTTTCCCTTTTCTCTCTTTGTCTCTCTCCCTCTCTCTCTCTTTTTTTTTAAAGATTTTATTTATTTATTGAAGAGAAAGAGAGAGAGCAGTGGGGTGAGGGGCAGAGGGAGAAGCAGACTCCCCACTGAGCGGGGATCCCATCTCTGGGCTTGATCCTGGGACTTCGGGATCATGACCTGAGCAGATGCTTAACTGATTGAGCCACTCGGCACTCCTTCCTTTTCTCTCTTAATAATGACTTCTTTTTTTTTTTTTTTAAGATTTTATTTATTTATCTGACAGAGAGAGATTACAAGTAGGCAGAGAGGCAGGCAGAAAGAGAGGAGGAAGCATGAGATCATGACCTGAGCCGAAGGCAGAGGCTTTAACCCACTGAGCCACCCAGGCACCCCAATAATGACTTCTTTTTAAAAGATTAGTCCGTCTTAGTTGGCCTGAGTTTGAACAACTTTAGTGCTCTGGGCAGAATTGCAACTAACTTTCCACAGAGCTTTTCCCTCTCCTGCTTTCTGACTGTAAGGCCAAGGACTACTGTATGACCAAGGCATCTGATCAGTTGTCTTCTACTTGGCTTGCTTGTCCCTACCAGGATATTGCTTTCTATGAAGTATTTTTAGAAAGGACTTGGTTAAAGGTCTTCAGCTTTCTTAATTACAAAATTATTAACTTGTTCAATCACAAAGTGCCTTAGAGTGGAAGTTACTTTTTTAATTGCTATTTTTAAAAAGATTTATTTTATTTTATTATTTTTAAAAAATTTTTATTTATGGGCGCCTGGGTGGCTCAGTGGGTTAAAGCCTCTGCCTTCGGCTCAGGTCATGATCTCAGCGTCCTGGGATCGAGGCCCGCATCGGGCTCTCTGCTCAGCAGGGAGCCTGCTTCCTCCTCTCCCTGTCTCTCTGCCTGCCTCTCTGCCTATTTGTAATCTCTTTCTCTCTGTGTCAAATAAATAAATAAAATCTTAAAAAAAATTTTTTTTTTATTTATTTGACAGAGGGAGAAAAAGCAAGAGTGGGAATATAAGCAGGGGGAGTGGGAGAGGGAGAAGCAGGCTTCCCATGGATCAGGGAGCCCGATGTAGGGCTCGATCCCAGGTCTCTGGGATCATGACCTGAGCCGAAGGCAGATGGTTAACTGACTCAGCCACCCAGGTGCCCCTATTTAATTTATTTTTTAAAGATTTTATGTATTTGAGATAGCACGAGTCGGGGCAGAAGGAGAGGGAGAAGCAGGCTCCCAACTGAGCAGGGAGCCCAGTGTGGGGCTTGATCCCAGGACCCTGGGATCATGACTTGAGCCAAAGGCAAATGCTTAACCAACTGAGCCACCCAGGTGCCCCTAAAAGATTTATTTATTTATTTTTAAAGATTTTATTTATATATTTATTTATTTGACAGAGAGCAATCACAAGTAGGCAGAGAGGCAGGCAGAGAGAGGGGGAAGCAGGCTATCCACTGAGCAGAGAGCCCGATGCGGAATTCGATCCCAGGACCCTGAGATCATGACCTGAGCTGAAGGCAGAGGCTTAACCCACTGAGCCACCCAGTGCCCCAGAATTTGATTTTTAAGCAATCTCTACACCCAACACAGACCTTGAACTCAGAACCCCAAGATCAACAGTTGCATGCTCCACCACCAACAGAGCCAGCCAGGCGCCCCATGGTCCTCTGTTATAGATGTTTAGATTATGGACCCTGTAAGACCAGAAGGAATTTATTTCCTATCTTGTCATCCCTGAACCTCAGAAGTTTTTTTTTACTTTTCATTTCAGACCCATCCAAATGTGGATAAAAAACTTTTCACTGCAGAATCTCTAATTGGCTTGAAGAATCCAGAGAAGTCATTTCCAGTCAACAGTGATGTAGGGGTGCTAAAATGGAGGCTACAAACCACAGAAGAATCCTTTATTCCACTGACAAGTAAGTGCTTCTGGCCAGTCCGACCAAGCTAGTCTGCACTGAGAACAGAAATAGCCCTGGCTTGTGCATGCTTACCTTCATTGTCGTATCAAAATTCTTTTTGACAAAATGGCTTTCTTTCAAAATGGGCTCAGTGTTGCATTTTGTGTATTTTAATCACGAGTTTTCATTTTTCAATAGCTTTAATTTTAAACTTATTTATAGTAGTTTCTAGTAAGGCCTGCAGCTAGCTAGCTGTCAGCTTTGATTTGCCATCTTAACTTTTCTCTACTTTTTTTTTTTTAAGATTATCTGTATTCTTTTGACAGAGAGAGACACAGTAAAAGAGGGAACACAAGCAGGGGGCGTGGGAGAGAGAGAAGCAGGCTTCCCACTGAGTAGGGAGCTTGATGTGAGGCTCGATCCCAGGACGCTGGGATCATGACCTGAGCCAAAGGCAGACACTTGACGTTTGAGCCACCCAGGCGCCCCACTCACCACTCTTTTTCTAATATTTGAGTATTCCTGTTTTGCTTTTCTTTTCAGTTAATTGCTGGCCCTCAGAGAGTGGAAATGGCTGTGATGTCAACATAGAATATGAGCTACAAGAAGATAATTTAGAACTGAATGATGTGATTATCACCATCCCACTCCCGTAAGTGGTATCCCCCACATAATCATCTTTTCTGTAGTGGACTCATAGAAATAGTCTTTTGGAACTTGTTTTGGAGGCAGCACTTAGTTGGCCATCCATTCTAAGATATCTGCTTCTTGAAAAGGCCAGTTGTAGAAGAAACCAGTTACAAAAGTCCATAATACTATATGCTCATATGACATTGGGAAAACGTACTACTCTTGGAACAGAAATCAGGAGGTAGAGAGGATGGCAGTTGACTGCAACGGGGCATAAGAAAACATTTGAGGACAGTGGAAATGTTCTATGATTTGACTGTGATGGTGTTTACAAGATTACATACATTTGTCAAAGTGTTTTGAGCTGCACACGCCAAAAGGAGTGGATTTTACTGATTTTAAAACCAACTCAAAGCCAGTTGTAGTTACAGAGCTGTGTTTCCAGATGTTGGGCCTGTGTTTTTTCTTGTAGTAATGAAGACTTCCAGAAGGAGGAGCCACTTCTCAGTCAAAAAAAAAAAGGTCTTGGTTTTGTTTTGCAATTCAGAAATTGAATCTGTCAGACTGAGTTTTTTCTCTTTCACTTGGCTCTCTAAACTTTCAGCTAAAGATGAGAATATGTTTTCAAGGGAACTATTGATACTTGGTGGAGCACATATTTACATTAGTTTTTATAAATTTTCTAACAGTTTTATTGAGTATAACTGACATACAATAAACTATATATATTTAAATTTTACAGTTTGATAAATTTGACACGTATATACCTGTGAAACTGTCACCACAATTAAGGTAATGAAAATGTCCAACATCCCCAGAAATTAGTTCCAGTACATTTTTTATTTATTTTTTATTTATTTTTTTAGTTCCAGTAAGATGTGGGGTTTTCTTTGTTTTGTTTTAGTTCCAGTAAGTTTTTAACGTGTACTTGAATGGCCTACTTTCTAGGATCACCTGGAAATATTCTTTCCCTTAAGTTCATCTCACTAGCACTTCCAGTGAATGGGCCCTATTATCATATCACCAGCGAATCCAGCTCCTCTCCTCCACCTCTCAGTACCTGCCCCCCCACGATTAAGTACAGGGTGTAATTATGAACACCCAATAAATGTATTCTTAGTGTATTTTTACTGTTATATTGCTTAATTACTATTCCAGAGAAAATATTAATTTGTCATTTTTATTCCTTTTTGATAATTCAGCCATTTACATGGCCAGGTCTGGTTTTTCGTCATTCTTATTTTTCCATTTTAAAAATATGCTTTATTACCAATCTGTCCTTTATTGGAATAACTATTTTTATTCTTCACAGCTTGGTTATTCTTTCAGAACAATAGGTGGCTGCCTTGAACCAGTGCAGGACTTGGGCACTCCTGACAGGTGTGGGTTTTGTTTTGTCAAGATTTATTTTGCTAGGCTATTTTTAGGATGCCACAATTTTTAGACCTCTCCATCTACCCTATAATTGTGGGTATGGTGGTTTCCTGTGTCTTAGTTTACTTTTGCAATAGTTTCCAGAAGAGACCCTTCCTTACACAACATTTTATCCTATTGTCTAGAACTGATCAAATTTGAGAGATCAGAATTGGAAGAGCAGAGAGAGGAAACATATATATATAGCTGGGACCATAGAATTGAAAGGAAGAGCTGATCATGTTGTATCACTGTTAAATTCTTCTCTTTGTCTTCTTTATTTACTCTGTCCCTGATACAAGCATTGAATGGCACCGGTGAATGAAAAGATGGTAAATTTGCAACGTGTAGGAGTAGGTGACACTGCCTTTCAGCCATGCGTGGGGGTGCAGAGTACGTCTTAACTAGCCCTGGTTCTCTGGCAGATTAAGGACAGCTGTGTGTCTCTTTTTCCCATCATGTTCACATTCTGAGTAGGGGTGATTGTGTTTTCACTTATCATGTAAAAGTCCACTTACTGGATTGTAAATCAGATCCACTGGCGTCAACTACAGGTTTTGAAACATTTTAAAATCTTTTGAAGACATTTTCTCAAAGGCCCCAATTCATTTCCATTTTAATTAACCATATAATGATGTATAAGGTTTTACACCGCTACTATCAACCTGTTTCCCCTGATTGTCATCAATAAAGAGAGCTGCAGTATGTTAAAATTGCTTCTTGACAAGGCAACAGACCCTTGGTGCAGAATTTTTGGAAATACATCCCACTTCACACATTTGTCTATTTTAGTCCCCTGCTAGGTCCAGATGTAATCCACAAGCCGGAGCAGCCCATGGGTATCTCTGGCAGTTACCTGTGGTTGCATGTATCTGTATGTATAAAGCCAGTGAGTGAGACCCTTGGCCAAGGTGCTAGGACTTTGTTTGATCCTTGAAGTTAATAGGGAGCCTCATTTTTTCCTAGGACCATAAAGTGGGCAGAATTTGAGGAGCATAATCAAATTCAGGGCTGGTTTTCCTTGCCAGAGTTCTTCCACCTTTGGACAGCTAAGGTGACACACTTTAGGTGTGAGACAAGTGTTTCTCATGACAGCTAAGGTGACACAAGTGTTTCTCATGACAGATCTGGTGTGGGTGCACCCGTGATTGGGGAGATTGACGGCGAGTATCGACACGACAGCCGACGAAATACCTTGGAGTGGTGCCTGCCAGTGATTGATGCCAAAAATAAGAGTGGCAGCCTTGAGTTCAGCATTGCTGGGCAGCCCAATGACTTCTTCCCTGTTCAAGTCTCCTTCATCTCTAAGAGAAACTACTGTAACATACAGGTATCCCCTTTTAATCAAGAGCACATGGTAGGACGGATGCCAGAAAAACAATGGCATCAAAAGTCAGAAAAGTTGGGGTGCCTGCCTGGCTCAGTCTAGAGAGCATGTGACTCTCGATCCTCAGGATCATGTGTTCAAGTCCTATGTTGGGCCGAGAGCTTACTTTAAAAAGAAAAAAAATCAGAAAAGCTGGTATTCCGTGCAGATTCTATTATTGAATTTCATTGTATGGTCTTGGTCAAATTCCTCTCCTGCTTTAACTCAGTTTTCTTCTCTAGATCGGACAGGGTAAAGAAATTGAATATGAATACGTATAAAAGTATTTATGGATTCTGCAGGATTTGTATATCTTAGTTGCCTATTTTTAAAAAATAATATCATACATTTTTAAAAGCCATTTACCAAAATAGACAACCATGGTTTTATAATTCCTTTTATTTTTTAATTTATTTATGATTTTATTTATTTATTTGACAGAGAGAGCACAAGCAAGGGTAGTGGCAGGCAGAGGGAGAAGCAGGCTTCCTGTGGAGCATGGAGCCCGATGTGGGGCTCAATCCCAGGACCCTGGGATCATGACCTGAGCTGAAGGCAGATGCTTAACCTGAGCCATCCAGGCGCCCCTATTTTTTAATTTAAAAAATTTTTAATTTTTGTGTTTTGTTTTGTAATGTCTTGTATATGTCTCTTGGTTTGAACCCAAGGATGGAAAGAAAGTTTAGTTTGTTTGTTTTAAAGATTTATTTGTTTATTTATTAGAGAGAGAAAGAGCACAAGTGGAGGTGAGGGGCAGAGGGAGAGGGAGAAGCAGACTCCCCACTGAGCAGGGAGCCTGATTTGGGCCTTATCCCAGGACCCTGAGATCACGACCTGAGCTGAAGGCAGATACTCAACCAACTGAACCACCAGGCAGCCCTAAGAGAGTTTTTTATTTGAAAGGCAAAATTAATTCCCCACAAAAATGATTCTAATACAAATGAATACAATATTTGGATTATCCGGGGCACCTGGGTGGCTCAGTTGGTTAAGCGACCAATTCTTGGTTTCAGCTCCGGTCATGATCTTGGTCCTGGGATTGAGGCCCACGTCAGGCTCCATGATCAGCACGAAGTCTGCTTCTCCCTCTCCCTCTGCTTCTCTCCCTGCTCGAGTGCACGCGCTCTCTCTCAAATAAATAAAATCTTTAAAAAAACCTCTGCAATATTTGGATTATTTATGTTACAGCTTCCCTTTGTTAATAAAGATAATCACGAGCCAGTTCTTTTGCAGACCTTGTCCTTTAGATAAGCAAAGTAATGGATATTTGTGAACTGGTTTTTAGATCATTATTTTTAACTCATTGTTCCTCTTTTGTTTTTGAAGTTGCATTACAAGGACTCAATTTATATTGTCATTTTCCCCTCTGACTTGTTGCTTTGCTTGTTGTGGCACTATCTTGTCTTCCCAGATGGTCTCTATCTCTTCTGTAAGTGCTTGGGGGGTTACAGTTTCCTTCCTCCGTTGGATAATTCCAAAAAGCACTTCTCTCTCCACTCTCAATTATTGGCATAAGCCCATTGATATTGGGAGTACAGGCTTGAAACCAAGACATGAGATAGAAATAGGTACATTTTCCTGTTTGGGACAATTCGAAGAGTAGGACTCTCCGAAAACCTCATTAGAAGATATAATCAGTGGTTCAGGCATTGTGTTGATGTCATTATAGGCACTAATGTTACACGTGATTCATTAAACTAGACATTTATAATGAAAAAGAAAGAAAAAACAAGATCTCATAGAAGGATCCAGCCATGTCTAGAAAATAAGTGTGATAGAGAAGCTTAGTGAGACTTGGAGAGCAAATCAGGCAAATGAAGTTGAAGAGTTAGAATATGCATTTTGGGTCAAAATATTAATTGATCAGCCTGATTAAACATCTGTGAACCTTCCTTTGGGGCAGGACCTGGGTAGTGGCCACTCATTCTATATCTTTTACTTGATAGCACTGTACATCTCATGCCAACATTGTCTTTTCTGCCTAGAAAGTAAGTTAATCTTGTTGGTGGGGAAGAGTGATATTGTAAGTCACAATTGTGAATTGAACTTTTATAGTGTTTTTGAGTTATTTTATATATTGCTGTAAGGAAATTTGTTCTGTCCTGAGAATTTAGTCAGCACCTTGGACACTTGCTCTCCTCCTGCTTTACCTCACTCTTTATTTGTTTCCCTAGGTTACCAAAGTGACCCAGGTAGACGGAAACAGCCCTGTAAGGTTTTCCACAGAGACCACTTTCCTAGTGGATAAGTATGAAATCCTGTAATACCAAGAAGAGGGAACCAGAAAAGAAAAATTTCAAATTAATAAAGAAGCCAACAATGGCTGAAGAGTTTTTTCCAAATCTACAAGCCATTGGAGACCCTTTTTTCTGGTACAATGCACGATTCTCTGCGCGCAAGGACCCTCAACTCACCCTCAGTGTTCAAGTGTCACAGAGACATTCTTTGGGAAAGAAAGATACAAACATAAAGGGAAAGGCTGCTGATTTCTTTGGCAGATTTTACTGGCCAGCAGGAAAGCATGCTCTCCAGAGAATGCCCCCCAGTTAAACAGCTTCTCTGTCTTTGCCTCATTGTTGATGCTTTGTTTTAATCCCTAAATATGGTTACATTTCATACTTCGTTTTTAAAAAGTTTTCTCTGCAGGTGTTCTTTTTCCTTTTCTCTTTTTCTCTGAAAATTTTAATATTTCATACTCCTTTCCTTTACCTTCAGTTTTTCTCTCTCTGTACCTTCAGTCAAGTGCTGGGATCATTGTATGTAGGCATTGTATTTGTTTGGCACTCCTGGGAACTGGTTGATCTAATCCATCCTCGATCTTTGGACTATACAGGTGAACTGCTTAAGGGGTATAAGGTCTAGAAGTTAACAGATAAGGATGTACTTTGTCCTTTTTCCTATGTCCACTCGGCCCTCCATTCCTTTGCATGTTGTTTTCCTTCCCGTCGTGTCCCTCCAGTTTAGAACAGTACTGTGAATCCCACTCGTGCCAGTAGTAAAGACCACTGAGAAGCAGCTTTCAGATGGCACAGCCCCCACTTGAAAGATGCCTGAGAGGTGAATGGTTATGTCCAGCGAGGGCTTTCACATCCCCAGGTAATCCTGTCTGCTGCTGGTGCTACCCAAGCTTCTGGTTCTCTACACTCTGGGTACTTCAGCTACAACATAAGAGCTCATGGTCTTTGTAATCCATTCACATGTCCTTGAATTGATCACCTCCTTTTTCCTGGCTCTTCTCTGTGTTCTCAGTCCTTTCCTGTCTTTCCTGTCTCTGAAGTCCTTCATTTTCATCCCTTGAGCCCTCTTTGATGAGTGTCCTCATGCCACCTCTCATCCATTACATGGGCAGTGGAGAAGGCTACATCAGTCAGCCCAGCATTGGCTTTCTAACTCAGTATTGCACTTGGTAGGGTTGCTGGGGCTACTGCTAGGCTGCAGCCCCAGGAGGGAGGAGAGGCAGATGACGAGGTGACCTCTTGCACTTCCAGCTGGCTGGAGAGGACCACTCCCACTTAGGATGACATCGGGCCTCCCCTGCAAAGAGTGTACTGTCCTCAAAGCAAAGCAGTCACACACAGATGGCCATGGGTGGAATTGTTTGCCAAAGAAATTTCTGGCCTTTCCCTTTCCCTTAACTGCATCAGGGAAGAATCCTTATCTCTGGCTTGGTTTCCACATGAGGCTTTTCTTGAGGATGGGGACTGGGACAAGAAATCTGTCATGTAGTTAAGTAGGCAAGAAATCTTATTAATCCAGTTTTGTTTGAAAGTTGCTTGTCCATATGTTTTTAAAGTTGTTTAGTTTCACAACTTTTTTTTTTCTGAAATTACTTTTGGGGTAATATTTAAAATGAGAGATGTTTTGTAACCCTGTAAAATACATAGGGAATATAACATTCCAGTGTACACAGAGAAGGAAAATTCTTTAATCAAATAAAGAGTATTATAAAATGAATGTTTATTAGACTCTTGACTCTCTCATACTTTGGTGTCTCTTGCTAATTCGAGATGATGTAACGGGATCTAAGTTTAAAAATTAATGATATGTTTTTTTTAAGAGAAAAGAATATCCAAGAGTATTCGTTGCCTTCCCCTACATTACAGGTGTGATGCCTCCGTGTGTCTTCTCTGTCAGGCACGAGCACGTGTGCACATGCGTGTGTACTCCGGTCCGTGGAGCTTTTGAAGTTGATGCTACTTACGGACTTTTGGTCTTAATTTTATCAGAGGCAGTTGTAGAGTCAGAAACATGAGGCTTCATCTGTAAAGAATAACAACGATTGGTGATATCTCAGAGCATTCTCTTCCCCGTTAGAGCAACAGTGGTAAGAAGTGATCCGAGGGTGAGGGGTAGGTGCTTGGGGAGTTTTGGTAATTCTCTCGGACAAGGCTTCATCCTTACTTTTTATTTAACTTAAAAAATTGTTGACAACAAATTTTTTGGAGGACAATTACTCTCTGTAATGAATAATGAGTATCTGGGAATGATGAAGTTTTTATCTTCATGGTGAAAGCTAAGAGTGTGAAATTTTTTTTTCCTTAAGAGAAATGACAAAGTCTCTGGTCTCTGCTGCTACAGTGTGGCTTGGCTCTCTGAGAGTGTAACCTTAACCCAGGGAAGCACACCAGAGCCGAGCCACGCCCCCGATTGGCAGCTAGTCCCACCACGGCATCAAGTGGACTTCTTGTTGGCCTCTTGGGGAGACTAACAAAATAATTAGATCTGACTGAGCATTCTGTTTAATGTAGGAGGTTTGTGGTTCCTGCTTTGAATTAATTAATTCCACACAGAGGAGGTAGGGAACACACCTCGTGGTCAGGAATTCTTTTTAAAAAGATCTGTAATTCATCTACTCAGAGTAGTTTCAAACACCTGGATCTATCAACCCATGCATCTCTGACTCAGGAAGCTTTGCCCTCCAATTAATGTGAAGTTGTTTGCACTGAATAGCTCTGAGAGATTTCCAGGGTTGATACAGAGTAGCTTTTTTAAAAAATTCACATTTGGTCGGACTCCTTGGAGAAAGAAAAATAGAAAAAGCCCCCATCCTCAAGAAGATGAAAGTCTAGGGGCTCCTGGGTGGCTCAGTGAGTTAAGCCTCTGCCTTCAACTCAGGTCATGATCTCAGGGTCCTGGGATCGAGCCCTGCATGGGGCTCTCTGCTCAGCAAGGAGCCTGCGTCCCCCTCTCTCTCTGCCTGCCTCTCTGCCTACTTGTGATCTCTCTCTCTGTGTCAAATAAATAAATAAAATCTTAAAAACACACACACACACACAAAACCAAGGTTTTTTTTTTTTTTAAAAAAAGCAATGGCTGTATCTACTTACAAAGTCTTTTCTCCTAAGGTAGACAAGTGTTAACTACAGCTGGTGATAATCAGTGCGGGTCTCAGGGTCTGCCATGTAGGCTTCAGAGGAATCTCTCAAGAGAAAGCAAAAGCTCTGAATTAACTCCCCTTTACTATGCACATCTCATTGCAACCATTCTCTCCCTCCATTCCCTCTTCTCGCCCCCTTTGGTAAATCTGTTTGCAGCTACAGAGCTTTGAATGTCCTAGAGGCTCCACAAGTAATTGGGTGCTGTATGTTGCTCTTACCCAAGGTTAGAAAGCCTCTCCCCAAGTGTCAGTCTCCCATCTTACCCTCGGGAGTTAGGGGTTTACACGGAGCTAGGCCTTTAGGAACCCTATACCTTTCCAAACTAAGCTCTTGCCGCTCAGACACAAGAGGTCAGGCAACCAAGCAGTTTTCAGAAGCTTGGGTCAGTTCTCACTCCCCCACCCCCCACCGACAGAAAGATTTTTTGCCTTACTGTTCATAGGGCAGGGGCTAAATGGTTATTTAGGGCTTTGTCCAATTCGCGAAAGCTCCCATAAGCGAACTCTGTGTGATTAGGTTGATAACCAAACGGGCTATTTGAAAAAGAGGCATTACAATGTCAAGGCAATGAGAGGGAAGTGGAAATGGGTTTTGTTTCCGATTCTTTTGCCCAAATCAGTGCTTGTTCTTTTCAGCTCATAGGAAGGTCCTGAGCCTACACAGATGTAGATGAGACCAGTCTTCCCCCCACTGCCCAAACTGCCCACGCAGCTCCGGTGTCTCTTAGCTTTGGGTCTAAGCGTGGATTGTGCAATTTCTAGGACAAGCTGAGGAGAGACCTCCTGCTGAAGAAAGGTTTGAACTTTTTCCCAAGTTTGATGCAGGGAGGAGTTACTTGGTGGGGTTGCCGTCACCACACCTACACTAATGATGCCTGAGTTCAGGATCCACGGAGGCCAGAAAGGAGCGCTCTAGAAGATGTGACTCGACAAGGTTCAGTTGCTATAATGAGCAGTAATCAACGCCTCCTGAGTCTGGAGGGAGCACGGTGGGAGAGGAGGGACGGAGGTGGGAAGAGTGCCTAGGTGAGGGCAGGAGGGATGTGGAAATAGACTCCTGACATTCATAGCCAAGTGCAGAGGGCCTTCGCAATTCCACTCTTCCTTCCACACCCAGCCTTTGCCCTCTCCCCCCTGCTTCCACTTCGGAAAGTCTGAAGCATGCTTGGAAAGCTGTTTTCTGCTTTCTTCTCTCTTCCTCCCCCTTTCCTGAGCTCCCAGCTGCTCGACCTCTTGCGTAATTGGGAGAGAGCACTGAGTTTTTTGATGGGCTCCAGATGTGCAGCGGGTGGGGGTGGAGGGTGGGGGCGGTAGGTCTGTAGTCCCCTGAGTGCTCTAACTGTGGGAACATAGGGCCTCAACCCAGCAGGAGTGAGGACACATTGCACAGAGAGAGCGTCGGGGTCAGCTGGTCCCTGGGTGGGAGGGCAGAGAAGGCGGGTGCTGTTTCACCCCCTTCCTCAGCATCAGCTGCCTTGTGGCAGACTCCCTCATTCCTTGAAATTCCTCCTGACTGAGAGGGTAAAGAAGACTGGGGAGTTGTGAAACTGTTACGTGAAATGACTCTGAGGTACCCCAATCAGAGCCCCTTCCCTCAAATGCTGGGTCTTGGCACGTAGGATACAATAGTTTGGGTTGTGTTTCTTTTTCTTTTACCAGAATAGTCTGAAAATTACTGTTGTGATCTGTCTCATGAAAGGTGGCCAGAGTCAAAATACTTTCATGAACCTCCAACAGTATGAAGAGAGGAAGAATAGGAGGCTTCCTCCCCATCCCCCAAATCCTGAGGCTTCCTGGTACCCACGATGCCTGCTGGAGCCTTGCTGGTTTGACCTCTGTTAGCCACAGCTGGTAAGTGCAAAGTGTCTTTCCCCTCCCCCCTCTGGGCCACTGCCTGGCTCCAGTCAGCCCCAGCCTCCAGCCGTGGGGGGCCCCCCTGCTAATGCTGGCCCTGTCAATGAGTGACCAAAGATCGCTGCAGTTCAGCCTCCTGCTGTTCCAGGGTTGGGCTGGAAAGAGGACACAAACTAAAGCCACTGAATCAGAACAAGGTATGTTCATCCCAAAGAGCACAAATTATTTTCTGCTATCTGCCCCAGCTGGAAGCCTTGGGGGTTTTCTCCTCCCTCCTTCATCGAGGAAGAGTCTCGGGGAACCCTCGAGGGCAGCGTGAAGAGGTCTAGCCTAGCTGAGGTCAGCTCCCTAGGCCTCCCCCATCAGTCTCCTGGGGCAAAAGGTGCCTTTGCCAGGTAAGGATCCACTGTCCGAGCTGCATTTCGGGGTAGGGGTTAAGATGAAGAATGACTTCAACCAGGCTCAGTTTCTAGACTCCTCTTAGGTTTTTAGTCCCTCCTTTTTTTTTTCCCCCTGAAGATTTTATTTATTTATTTGACAGAGACACAGCAAGAGAGGGAACACAAGCAGGGGGAGTGGGAGAGGGAGAAGCAGGCTTCCGGATCCCAGGACCCTCAGATCATGACCTGACCCGAAGGCAGACGCCTAATGACGGAGCCACCCAGGCGCCTTAAGTCCCTCCTTTTCTTCTGTATTAACCACTTCTACAGAGACCCAAACTGCTACGGGATGGTGTGTTCAGTTGTCTGTCTATAGCTTGCCTGCCCCAGTTGTAAGTCAGCAGGGGGTGGTAGGGTGGGTCCACACGGATGCCGGCAAGATGACGATTCAGTTCAGGTTTCTGTGCTTTACACTCTCCATGGCATTTGACATGACTTCTACCTCTCAGAAAAGTCTGTGAAGCCCCATGTGCGGGGTTATCAACCCCGTTTACAGCTCTTCATGGTAGGGCTTGGAGGTGAGGAGGAGGTGTGGCCGGGTGAACCTGGGGACCCTCAGCAGATATTTTCTGCAGATATTCAGACCATGCTGGAGGGCTCTACCACCACAGGGTTCGCTGGGAGCCACGGAGGACTCAGGCACCTAAGGTTTTAGAAAAGCGGGCGGGCGGGAGGAGAGAGTGAGAAATTGTCAAAAACACCCTTTCAGAAGAGCCTTAAGGCCTAGGGGTGGAGGGTGGTCTAGGGGAGTCGGAAGGGGAGGGGAGGGGAGGAGGGA
>LNAC01000073.1:2759352-2769796 GCA_002007465.1 Ailurus styani | reverse complement strand
CCCCCCCCACCCCCATCAACCTAGGACTGAGTGGGTCTGTCTAGACCCTGCGAACTCATCATTAATTAGCTTGTTAAAGAGCTGAAAGGAGGGGGAGGGGCCAGCAGGGCTCTTTCTGAAACAGCTGTGGTTGTAATTAGGTGGAAGTGTGGTTGGCTATTATTTATTCCGGTTATGATTACTCTGGGATCAGCTCCTCTGATTGGCGGCTTGGTGGGAAAGGCTCCCCTCTCTCCTAACCACCCATCAGTCTTCAGAATTGTTGGTGCCCGCCCGCTTGGGAGGGCCTCTGGGTGTGCCGGAGCAGTGGGTGGCTTTGTCCGCTGGGGTTATCTGGTGTGGGCTGCTCAGCCAGCTAGCCCCTTGCCAGCCACGGAGGCGGGCTCCTGAGCTTCTCCGTGGGGGGCCTGCCGTGGTATCCACGTGGCCCGGATGCCCCTTGCCCTTGTGGCTTGCCTGAGCTGAACTGTCTCAGTGTCCAGGAATGTAGACTTCCCTGCCAGTCTTAGCTCAGACTGGCATGAAGCTTTGGGGGTGCCAAGTGGCACCGGATTGGGTCAATAGGCTGGGGGCACGGGTGTGGACAAATTGGGAGGGTGTTTGTAGAGGGCACCAGGGCTCTGGTGTCTCCCGACACAGCACCTTTTGCAGGAACCCTGTAGTGCGGCCAGGAGGAGGAGCGCTGTGAGCCAGTCTCAGGCGCCTGTGGGCACACCTGCCGCTGTGCACACTCTTGGTGCCCCTGGCTACGTTTCTGGCTCCCGCACACCCTCCCCTCTCCGTGGAGTCACACTTACTGGGCAGGACTGGGCTTGCGTCTGCTGCCTGGGAATGTGCTTGGCTGAGGCAGGGCCCATTGGCCCTAGGCTTGGCTAGATTCCAGAGAAGACCAAGGAGCAGGGAGATGTCAGGCCTGAGGGTGCTTTGTCAGAGAGAAGAGGGTGATGGCTCTCCCTAGACCACGTAATGATAAGGAGGGTGATCAGGAGTCGGAGCCAGGAAGCAAATTCTGGTTCCTCTGGGGGCATCTAACTGATTCGTGGTTTCCCCTTGTCCCTTCTCTCAGAGCTTTTTTTGATCCTGGAAATTGCTGCCTCTCAAACTGACTTTTCCACCCAAGGGGCAGATGGACGGATCATTGGTACAGTTTAGGGGGGACGTGGGTGTCTGTGCTCTCTGAAGAACCTCCGTTCCCAAGACGCCCTCTCATATGTTGTCTTGTTAACTCTGCAAGGTCCATGGTATTGTCCTCGTTTCTCTACTGAGAGAACTAGACTCAGGAGAAGTGACTTCACCTGAAGACCTCACCACTCGTAAGGAGAGTTAGGACGAGGAGTCTGATCTTGGGACTCACAAACCAGTGCTCTTTCCACTCTGCCGCTGTCTCAGGCACAGTGCAGGGGTTGGGCAGGGCTCTTCGGAGCCTGCTAGTGCTTCCAGTTGAGGCTGCCTCAGCCCTGCCAGCCCTTCTCAGCGTTTGCTTTCTCTGTAGGCTGTATGTTGTGCCTGGGCCAATCCACCTTCCTCCGCTTTAATCACCCGGCTGAAGCCAAGTGGATGAAGAGCATGATTCCAGCAGGGGGCCGGGCCCCAGGGCCCCCCTACAGTCCCGGCTCAGGTAGATGCCCAGTTGGGGCCAGGGGTTGGGTTGGTGGTCCTCCTGGATGGTCCTCCTCCCTGCCCCTTCCAGCCATGCTTGTGGTGTCAGGGCAGGACAATACCCACAGTCTGGGCTTGCTGCCACCTGCCATTGGGCTACTGGTGGAGGATGCCAGGCAGTCTGGCTACTGGGAGAGATCCAAGAAGTGCTGCTTGGCTGGGATTGGGGAATCATGTGCCCAAAGGGACAGAGGGCTCTGCCAGCCCCACTGCCCTGGAAGATGCCACCTCAGTGTCTGGGACCCTAACCACTAGGTGCCTCTTGTGTCACCACTGGTGAACCTCATCCTTGACGGTGGCCTTAGGGGGCAGAAGGAAGCCTTAGGTGGAACCCCTGCAGGCGCTGGTGGGTCCCACCTGCCAGTAATTAGGTCCTCGGGCCCTGCCCCTCCCCCAGACCGTGCCAGCCGATTACCCAGTGGAACAGCTGCAGTCGGTGTGTGAATTACCGAAGTCCAGAGGAGAGTTGGTGCTTGTTGTAGGGGACCAGCGCCCCTCAACTCAGCTGCCTAGGGGGTGGGGGAGGATGGAAACCCGGAGGCCGCCAGTGAGCCCAGCATCCGGGACTCTGCACGGACATTCAGAAGGCTGTGGGATGACAGGTGTCAGTATGGTACTGGGACAGGTGGACGTGGATGTCAGGTGGGCCCCTCAGGAGCCTGGGTTCCCAGTCCACTCCCTGGCTGGCTTTACCCGGCTCTCACCCTCGCCTTGTCATGCCACTCCCGCGGCTGTCCGGGCCGGTGGTTCTAGGGACTTCTGGTTGGTTGGCGAGGCCTGGGGCAGGGCAAAGGCAGGCTCCTGCTGGTGTGGCTTAATGGGCCAATAATTGGAGGCACTGAGCTGCACAAAGTCTCGGGCCGGCCTGGCTTCTGGAGGCTAGCCGTCTGCACCGGGCCCCTCCCGGCCTCCGACCGCACAGAGTGGCGCAGTACACACCTCTTGCCCAGTGCTGGAGGTTTGGTTTGTGTTTTTCCCCAGGTTTCCGCTGCTGTGCTCAGAGGCCCTCGTGTCCTATTAGACTGGACCCCCCCCCCCCCACCCCGCAGCCAGACTTCTGGCCAGGTCCGCAGCATAGCCCCGGCCCCTTTACAGAATGTCCACCTGCCCTTCCAGAAGGAGAGGGATGGGAGGTTGGGGAAACCAAGGCAGGGAGGAACCTCGTCTTGGGGTGAGCCCACCACCCCTGGGCCTGGAAGTGCCTGGCACTGTTAGCAGCCCTGCCATAAGTCAGAAAACGTCCAAGCCAGCAGAGCAGCACCCATCCCCTTCCTTTATAGAAAGAGGAACCGAGGGCAGGTGATCTAAGGCTGCCCAGCAGATCAGGGGCAGAGAAGCACCCAGATCACCGTGCTCTCCTAGCCCCTGCTAGGAGAGGGTCGGACAGTGCCCTCATTCTTGTGCGTCTGTAGCTCCCCAGAGTTGAAGCCCAGGGCCTGAGGCATCTTTGCATTTCCCACCAGCAGAGTCGGAAAGCCTGGTGAATGGGAACCACGCCCCACAGCCCGCAACCCAGGGACCATCGGCCTGCGCCAGCCACAGTTCCCTGGTGAGCTCTATTGAGAAGGACCTGCAGGAGATCATGGATTCACTGGTGCTAGAGGAGCCTGGAGCTGCTGGCAAGAAGCCTGCTGCGACTTCCCCACTGTCGCCCATGGCTAATGGTGGGCGCTACTTGCTGTCCCCCCCAACCAGCCCTGGCGCCATGTCCGTGGGCTCCAGCTATGAGAACACTTCTCCAGCCTTCTCTCCACTCTCCTCACCAGCCAGCAGCGGAAGCTGTGCCAGCCACTCACCCAGCGGGCAGGAGCCAGCACCTTCCATGCCCCCGCTGGTCCCCGCCCGTTCCTCTAGCTACCATCTGGCCCTGCAGCCCCCACAGTCCCGGCCGAGCGGTGCCCGCACCTCTGAGAGCCCCCGGTTGGGCAGGAAAGGGGGTCACGAGAGGCCTCCGAGTCCTGGCCTCCGAGGTCTGCTCACAGACAGCCCTGCAGCCACTGTCTTGGCCGAGGCCCGCAGAGCCACCGAGAGCCCCCGGCTGGGGGGACAGCTGCCCGTGGTGGCTATCAGCCTGAGTGAGTACCCAGCTTCCGGTGCCCGAAGCCAGCCCACCAGCATTCCTGGCAGCCCCAAGTTCCAGCCTCCAGTCCCCGCTCCCCGAAACAAGAGCGCCACACTCCAGGACCGCCCTCCCAGCCCTTTCCGCGAGCTGCCGGCCGCCGAGCGGGTGTTGACCACCAGCCCCTCACGCCAGCTGGTGGGCCGAACCTTTTCCGACGGCTCAGCCGCCCGCAGCCTGCAGCCTCCCGAGAGTCCCCGCCTGGGCCGCCGCGGCCTGGACAGCATGCGGGAGCTGCCTCCGCTGAGCCCGGCTCTGTCCCGACGGGCGCCCTCGCCCATGCCCGCCAGGACGGCTCCGGATCCCAAGCTCTCCAGGGAAGTGGCCGACAGCCCCCGGCCCCGGCGCTGGGCCGCCCACGGGGCCTCGCCGGAGGACTTCTCGCTGACCCTGGGGGCTCGGGGCCGGAGGACACGGAGCCCCTCGCCCACGCTTGGGGAGTCCCTGGCACCCCGCAAGGGCAGCTTCAGCGGCAGGCTGAGCCCGGCCTACAGCCTGGGCTCTCTCACGGGGGCTTCGCCCCGCCAGAGCCCCCGCGCCCAGAGGAAGCTGTCCAGTGGGGACTTGCGGGTGCCTGTCACTCGGGAGCGGAAGAATAGCATCACGGAGATCAGTGACAATGAGGACGACCTCCTGGAATACCACCGGCGGCAGCGCCAAGAACGGCTCTGGGAGCAGGAGATGGAGAGGCTGGTGAGCGGATGCCAGGGTGTGGGCGGGCCAGCCGGCCCGGGGGAAGGGGCCCTGGGAAGGACCTGGGCTTCTCCGGCTTCTCTGCTTCCAGGAGGCACCTCAGCGACCTGCATCTCAGGGGTCTGGTGCCCTGAAGAGCTTTGCTGGAAGTCTCTAAGGCTCTATTTTAAGTTCTTGTTAATTTTGCTTTTCTTCTATAACACGGCATTTGTTTTAATGTATAAATTGAATTTCGCGTTATTGACCTGAATGTAACAAAGCTATAGGAAAACTCACCACATTTCTGGTGAGGCCTTGCACCTCTCAGTTTGAGAAGCGGGTCTTAATGAGGACGAGGCTGAGGCCCAGAGAGGGGGAATGGGTGTGTCCAAGGTCACACAGCAAGTTCTGGCGGTGATGGAATTGGAATCTCCTGTCTTTCCAGGGCTTGATTTTAGAAAAGCCCCTTGTTCTTTCGAAAAGTTCCTTCTTTCTTCTTTTTGGTCTTTTACAAACGGGCGGGAGCTGCTCACCCTGGCCCAGGCAGGATCAGCTGGGAAGGTGGGTGGCGGGGACGGGCAGCCCCCGGCTTGACCATGGGCTGGACCGCCTGACTGTGATTGTGGGCGTCGGCGGTGCTTGCGTGTGTGACTGCATTTGGGGGCCGGGTGTGGCTCTGGGCAGCTGTCCTGGAGCCGGCATCTGAGCTGGGTGGGGGCCAGGATTCCCCAGATAGCGCAGGGAGCTCATGGGGGCTCTGGCTGTGTGGGCACTCGAGCACGCGGACAGGAGAATGGATCGTGAGCAGCGCGGCGGGGTCGCTGGGGGGCCCAGTGACCGTGGGATGGGTTTAAGGAGGAGAACCAGAAATGAGGAGGTTCGTCTGGAGAGCTTTTCAGAAGACGTTGGGACCGCTTTGGGTGAGGTGAGGGCACGGGCCAGTGTGTTTGTGTTGAGTCGGGGAAGAGATGAGGCCCGATCCCCAGTGTCTTCGGTCGCGCTATCTCCTCTTCACTGTTGTTGCCATGGCCTCAAGGAGCGTGCTTGGACCACCCTGGGGACTCAGCCTGGAACGGGAGCAGTGAGTCTGGGAAGACAGAGTGAGGGGTCCAGCCTCCCCAGGCCCAGGCACCGGCGCGCACCTCACCACTAGCCCTGACCTGCCCCACCTGCCACTTTAAATCTTGGAGGCTGCCTGCCCTGCCCCTCCCACCTCCAGCCTGCTGCTTATCTGGGTCCTGGGGCAGGGGCGGGAGCACTAGCCCAGCCTCCCGGGTGCTGAGGCTCTGTTCCTGGTTTTGTTTTTGACCTGGACCTGGGCAGGCAGCAGGAGGGAAGCTGGGTACGTGTCTGGGGTCACGGCCACACTGTGCAGTGAGAGACAGCTGAGGTTGAGGTCCCCTGCAGAACCGTGGGCACCTGGGGGGTGGGTGGGGCTTCAAGCCTGGGGTACTGTGGATGAGAGAGGGGGCCACAGATCACCAGCATGATTGCTTGGCCCCTCCTTGACCCCATGAGCCCCTGAGAGGTATCTGGCTGGGGCCATTTGTGGGGCGGGGGCTGATGGTGGCAATCACTTGGAGCACTCACAGCTGGGCCTGGGCGTTCAAGGGCAGGCAGCGCACCTGGCTGGAGAGACGCGGGGGCTGCCTGAGAGCGCCTTGCAGCTGGGGCGGGCACGAGGAGGACGGCGTCCCGGGTCTGTCTGGCCTGGTGTACACAGGCCGGGCATGGCGTTGCGGGAACCCGGGCTCCCCAGCTGCTTGTGGGCCTGTTTTCCTGCCCCGTCTAGGTCCGTGCCCACCTGTCTGCTCGCTAGGCTGTGTTTATCTGCGCGAGTGTGTGCCGGCGTGCGTCCGTGCATGCCGGGGCTGGTGTCCGTGTGGACCTGCCTGAGTGTACACCCGGAGTCCGCATGTGTGTCCTCGTGGGTCAGGACTGGTGTGTGTGTGTGGGGGGGTGTCTGTGTACCTTTGTGTGTAGACCGCTGTGGATCCGAGTCAGCATGAGCACCTGTGTGTTTGCCTCTTGTTTTGGTCTTTAGCCTGCTCCCCGGCTTGGGTCGCTGGGTGTCCACAAGGAAGCCCCCCTCGGGGACAGAATGAAAAAGGAAAGGAAATAGGAAGATGGGCAGGGCTCGTCACGTGGGCAGGTGCCACAGTGGCCTGGTTCCTCCCGCCTACTCCTGGGACACTCTCCTTCCCTTTGCTTCCTCCTGCCTTGGGTTCGGGGCTGTCCTGACTGCCTTCTGAGCCCCTGGTACTTCCCGGGTACCTCGAGGACCGAGGTACTCAGGACCTCGAGTCTTAGTTCGCTCTCCCGGTAGCTCCCGGGCCTGGCTGCAGCTCCGCTAGGGCCGGCCTCCCTCCCTCCCTCTCAGGCCCTGCTCTGTGCACCCTCCCCAGGAACGCCAGCGCCTGGAGACCATCCTGAACCTGTGTGCTGAGTACAGCCGGGCCGACGGGGGCCCCGAGGCTGGGGAGCTGCCCAGCATTGGGGAAGCCACCGCGGCGTTGGCGCTGGCAGGCCGGAGGCCCTCCCGGGGCCTTTCCGGGGCCACCGGGGCCTCCGGGCGGAGCGCTGAGGAGACTGGAGGGGCCACCCAGCGCCTTTGGGAGTGTGTGGAACGCTCGGACGAGGAGAATCTCAAGGAGGAGTGCAGCAGCACCGAGAGCACCCAGCAGGAGGTGGGCGGAGGGGGGCGCAGGGGGGCGCGGTGAGAGGGGCTGGGTCCGACCCACTGGGGGCAGGGGCAGAGGAGGCTGGAGTGGTGGAGGCCACAGCCCAGGAGGGGGAGGTAACGGAAGGGGCAGGTTTGGGGAGAGACTGGGGAGGACAAGTGTAGAAGTGAGGCGTGTTGTGCCTTTCCCAGGCTCCAGATACGCTCTCTGACCCCCCTTTCCTGGGGGCCGCCTCCAGGCCTGGTGCTCAGTGGTGCACGTCCGTTCCCTAACTGAGCGGCTACTGCTTCCCTTGCGGGGACGGGAGCTGGCCTCCTCTCTCAGTCTAGCTACTTGTTCCGAGTGCCCCGAGGAGCGGGGCTCCACTCCCTGAGTCTGGTCGGGACGGCTCCGGGCTTCCCCAGCTGACGCTTCTCTCCCGGCAGCACGAAGATGCACCTGGTACCAAGCTCCAGGGGGAGGTGCTGGCCTTGGAAGAGGAGCGGGCTCAGGTGCTGGGGCGCGTGGAGCAGCTCAAGGTCCGCGTGAAGGAGCTGGAGCAGCAGCTGCAGGAGTCGGCCCGAGAGGTGAGCCGCGAGGGCCCGGGCAGCACGAAGGCCTCCGCAGCGGCCTGCGTCTGTCCGCCCTGACCGGCCTTGACGCGGACCTCCGTGTCGCCCCCAGGCTGAAATGGAGCGGGCATTGCTGCAGGGGGAGAGGGAGGCAGAGCGGGCGCTGCTGCAGAAGGAGCAGAAGGCAATGGACCAGCTGCAGGAGAAGTTGGTGACCTTGGAGACCGGCATCCAGAAAGAGAGGGACAAGGTAACGCACAGCTGGCCTGGCCCGGGGCTGGCTCCTGGCAGCCTGGGAGAGGGGCAGTGCCTCCTCTAGGCCTCCTACCCCTTCCCTCACCAGCCGTCCTGCAGACCTGGTGGTCCCTGTGTTGCCCGGGGCAGGGGCCTTGTCTTCTGTGGAAGGTACCAGCTTGGAGGGCGCTGTCAGGGGCTGGGCTGGGGTCCGGGATCTCCTCTGTCTGGGTGTCCGTGCTACCTCTGGGCGCCGCCTGCCATTCCGGGTCCTTCGTGGCCCTTCTAGGCAGTGCTGAAGCCGCTTCTGGGGCAGTGAGCGCAGCCTGAGGGATTGGTGCTGGGAAGTGGTTTGGGGTGGGGTCCGTCCATCGAGAGAGAACGTTTCCCTCCCGGCTCAGGATGTGACCTCTGGGAGATGGCCCTCACGTCTCTGCTTCCCCTGAGCCTTCAGGATCTGCAGCCTCCCATCCCAGGTGGTCCCAGCTCCCGCCCCCGCCCCTTTCAGAGTCCGTGGCAGCCTGCAGGGGGCGCTCCGTCCCACGGGCCCTGCCGCCAGGCCCCAGATGCCCAACAACGTGCCAAAAGCTCGAGTGTGGAGAGGGGCTACCTCTTTCTGGACTGGACAGCATTTTTTCCAAGAATTAATTTTCCTTTTGGATTTTTTGAGAGCGTCTTCCTCCTGTCCCAATTTTGAGAATCTTAAAAATTCTTTGACACCGCCCCCTCCCCATTTTTTTTTTTTTTGGAGCTTTGGTTCTGGCCCCCAAAACCACACTCCCGAATTCTGTGCCAAAATTAACTCCATGCTTACCAAGCAGGCCTGCACTAACGCCCCCTCTAATCACTGTTCTGGGCTCTCCGCATGCCCCTAACTGCCAGTGCCACCCAGGCAGGGCTGAGCCACGCCTGCTTTTGTACTAACTCCAGGGGCACCACTGTGCCCTTGACCTCTCCCCGTCTAATTCTGCCTCCTTCCTTTCTTGGTGTGGGACTCCAGGGTTTTGATCAGAAAGGAATGGACAGGGGGCACAGCTCAACTCGACTCAGTGGTACATTGGCAGGAGGGGTAAAGCTTGGGGGAAATGCCTAGCTGAGGAGCTTCTCAGCCTGAAGAGCGCCCCCCATTTAGAAGAGCCCGTGGCTGCTGCCTCCACAGACTGTTGGCTGTTCCCTCCACAGCAGGGAGAAGCCGGCTGTCCTGCAGCCATCCGCCTCCCTCCCCTCTCTCCCTTCCGGAGCAGCTGAGGGCTCTGGAGGTGCAGCTGGGGTGGCATGGCCTGCGGAGGGCTTGGACAGTTTCTCTGTGCCACACCGTGGCTGCCCTTCCTAGCTTCCCCCGTGGGGTTTCCCGAATTCAGATACCCCAGCCAGAGGGTAGGAATGAGTAGGCCTCTCCCCTTCTCCCACCCCTGAGCCATCTGGAACATAGGGTGTTGTAAAGGCTGAGTCCAAGGAGGGGGAAGAGCTTGGACCCCAGGAACTGGCCCGATTGGGCCCTTCTCTCCCCAGATGGGGGGTGGGGTGCAGTGGGTCGGGGAGCGTGGGGCTTACTTCAAGTAAGCTCAGCACTTCGGAGGGAAGCTGCCTAACTTCATGTCTCACTGACCTGGCATCGCCTGGAGTCTAGGACTTTGCCTTCTTTCTGGGCCCAGTTATTTGAGGTGGTGGTGGGGGACTGGGGGAGGCGGTGGCCGTGGGAAGGTTCACTTGGCTTTCCTCCCCAGCCCATGGCCCCACTCGGGTTTTGGAATCAGTAATCATAGTTTCTCCTCTGCCTGTCCTTCGGAGGGGTGACTCACCAGCTCCACCCCTCGTCCCCCTTCCCGCCCTCAGAGGTGTCATCTCACCCCAGACAGAGCTATCCACCTCCTCTGTGTACCCACTCCTGGGGCTCCTGTTGCCGTGGCAACGGCCGAACTAATTGCAACCCTCATCCCACTGGAGTTCAGCCTGCAGTGCTCCAGCCCCCCACCTCCACCCTGGGCAGGAGGGAGGGAGGCCCAGGGACTCGGGCTGGGGTCCCCGCCGCTGCACTGGCCGGAGCTTTAACCTCTCCGCTTTGAGTCACACCCAGCCCCTGGACTTAACCCTCTGCCAGCTCTACCCTTTGCCCCAGGGTGAAATTTTGGTCTCCGGGCAGCGGAAGAGGGGGAGAAACAGGAGCCAGAGGCTCCGTGTTTGTGATGGGGAACGAGCCTCGGCCTTGATGGGTTTGGAGAGAAAGCAGAGGGCTTTTCTTCGGACCTCCCCAAACAGTTTCTAGTCCGGGGGACTCCAAGAGACCAAAATTTCTGCCCGAGACCCACCCCTCTGGCCGTCTCACGCGGCCCCCTGCACCTGCGAGTGTCCTGTCTTCCCCGCAGCTCCTAGCCTCTCCGCTCTTCACCTCTTCCACGCTCCTTCCCCCTCTCTCTCTCCCTCTCTCCTCTCCCGCTTATCCTCCTCTGTTTCTTCTCGGCTTCTTCCCCCCACCGCCTCCTGCTCCCCGCTCTCTCTCTCCGCCCTGGCCGCGCACCCCCCCCCCC
>LNAC01000073.1:2741148-2758980 GCA_002007465.1 Ailurus styani | reverse complement strand
CCGGGGCCCCCCCCCCCCCCCCCTCCCGCCGACCAGGAGAGGGCGGAGCTGGCCGCGGGACGGAGGCACCTGGAGGCCCGCCAGGCGCTCTACGCCGAGCTCCAGACGCAGCTCGATAACTGCCCCGAGTCAGTGCGGGAACAGTTACAGGAGCAGCTGAGAAGGGTCAGTTTCACCAGCCCCCCCTTCCCTGGCCCCCGAGGGCCACCCACCCAGAAGAGAGGAGAGCGGTGGGACGGGACCACCTGGGCCCTGCAGTACCTGCCGGACACCAGGGTCGGCGCTGTGGCTTGGAGGGGACAGAGAAGGATGGGGGGAGCGCTTCTCTCCTTTCCGCTACTCCAGGCACTGTGGCCCCCGTGCAAGGGGCAAAGCCAAGCAGAGGAAAGGGGGTTGGGTGGGGGGACAGGTCCCTTCCCCGATTTCCCTGGGGCCAGCCCTCAGAGCTCCCACCTCTGTGGCCTGGCCTTCCAGGCCCGGAGCGGTATCCCGAGCACCACCCGACCCCCTCTGTCCCTGTCGTTCAAGGAGGCCGAGGCCCTGGAGACTGAGACCAAGCTGTTTGAGGACTTGGAGTTCCAGCAGCTGGAGCGGGAGAGCCGCGTGGAGGAGGAGCGGGAGCTGGCAGGCCAGGGGCTGCTCAGGAGCCAGGCCGACCTGCTCCGCAGCATCACCAAGAGGAAGGTGTGTCCCGTCCCATCCCTGGGGGGCGCCGGGGGACACCTTAGTGCCAGGTGGGGGGGGGGCATTGGAGGCCAATGAACTGGATCCGAGCTGATGACCCCCATAAAAGCTAACTTTACCTTCCCGAGCCTCAGTTTCCCTCTCGCAAAACAACAGACTGCGGAGAGAATGAAGCAGGGCGGCGTGTGAGGACCGCTCGGGCTCTGAGGGTAGTTGCGGGGGGGACAGCAGCTGCTGTTGGCGAGCGCGGGCTCCCGGGCTCCCAGTGGAGAGCGGACGGGGCTCCTGTTCAGAGCCGGCCCAGGAAGGAAAGGTGGGGAGGGGGGAGGAGGAGGCTGGGGAGGCTTGCTGCTGCCCTTGTACATCTGTCTGGTGGGCGCGCTGGGACACACACAAGGGCCTGAGATCCGGATACTGAGCCAGCCAGGGGTCCGAGGAAGCGCAGCCCCTGGGTTCCAGCGGTGGCTCAGCCTTAGCTCAGCCAGAAAGCAAGGGGATTGTGGATGGCGCCCTCTTGGGTTCTGGAGCTCCAGAGGCGGTGATCCTCTGCTCCTGATCTCAGCCAGATCAGGACAGGGTGAGAGGGTGTGTGTGTGTGTGTGTGTGTGTGTAGTACGTTTGGGGGGAGGAGGCTTGTGTTAAGTCTGGGAGGAGAATGGGGAGGATGGTCGGCAGCTCACATGCCTATGGCTAGAGTGAGTGGGTGGGAAGCGAGGGCAGTGAGATCAGGGGAGGGGTGTCACCAGTGGTGACTGGCATCTTGGGGGGGGGCTAGCCTGAGTCTGGTATGTGGGGGAGATCCTGGACACCCCCGCGTCCAGATCCCTTGCCTCTGTCCCTGAGTTTCTCTGCCTTACAAATGCACCCGCTTCCGGATTCGAGACCGAGACCGATGGGAGGGAGGGAGGAAGGAAGGAAGCTAGCATTCCCGAGCGAGCACGTGGACGTGTGCCGGGAGGCTTCCTTGGGATGGCTTATGCCAGCCTCACGTTGGTCTCACAGGCCAGTGCTCTCATCCGCATTTCAAAGACAAGGAAACGAGGGCTCAGAGGAGCCACATATCTGCCCCACAGCTCTCAGCTTACAAGCTTCAGAGTCAGCATTGGACCCCAGGCCTGCCTGGCCCCCAAATCTCTCTTCTTATGCTGTACTGCCCTGGGGCCAGGGGCTGGGCCTCCTCCAGCCTCTTCCTCTTCCCTTTGGAGAGAATGCAGCAGGGAGCCCTAGATAGTTCATCTCATCCCTTTGAGGTCCCATTGGGTGTAAGCTCCGGGGAGTTTGGGAGGGGGCAGTAGGATTGGACTCCTGTTCTCTCCTCCCCATGCCCACCCTGGCTCCTAGGAACTAAGCTCAGCCATGGGGACTCCAGGGGTCACATTCTTCCCCTTACCTTCTCCTGACCTGCTCCGCCTCCCTTCCTCCCTCAGCTCCCAGTGTCCCACCCATACCAGACTCCATCTGCCCTGGTCCGGAGCACCCCTGTCGTCTCCACTGTGAGGTAGAGTGGTTCAGAGCACTGGTTTTGGAGTCCCAACAGATTTGGTTCTAATCCCAGCTCTAGTGCTCATTAGCTCCTAAGTACATCAGTGTTCTGTTTGTTTTTTTAAAGATTTTTAGTTATTTGAGAGAGAGTGGGCACATGTGTGCACAAGTGGGGGGAAGGGTAGAGGGAGATGCTGACTCCCCGCTGTGCAGGGAACCTCACACGGGACTTGATCCCAGGACCCTGAGATCATGACCTTGAGCCGAAGGCAGATGCTTAACCAACTGAGCCACCCAGGTGCCCCTATGTCAGTGTTCTTAACCGTAAAACGGGCATAAAGGCACCTGCCTCAGAGGAGGATTAAATGAGGTAACAAATGAAAAGCATTTAGCAGAGCCTTGGGTACTAACAGGTTCTCTGTGAACAACAGATCTTGCTGTGGGGATTACCCCTTGGGCTGACCCCAGATCTAGGACAGCTCCTTTCTTCCCTCCCTCCTCACTCGGGTCTTAACTCTCAGAGGTGTTGGTTTAAGGCCACTTCTTTCAGGAAGCCCTCCTGGGATTAACCCAACCCATTTTTTCCCCATCCTTCTTTCTCACGTTATTCTCTTTTCATTTCCTTTATAGCACATGGTTGTTGAGCCAGGCACTGTGCTAAGCCCTACTGGGGATATGGAGACAGAAAAGACACTGACCCTGCCCTTGGATCGGACAGCCTGGGCGGGGCAGTGACGGAGACACACGTTCACAAGTACCAGTAGTATGAGGCAGAGGGCGCTACAGAGTCATCTGAACACACAGGGAGGAGCGGAGAAATTGGTGATTGAGGAAGGTGTTGGGAGAGAAGGTAGCGCTCCGTCTGGTCTTGGAGGACAAGTTAGCTCTCGGTGGTGGACAGTTGGGGCCGCTCTGCCGGGCGGAGGGGGGCGGTGTTAGGAAGGTCTGAGAGCGTGCAGCTGCACGGCTTACGGTACCCCACGGCCAGGCTGGGTGGACTTGGGGGGCTGAAGAGTGTAGGCCCTGTTCCAGGAGCCTTTGAAGGCCGGCTTCGGGGTCCCTGCTCTGGCCTGTGAGTAATGAGGAGTCACTCAAAAGATTTTGAGGAGAGGAGTGATCTAACCTTACTCATGGATTTAAAAAAAATTATTCAAGTGATACGTATATATTTTTACAAGGGTTTGAAAACTCAGAGAAGCAAACAAAAACAAAGCTCCGAGGCCATTTTAAGAAGGTGTTTGTGGCAGTGGGGTGGGGGGTGCACCAGACAGTCGAGAGAGTGGGAGCAGGAGGCTGGTGAAGACATCCCAGCTGGAAGGCAGCCCACTTGGGGGCTGGGGCAGGTGGAGAACTCTTCAGTGCGCCCGGGGTTCTGGACTCGCTGACGGCGGGGCGCGAGCCCAGTGGCACAGGTGTCGCTGGTTGAGGCAGCGCTGAGCGGGGGAGCTGACCGTAGTTGCCGGTTTTCCCGGGGTGAGCCGAAGCCCAGCGGAAGAGCTGGTTGGTGCCCTCCACCCAAGCCACGGGTCTCCCCGTGAGCTCAGCCCTGTCGTCTCCCAGGCCCGACCGACCCCCTCCCTCTCCTCCAGGAGCGTCTGGCAATTCTGGACAGCCAGGCGGGCCAGATCCGGGCCCAGGCGGTGCAAGAGTCCGAGCGCCTGGCGCGGGACAAGAACGCCTCCCTGCAGCTGCTGCAGAAGGTGGGGCCGGGCAGGCTGGCGGGCGACGGGGGCGGGGGGCGGCACTCTGCTGGCCACGCGGGACCCCCTTCCCTTGGTCTTCTCCCCTGCTGTCCCCCCCGCCCGGTGCTGACTCAGCCCCTGGGGCTTGCAGGAGAAGGAAAGACTGACTGTGTTGGAGGGGAGATACCACTCGCTCACAGGAGGCAGGCCCTTCCCGAAGACCACATCCACCCTCAAAGAGGTAACGTGCTGGGCTCGGCCCTCGCTTCGGGCCCAGCGGGTCTCCCGGGAGGCTCCGGAGCCACAGGGGGCACCTTCGCCCCTGAGGTGGAGTATGGCGACATTTTCCCGGACTGGAGAGGCTGGAGTAGGAGTGGCCCTGCCGCCTGGGATTTGACCGTCTGTGGCTACTAGTTGCTGCTTTTCAGATAGCTTTCTGGCTCGGCGGAGCTTGCTGATATTACCATTTTGGGGGATTAAATACACCTGGGGGACTCGGGCGGCATGACGGGGGAGGCCAGGCAGCTCGGAGGTTTGGGAAGGGCCGGGGCTGGGCAGACTCCTTTCGAGGGGGAGCACAGGACTCTAGGGGTCCTGAGCTTGGAGCTCCTTGGGCTTCAGTCTAGAGCCAGGCTCTTGGCTGAGAAGTGGGCATTGACGTCCCTTAAGCCCTTCTTTCCCGAGGCCTTGCACGCTCGGGGTGTAAGGTCCAACCAGGACGTGCCCCGGTTCCCCAGCTCTTTTCCCCGCCTCACTGCACAAGCCGCTGAGGCCCCGGGGCGGGGTGGCGGGGCTGTGTGAGGGGAGAGGCCCCTCACCATGTACCCTCTCTGTAGGCTGAACTACTCATCTCCGAGGCCTCAGAGATGGGGCCGGGGTCTGCGACTCTGGTCCCTTTCCCAGGGTCTTCAGAGCCTGGGGCCTCCTCTGTCCCCCTAACCCCACCTGCTTCCACTCAGCTCTGCCCCAAAGCACAAGAGGTAATCACAGCTGACTGCCTGCTCTGCCCACTGCCTGTCTGCCTGCTTGCCGAGCTCCTGCCTACAGCTTCTCCCACGGGCCCAGCTGAAGGGTGTGCGGCCGTTACCCTTTGACCAGAGTTTGTGAGAGTCTGAGCGAGTGTGCCATCCCGCTGCTCCGGAGAGGGCCTGTGCAGCCCATGCAAAACCAGAGCGCCGATTTGCATATTAATTTGCACGCATTCTGCATGCCATTCATCAGTTCTCACAAGCCACTGGACCCTCCAGCTCATTTTCCTTTTCCCTGACCCTTGGAGGACAGTTGTCCTCTGGAGTGAGGGCAGGCTGGGGCTCCCGTGCACTCAGTGTGCATCGGGTGCCTGCCGTGCCTGCGACACCGAGAAGCTCCGGGGGCTGAGGATCGGCTCAGGGACTGTGCCAGGCCCTGACCCTCCGCTGCCCCCAAGCTCACATGCTAGTATCTCTCCACGTACTAACTCATGGGCACTGGGCCCATTTTTCTACTTGGGCTTTGAGCTGTTCCCTGCCAAGGTCTCTCTGAGAGCCCGTCTAGCTCACCCCCTAGTGGTGTCTCCGTCCCGCCCCTTCCAGCTCCTGCCCCGGCAGATGGGGTGTGAGGAGGTGCTCAGGCATGGTGGCTGTGTCCACGCTGTGTGTGTGTGCCCCACTGGGGATGCCCCGGGTGTCGAGACAGAAGGGTTGTCTGGGAGCTGGGTCCTGATCCTCAGTGGACTCTGGGGAGCCTTGCCCTCGGCTTCTCCTGTCCCCAGCCCAGAGCAAACCCAGGGGTGGGCCTTCAGGGTCTGCCTGGGGCAGCTTCAAAAGGTAGAGGTCAAGAAGAGCCTTCAGACCCTCCCTGCCCTTTTCTGGACCCCCCAAGTCCCCGCCATCCACCCAGCTGTCTCCGGCCACAGCAGGCAGCTGAGCTCCCCACCCCTGCTCTGGATCTTGCATTGAATGGAGTGATGGCCCTAAGGCATGGAGTTTGGGTGTTGGGTACCTGGTTGTACCCCATTAACCTCTTCTCTGCCCATCCCTCCCCCTCCCACCGGGCACCCTAGGAGTATGTGAGCCTGGCAGAGGTTCTCCAGCTGTGCTTCCGCTTGGACCCCCATGCTTCTACCACCTCCCCCAGCGTGCTCGCCCAGCCCCTGCCTGACAGTGAGGTACCAGCCCCGGAGGGAGCCCACCTGTGCCTCCTCGTGGGTGCCCAGATGGTACCTCCGGCCTGGTGCGGCTTGGGGGACAACAGGGTCTGTCTGCAACAGTGAGGGAGAAGGGCAGCTGGTATAAGGGGGTTGGGAATGGTTCCCTCCCTTCCCGGGGGCCCCGGGAGCATCAGCTCATGGTGGCTCAAGGAGGGGCAGGCCTTCTGCTCTGGCGCGAGGCCGTCGAGAGGACTCGCCTTCCGGGGCTCTGAGCGCCTCTGCCGCTCTGCGCCTCCTGCGATTACCCTTCCTTTGCCCACGGGCAGGGCCAGCGCTTGGTCGCAGTTCCATTAACCTCTCGTATTCCCTCCCACATCCCGGCCTTCCCCCAAGTACGTGACGCTTGAGCAGCTAAAGGCGATGTGGGGCACCTCGCCCATGCCCACAGCCCCTGCGCCAGGCCTGCCTTTCTGGGCCTCTGCCTCCCGGGACCCGGTTCCCACCACCTGCCTTCCTCCCGTGCTGCCCTCTTCCTCCTCCTTCGCTTCTCTCACGCCTTCACCCAAGGTTGGTGGTCTGTGTGTTCCTGCCATGCCCAGCCCACTGCTGGTGTGGCTGTGTGTGCGTGTGCGCGTGTGTGTGTGCGCGTGTGTATGTGTGCGTGTGCACGCGCGCCGCCCCTGCTTCCCAGCTTTGAGCTCCAGGCCAGCCCCCGGGGAGTGCTCAGTGCCTGTGGGCGCTGGCCGGCTGGCGTCGTGGTTGGCGTAGCACGAGTCTCTGGTCTGGGAGTTGTGTCCTGACTGTTCCTCCTCACCCTCGCGTGTTCACAGCAACAGTTCTCTCACTGGTTTTCTTCTCCTTCTCTTTATGCTGTCCTTTCCCCTTGCCCCTTCCCTTCTCCCTCACCTTCCTGGTTGCCCCCCTGATCGTGGCCTTCCTGTACTCTTCCTCCAACCTTGCCCTTCCTTCCCCTCCTCGCCTGTTCCCCACGCCCCACTCCAGATGGAGGCGCTGCTGCTCCCTGCTGTAGACTTAGAGCAGTGGTACCAGGAGCTGATGGCCGGGCTGGGGACCGGCCCCGCCGCAGCCTCCCCGCGCTCCTCTCCCCCGCCTCTGCCCGCCAAAGCTTCCCGGCAGCTGCAGGTAACCGTCTCCCCGCGCGTCCCTCCCCGAGCCCTGCTGCGCTCTGCTCTGGGTACCTCCTGCGGGCCTAGCGGCCACATGGCGCCACCTGACATGGGGCGGGGGTGGGGCTCAGTCGAGTCAGGGCAGCGAGGGGCCTCCGGGCCCTGACACGGCCTCACGGGTAGCCGTCCTGGCCCTTCGGGCAGCTGGAGGGCCAGCTTCTGAGTCCACGGACGAGAGGCAGGATTGCTGGTCCCAGCGGAAGGGCCCTCAGGAGCCGCGGTCAGGTCGGGGTGGGTCTGGTGCCCTGTGCTACGGCCGACCGTGGCTCTGCTCTGTCCCCGGCCGCCCGCAGGCCCAGAGTGTCTCACTCGGTCTGGGGGGCCTGACGCGCTCTCTCCGGCCTCTTGTCTCTGGAACTAGTGTGGCATTTTGCTCTCCGGGTGTCCCCACGGGTGACAGGCGGGGCAGTACTGGTGGAACAGAGACATTGAAGCAACATCCCCGAGGATGTGCCCAGGCCGCCTCAGTGTTTCCGTGCAGGGTGTGGGCCGGCCTGCGGCCAGCCGCTGACCGTGGCGTGGGGGAAAGGGGTCAGGGCGCCTTCCGCTGACCTGCGGTTGTGGCCAGGACCCCAGTGGTCAGGATTCCCTCCTGGGGTGCAGGCACCGCACCTCTCTGTGGTCTCATCTCTAATTCCGCGGTCCCTGTGGGAGGAGGTGGATGCTTCTAGCACGTGAGGCAGCTCTCCTTGGTCTCCAGCTGGTTAGAAATTTGTTTCGTTTTGTTTTTTTAAAGATTTTATTTGAGAGAGCACAAGCAGAGGGAAGGGCAGAGGGAGGGAGAAGCAGGCTCCCCACTGAGCAGGGAGCCTGATGAGGGACTTGATCCCAGGACCCTGGGTTCAGATATGAGCCGAAGGCAGATGCTCGACTGGCTGAGCCACCCGAGATCTGTACGTGTTTTGATTCATGTGATCATCGGTAGTTTACTCTCTGCTTTTACAGAGCAAACGCTGGGGCCCGGAGAAGATAAGTCATCTCCCCAAGGTCCCACAACTGGGAAGTAGCAGAGCCAGTGCTAGGAGTCTCGGTTCTTGACTCCAGACCCTATATTCAGCCATCGTGAGGGCTAGGAGGGAGTTTGACAGTTTTCTCTAGCCCTGCTCCCTCCTTTTGCAGATAAGGAAGCCAGGGCCCAAGGTCACATAGCCTGTTAGCACCTGGGGCGGGACCAGAAGGAACCTTGGCCTCCCAGTAGGTCTCCAGCACAGCCCTGAGCAACAGATGTGAAAGCCTCACGGATCGATTTACATGATCTTCTCTGAGCCCTGGGGTGGGACCAGGGATTGGCCCAGGGAGGAGCTGCCTGAAGAAGGCTTAGAAGACTTAGCGGCTGCAGGAACACCTGTCCATTGGGCTGGCCCAGGAAGCTCAATGCCATCATCCTGGGAGGCCTGGTGCCAGGGCAGGACCTGAATCACAGCCGGCCTAGGTGACATGGGGGTGGTGGCCGGTGGGGGAGCCAGAGCTCACCAGGCAGGATCTCTTCCCTCCAGGTTTACCGCTCCAAGATGGATGGTGAGGCCACCAGCCCCCTGCCCCGGACCCGAAGTGGCCCCCTCCCCTCTTCCTCTGGCTCTTCGTCCTCTTCCTCCCAGCTCAGCGTGGCTACCCTGGGCCGGAGCCCCTCCCCAAAGGTCTGAGGACAGTGGGTGGGCTGGGTGTGCGGCATGGCGGGGGTGGGACAGGGAGGCTGTGCCTGGGGGAAAGAGGTCAAGGCCACCCAGGAAAGCTTTGGGAGGGAGGTCCTCCGAGCGCCAGGTCCCAGTGCTCCATCCCCCTACCCCCAGAGTGCTCTGCTCACCCAGAACGGGACAGGCAGCCTTCCTCGCAACCTGGCGGCCACGCTGCAGGACATCGAGACCAAGCGCCAGCTTGCCCTGCAGCAGAAGGGTGAGTGGCTGCTCTCCCAGGGGCCCTGGCTATCTGCCCCCCTCCCCCCACATCACACCTTCTGTGGGGTGTCTTTGCTTTAACGGACTTCTAGGCAAGTGCAGGAAACGTTTAGATTCGATATCTGAAGAAGAGCTTCCTGGCTGTGTATCAAGAGACTGAGGGTTGGGGGCCATGCAGTCCTTCCCAGAGAGCTCAGCAAAGAAGGGAGATGCTTATCGGCCTGAGCTGGGATGGACATGGACATGGCCCTGCCTGGAGGCAGGGGTGCACCCGATGGCCTCCAGAGGTGGTTCCCCGAGATACCGGCTCTGGGGACCCAGGAGGCCTGGTTGCCTGTGTGCATCTTGGTTGTTTTGAAAGCCCATGTCTGTGCCTCTCCCCCGTCTCATCCCCTCTGTGTCTCTCTACCCTACCCTCTGCCCGGGGCCCCCACACCAGGCGAGTCGCTTCCTGCCGAGCCCCCCCCAGCCGACAGCCCAGCAGGTAGAGCGGTGTTCACTGGGGGCGTTGCTTGGGTCAGGCGGCCCCGCCTGGGCATCTGCATGACGGGTCCCGCGCAGGTCCCCGCTGCCCGCCCTCCTCCCACCCCTGTCCCGGCCCCCCGGCAGCCTCCCTGGCTGAGCTGGGATGGGGTGTCCGGCTGGCCGTGCCCCTTGAGCTGGGCTGGCCCCTGCCTCTGTGCTCTGCCTCGCCTCCCCTTCTTCGCTGCTGGTGTCGCTCTTGCTTGTGCGTCACTGCGGGGGCTGCATGGACTCCCTGCTCACGGACCTCGCCCCCCCACCCCTCCCCCTCCCCAGCAGGCGGGTGGTGCATGCGCCCTGCCCTGCTCTCCAGGTGATGGTTGTGAGCTGGAGGCACCGCCCGGGCGGGGGCCGTGCCCGTGGGGCCCAGGATGCAGAAGGGGCGCTGAAGCCGGACGATGTGGCGGCGGCCAGTCATGCCCCTGACCGCAGCGCCGGCGGGGCAGCCGGACCCGGGGCTGGGGGGGCTTTAAGGAAGCTGGTGGGGGCCGAGGGGTGTGCTGACCTCGTCCCTCTGTGATGCTGCCCGTGTCTCCCAGAGGGCCCGCGGTGACCCCCCTGCCCCCCCCCGCCCCGGTCCCTCCCGCAGGACAGCAGGTGATCGAGGAGCAGCGGCGGCGCCTGGCCGAGCTGAAGCAGAAGGCGGCGGCCGAGGCGCAGTGCCAGTGGGATGCCCTGCACGGGGCGGCCCCCTTCCCGCTGGGCCCCTCCGGCTTCCCCCCGCTCATGCACCACTCCATCCTGCACCACCTGCCGGCCGGCCGGGAGCGCGGGGAGGATGGCGAGCACGCCTACGACACGCTGAGCCTGGAGAGCTCGGACAGCATGGAGACCAGCATCTCCACGGGGGGCAACTCGGCCTGCTCGCCCGACACCATGTCCAGGTACCCACCCCGGGGCCCGGCCCGCCCCCCCCCCCCCCCGCTCTGCCCTCCCCCCAGCGCCAGCGGCCTGGACGTGGGCAAGATCGAGGAGATGGAGAAGATGCTGAAAGAGGCGCACGCCGAGAAGAGCCGGCTCATGGAGTCCAGGGTGAGGCGGGCCGCCCCGGGCGCCCCAAGACCTTCCCTCGAGGAAGGAAGGGCTTTAAAGTGTGCGTTCCTCGAGTGGAGGAGGCCTGGCCACGTGGCAGGTGTCCCAGCTCTCAGGACAAGGGACGGCAGCACGGTCACCGCCGTGGATCCCCCCGACTCCGGCCTCTGCGGGTGTTTTGGCTGCCACGGGGACGCTGAGTCTGGTCTCCCCCAGGGCACGCCCTTCCTCTTGGGGATGCTGGGGAAAGGCGGGGTCGGGGGCCTGAGCCGTGGGGCTAGAAGAGCAGGCAGATGTCCGGGCCAGAGCAGGGGTGTCGGCGGAGGGTCCGCGGGGAGCGCCAGGGGCTGAGGGAGGCCGTGGCTCCTGCCCGCGGGCCTGCAGGGGCCCATCGAAGGGGGCCTGTTTGCAAGCAGCTCTTGGCAAATGGAGTGAAAGGAGACTCTGCTCAATTTTGCGCTGGGAAGAAATGGCAGCCAGGGGCCGACGGCGCTGAGGCTCTTACTGTCGATGAGGACGTAACACGTCACCCACGTGCTTCGTGTCTGACGATTTGTTCTCATAACTTTTAAACTCTTGTAACAATGGCTTCTGTAAGTTTGTGTCTTTTTCCCTCCTGAAGTTCAACTAGGAGTGTTTGTACTGGTTTCAGAGGGCCATAGTGATTAGGGAAGGACTACTGAGTATATTCAATATTAGGAAAGGTCAGGTGACGTGTGTGGTAGGAATTCAGGTAAAAAGTATAAGAACGCTATTTATTCGGTGCTTCCATCCTGCTGGCGTCTGTGCGGGCGTTTATGCGCACGACCTCGTTTAAGTTCCACCAAAATCCCTGAAGGGAGGTGCGCTTGGCCCCATCTTACAGATGAGCCGGCAGAGGCCGAGGGGGTTTCAGTGATCTTGTCAGGCTCACAGACACAGTCCTGGCGGCGGAGCCTGGAGCTGAAGCCAGGGTGGTGTCACATGAAAGCATTTAACCTGACCGGCGAGGTGCCTGCAGAGGGTGGGTTTTGGGGGTCAGGCTGCCCCCTTGGTGGGTGCCGCCTACGGCTCTGCCCCAGCGTGCGGAGGGGCGGCGGGGGAGGGGCCGGAAGAGGGCAGCCGTGGGCGCTGACCCCCGGCTCTGGGGCAGGAGCGGGAGATGGAGCTCCGGCGGCAGGCCCTGGAGGAGGAGCGGAGGCGGCGCGAGCAGGTGGAACGGAGGCTGCAGAGCGAGAGCGCCAGGAGGCAGCAGCTGGTAGAGAAGGAGGTCAAGATGCGGGAGAAACAGTTTTCCCAGGTGAGTGGGCGCTGGGGTGCGCTGGGTGGTGGCTTGAGGGCTGGGGATACCCCGGGCTGGCCCTGCAGGCTCATACAGCCCCTTCTCCAGAAAGGATTGCTCAGTACAAGCAGAATTCTGTTTGGGACTCGTTCAGCCCACGGGAAGAGACGTGTGTGTGTGTGTGTCTGTTCGTGTGTGTTCATCTGGTGTGTGTGTGTGTGTGTGTGTGTGTGTGTGTGTGTGTGTTCATTCACTCGTTCCGTGGCTGTCCTGGCCCTCACTGCCCAGACTCAGCAGCTCCAGGCCCCCCCACCAGCAGATGGTGTCACTCTGACTTTCGGCTTACATCTCCAAGAGCGAACTGTACTCATTCTGGGACGGGACTCCCGAGCTTTTTCTTTACGCAGAAGATTTGAGCAGAACAGTTGAAGGCGGAAGGAGAAGTCAGGTTGTATAGGGAACCCTACCCATGTCGTCCCCCCCGCTACCGTGAGAGCCTGTGGGACTCAGACAGGCTAGTCCTTCCTGCTGGGTCCTATAGGCCCCCTCCGGGGTGGGGTCCTGTGGGATCTTCCCCAGCAGCGACCACAGCTCCCTGATGTCCTGTGAGGCAACATGAATTCTAAGGGCTAGGCCACCTGAGTTGGGTTTGGGAATTAAGAAATAAGCAGGGGGCAGGCACCTGGGTGGCTCTGTCAGTTAAGCATCTGACTCTCGATTTCAGTTCAGGTCATGATCTCGGGGTCATGAGGTTGAGCCCCATGTCAGGCTCTGCGCTGAGTTGTGGAGCTGGCTTGGGATTCTCCCTGTGCCCCTGCCCGCTCACGATCTCACTGTCTCTCAAAAAAATACAAATAAAAAAATAATCAGAAACTCTTTGAGTTTTACCTCCATGCTTGGGTTCTCCGTCAGGCGTTCAATCCCCCCTTCCTGCCTCAGTCAGCGGCCGCTTTCTGTCCGTCTCCCGTCGCCCCCTGTCCCGGGGCTTGGCCGTTGCTCCAGGGGCACCAGTGTCTGCTGTGGGAATGGGCGCAGCCAGCCCGTCTTGGGAGCACGTCCTGGAAGTTCTGTGTTTTGTTTTTTCTTTTTTTTTTTTTTTAAAGATTTTATTTATTTATTTCACAGAGGGAGAGAGATCACAAGGAGGCAGAGAGGCAGGCAGAGAGAGAGGGGGAAGCAGGCTCCCTGCTGAGCAGGGAGCCCGATGCGGGCCTCGATCCCAGGACCCTGAGATCATGACCTGACCCGAAAGCAGAGGCTTTAACCCACTGAGCCACCCAGGCGCCCTTGTTTTTTCTCTAAATAATTTATGATGTTTCCTTTTCTGGCCATTCTAATGTAGAGGAAGAGTAGGGAAAAAATTCCAGGGGACTGAGAGTTCTAGCTGGTATCAGAATTTTTGACACGGAACAGACCTTAGTGATTATCTAGTCCAAAGCCCTTGTTTTACATGTAAGGAAAGGGAGGCCCAGAGAGGCCACGTGAGCCAAACAAGGTCCCATGAGAAGTCTGAGGCCGGGTGGCTTATTGAGCTTTGCTTCCCAGAGCATGCTCACCTCAGGGCTCTTGCTTTATTCCATTCAGCCCAGGAGGGAGATGAGGGGCAGGGACAAGACAGGGATGGCTGTGTCTTGCTCGTAGGTGGGGAAACTGAGGTGTGGAGCCACTCAGCAGTTTGAGGGGACGCCTCAACGCAGGCCCGCTAGGTCTCTGCTTTTGCCACAAGCACTGTGAAACCAGAGTGACAGCCTCGGGGGTGTGAGGGGGTGATGGCAGCCGTGGGGGTTTGGGACGGAAACCGAAGGACCTGGACAGGGGAATGATGCGGGGAAGAGAGGAGCCTCTGCTGACACTGCCCTCCGCTCCCAGGCGCGACCCCTGACCCGCTACCTGCCCATCCGGAAGGAGGACTTTGACCTGAAGACCCACATTGAGTCGTCAGGCCACGGCGTCGACACCTGCCTGCACGTGGTGCTCAGCAGCAAGGTGCGAGGCCTCTGTGGCCCCGGGGCGCCGGGGAGGGGACCCCGTAGTCTGGGCACCTCCTGGGCCCTTGGAATAGTGGCCCCAGTTCCTGCACCAACACCGGCGGTCTCTGTCCTGCTTGCTGGCCTGAAGAGGTGGGGGCCCCAGCCCCCCAGAATCCAGGCACAGGTGACGGCTTTTATAGAGCCGCCCCGGGAAGAGAGGTGCGGGGCTCCGCTCTGGGTCCTTCCTCACACCTGCTTCTTACCAGGTCTGCCGCGGCTACTTGGTCAAGATGGGCGGCAAGATTAAATCGTGGAAGAAGCGCTGGTTTGTCTTCGACCGGCTCAAGCGCACCCTTTCCTATTACGTGGGTGAGTTGTTCCCGTCACACTGTCTCGGGGCCTGGACCTTGGGCTGTCCCCCAGGGCAGCCGGGGTTCTGGAGGGGGGCCAGGCTTCCCAGTGGGGGGCCGGGAGCTGGAACTCGGCCTTCTCCTCCCCTCCCTGACCGCGGACAGACTGTACTTGGCCGCCTTCAGTTTTTGGTCATTCACGTATTTGGCAATGTCGCCGAGCATGGAGTAAATTCCAGGCCCTGTTCGAGGCCTTGGTGACGAGCCGGTGTACCTTGTGGTTTGTTGGGGGCTCTGCTCGCCTCTGCATCAGCGTTCCCTTTGTTCAAGAGCGTGCATTTTGAAAACATTGCAGGCCAGGTGGCAGAGGGTAAAGAGAAGCCTAATTGCGCCTTGCATGGGCATTAAGGGCCCTGGCTGGGGTCTGTCCTCAGGTCACTGGTGGGGCTGCTCAGCCAGTCACCCAGCTCCGCCCAACTGTAAAGCCAGGAAGAGCAATCCTGTTCAGAGCCTGGAAGGAGAGGGCCGAAGTGGTCTGGTGGCAGAGACACCCAGGCCTGGAGTGCCTGCCTCCGCTCTAACCTGGTCCCTGACCAAGTGCCACCTTCTCCAGGAAGCCTTCCCTGATTGCCTAGGCGCTGGGTGTGGGAGGCAGGAGAGGCAGAGGTACTTGTGTCCCCATGTTTCCACCTGAGCTGGGAAGGGACTTTGTGCACAGTTGCGAGAAACAGGCCTGGGGAGAAGAGTTCCATTTTAGGCACAGTGAGGTTGACGTGCCCCTGGGCCATCTCAGTTTGGGAGAAAGGTCAGGGTTAAAGTTGTGCTGGAGTAATAGTTGTAGCAGATCATACCTACTGAGCGCTGCTCGACCCGCGTGCTGTGCTAAGCACACTGCATGCGCCAGCTCGTTGAGTTTTCGTCTTGTGCAGGAAGCACTGTCTTTACCCATTTACAGACAAGGAACATAGGTTCAGAGAGGTTAAGTAAATTGCCCAAGATCTCACAGCTGCTAAGCTGCAGCGCTAAACTGAACCCGGGCAGTTGGACTTTAGAGCAGAGAAGAGGGAAAGGGCTGTACCCTGGGGAAGGGGGAGGCGCAGGAGGTGGGAAGCCACAGGCCAGGTGCTGGGCTGGCGTTGGGCAGTCAGGACCTTCCTGAATGTCTGTGAACTGAAGGGAGATTGCGTCCTGATGAGGGGCGGAAGCGGGACGGGAAGCCAGCCAAAGCAGCAGACATTTGCAGGCAGGGAGTGTCACCAGCGATGAGGGACACTGCAGCAAGGCCAAGAATAACACGGACCCAGAGGCCCTTCCATTCAGGGATTGGAGCTGCGGCCAGGGCCCGAGCCAGACTGCACAAGATGAGAAGTGGGAGGTGAGGAAGGCGGGGCTGGAGCTGGCACTGTTTCCAGTGAAGGAAGAGGTGGGAAGGGGCGGCGGTGGGAGGGATGGCCCGGCCTGGGGGTCAGGGCGGGGCTGCGTCCTTGTCTAAGCAGAGGTGCTGAGGGAGATGGGCCTGGAGCCTGGGTGTGTGGCCCCGGGGTGTGACTTGCCTGCTCCTGCCTTGAGCTGGCCGTTCTTCCTGGCCTGGCCCCTCCTCCCATTGACTTGGTGGAGCACCTCTCTTCCACGGGGCCCAGATCAAATACCACCTGTGCGGAGGCGTCCCTGGCCCCCCCTCACCGGGAATGGGTCCCGCCCTCCGCTCTGTAGAACCTTTGCCTCATACAGGCTCTGCCTGCCCTGTGATGAGAGGCCACGGCAGGGGCCAGACGCGGTGCCGACCACCTACTGCTCGTGATCGCCTCTGACGTGTAGGTGCGCTCTTGCTGCCCCCAGCCATGCCCAAGGTCACACAGCTGATACGTGGCCATACGTCTGCGCTTTCCTCCCCACTAGAGTGTAGGTTCCTAAGAGAAGGATTCTGAATTCTGGTGGTGCCAGAGCCTAGGACTCACTTATTCACCGCTGAGCTCCTGCTGTGCGCTGAGCACACGGTGGTTGGTGTTGGAGGAGGCAGGCCTGTGACGGGTGGGGGAGTGCTCAGATTCTGCAGGGTAAGTTCTGTGGAGGATCACCCGTGCTGTGGGAGCACGGGAGCACGGGACCGGGCGCTGCAGTGGTCACACTCGCAGTGGGTCTTCAAGACCACTTAGCAGTTGGTCAGGGGAATGGGCTGGAGACCAGTCCTGTGTACACAGAGCCCCTGGTGCAGGGCCCAGGAGCAGCTCCGCCCGGCCGGAGAGAACTTGGAGTTGGTGCAGGGCAGGGATGCTAGACTGGCCAGGGGGCGGTGCGGGCAGCGGCCTGGGAACAGCCTTGGCCGAGCTGCGATGGGAGCAGGGTCCCGGTGAGGGAGCAGGATTCGAATTGCTTGAGGGAGCTCACCACCTTGTCTTCAGTTAAGGGGAGTCGAAGGGGCAGAGGGTGAGGCGGGGACATGGGAGGAGGCCCCAGCTCCCAGCTCAGGGACACAGGCCTGAAATAGAGGGTTGGGGGGGTGAGCGTGCACCCCAAGGGGCAGGCTGTCAGCTGTCACCGTCTGAGCCTAGTGACAGTGTGACCTTTCCGTGAGAGCGGGGTTGCCACGAGATGAGACGGCCCAGGCCCTGGGCTTTGCCTTGGCCGTGCCCAGTCCCTCCCCGCCGGCGCAGTCACCTCTGCCGTTGGCCCCGCCCCTTCCTGTCCCCCCGGCCCCACATGCTATACATCCTTCCTTCTGGTTTTTACTCTTAGGCTTGAATAGGTAAATGCACTCCTACAAGCTCAAAATCAAAACACACAGAAGGGTTTACATTGAGAATTATGCCCCTACTCACAACAGGCAACCATTTTATTAATCTCTTGTGTACCCTTGCAGCTTCTTTAGAACGTAAACAGACGCAGAGATTCTTGCTCCTTTTCTTCCACGAAAGATGGCATACGACGCGTCCCTTGTTTTACTGCTGACCTCTCCGATCTTTCTATAGGAAATCTGACACATTCGAAAGGTGTACTTCTGAGTCTACACCTCGTTTTTCTCGCCCACCCCATGAGATATTTCTGTAGCATGTGACAGAGGTCTAGTGTCCCGTCAAGTGCTAACCTCTAACTTATTAACCAATCTCTACTTGATGGACCCTTGGTTTGTTGCCAAACTGCGAATACGGTTGTGGTGAACAATCACGTAAGTTGGTTATTTGTAAGGTAAATGCTACGTGCAGTCTTTGGCTCAAAGGGCAAACGCCTTTCTCATCCTGGTAGACTCGGCTCGACCCTCCCGAGGGGTTTACCGCCGGGTCCTCCTCCGGTCCTCTGTTAGACCACCCGTTTCTCCACAGACTTGCCCAAAGCGTGCGGTTGATTTTTTGCCTTTTTTGCCCTTCTGATAGGTGAGAAGTTCTAATTTGCCTTCTCTAATTCTGAGCAAGCCTGCGCACTGACCATCGCTCCGGGGCTCCACGCTGGGCTGTGCGTGGGCGCCCGGGCAGGCTCCCCCGAGGGACGGCAGGCCTCCTCAGCCCGGCCCTGTTTCCTTTGTAGACAAGCACGAGACGAAGCTGAAGGGGGTCATCTACTTCCAGGCCATCGAGGAAGTGTACTATGACCACCTGCGCAGTGCGGCCAAGGTGAGGGGCGGGCGGGCGAGGGGGTGGCGGT
>LNAC01000073.1:2700688-2739342 GCA_002007465.1 Ailurus styani | reverse complement strand
CCCCCCCCCCCCGCCCGTGTCACCAGGCCCCCGTGCGCAGCCTGCCGGCCCCCCAGCCCAGCCCTCTCCCTCCCACTCGTGCCTTGCTCAGAGCCAGAAGGGACGAAGCTGGGACATCCAGAGACTGGAGGAGGAGGGAAGCAGAGGGGAGAGGCGGCTAGATGGGTTCTGTACAGGCTGAGTTCCCAACAGGGACGCAGGGCTGCTCGGACACCCCCGGGGGGAACCTGAGCAAAAGAGGCAGCAGAGGGCGAGGACCCGGAGTTCTGGCTGCCCTCCCTTCAGCCTGGAAGGGTAACGGAAATGGAGAGCAGAGGACCAGGCCACCAGCTCTCTGGCCTCGGCCCTTCACGCCTTAACACTAAGCCCACCTCCCTGGCCACCACTGGGGCATGGCTGCTGGGCCCCGGGCTGGGTGATTTTCAGTATTTGTAAGCATCTCAACAGAACAATAAACCATTTGGAGTATGTGTTTGGGAGCCAGGTGGCATGGGGCGGGGATAGGAGGGTAGGGGGATTAAGTGTCCCCACAAAACAGGATTTCCGCCTCATTGACGTTCCAGGAGAGACAAGGGCCCAAACCTTGACTTCTAGGTCCCCACCCTGACCCCACTCCAAGGCCTGACTGGGGGTGGGGGATGGAGGATGAAGAGACAGGAGAAGGTAGGGGCTCACACAGACGTTTAATGAGGCAGACGGGGCAGGGAGGCTCACAGTGGCAGGAGGCTGAGCAGGAGGCTGAGCAGGAGGCTGAGCAGGAGGCCGAGCAGGAGGGTCGCTGGGAGGCAGCGGGGCTCCAGGAAAGCCGTCTGGGTCCCCGAGCTCAGCCGGTCACCATAGCGGTCCAGGAGCATCAGGACCACTCCGTTGGTCCAGCCAAAGCCCTCCTGCAGAGAGACACGGCCAGTGGGGCGAGAGCTCTGGGGAAGGCCCCACACAGCCTTTTAGGGGCTGGGAGAGCTCCACCCAGAGGCTCTAGAACTGCCTAGCCCCGGGGTCGCCAAGGAGCTGCAGTCAGCCTCCCGTGGACGCACATCCGTGGGAGGAAACAGGCCCAGACGGAGGTCACGGCCAGCTGTGGGGACAGCACAGCCCTTCAGTTCCCAGTAGGGTGTGGGCCCACTCACCTGAACTTCATACTCCCCTCCACCACCTGGCTGCCCACCGTTGCTGATGTCATACTGGGAACAAAAGCACAGGCTCTCAGCGGGGGCACTACCCCCAGGCTCCCCACCCAGCCCTCCAGGGGGAGCAGGAGATGAGAGCCCCTTTGGGAGAAGCTGCTCTGGCCTGCGGCTCTGACCCCTGCAGTGCCCGAGAATGGCCACCGGGCGTCACCACTGTCCCTGGGCTTGCCAAAGCCTGGCCATCATTTCCCGCCCCGCCACCCCCTTTCCAGCTCACCGTGGGGACGACCCCAGGAGACTCAGGGCTCAGGAGCAGCTCACCTTCTCAAACATGGCTGACGTTTGGGAGTAGACCTCAAAGTTGGTTCGGATCCAATTCTGAGCCAGCTGGAAAGCCACTTCCTGGGCCCGAGGTGAAGGAGACTCGGCCAGACCTAGACCCCACCCCAGGCAGGACCCTGAATCTCCTGAGTCCCCGTCCCAGGGGGAGCAGAGGCCTGAGCCTTACCCTCCCCAAGGAGGGAAAGTGGCCTGGGCCCTAAGACCTCCATCGTGAGCCACGTGGAGAGCCAACGTGCTCCTTCCCCAGGGCCTGGTTCCCCTGACAGGTGGGGGTGGACACACATGTCTGCTGAGTGGGGAGCCAAGAGACCAGAAGAGCCAGAGAAAGACCCCACCTGCTTTGTTCACACCTCCCCGGCACCAGGAGGCTGACCCTCCAGATGCAATGGGGGAAGGTCCTGGGACATGCCCCATCCCCACCTCCCTACCTCTGATGACCAGGTCCTGCAGGGGGGCCCAGGCATTGGGGAAGTCCCACTGCTGGCCCGTCTTCTGGAGAGAGGTCGGGATCCCGTACTGGTAGGTCAAGATCTGGCTGTCCTAGAAGGTTCCAGACATTTCTAGGGCTGTGGGTGGGGGCTGGATGAGGAGCCAAGAGGCTGGGCCCTCCTCAAGCCAGATGTCCCCCTTCCTGGGCTTTCTCTTCTTGGCTCACAGCTGCCCCCTGGTGGCTCCAGCGGGACCCGCAGGCTCAGACCCAGGGTGGAGCAGGAGCGGGGTGGCTGCCACTTGCAGGAGGTCCCTCTAGCTCTGACTGAGGGAGAGAGCAGGAGGTCCCGCCCCCAGTACACCAGCCCGCCCTGCTGCCCCCCTCACCTCCAGGTACTTCAGAGCCTTGTCCACGGTGTCCGGGTCAGAGAAACAGCCGGACCAGAGAGGAGTGAGGTTGGATGGGTAAAACTCTAGGTTCTTCTTTCCATTCTCAAGGTCATAGTCAAACCAGGCCCCTTTCTCTTCATCCCACAGGATGGCTCTCATGGCAGCCAAGCGCTGTTGCTGCTGATTTCTGTACTTTGTGGCTTGGATGTCATTCCCTGGGGTGATACTGTCTTTAGGCTGAGCTACTGGGAGGCCTGGCCTTGGGTCCCATGCCTTCAAGAAAGAGACCAACTTTGGCCTCCCCCTGGTGTCCTCCCCAAGGGCTAGAAGTCCTGACACCAAGGGACATACAGACCTGGAGCCCACATTTCCGGCCTCTAGAGGCTAAGACTTCCTGAGCTACGGCCCTGTAGGGCTCTCAGGACCCACACCTGCCTGTTCCCGGGTCCTAGGAGGGCAGTGGCCATGTGTATTTCCCTAGCCCTGACAGTTCCGAGGGCAGTTGTTTGGGGAGAGAGAATGGAGGGGGTTTGAATGTGCGGACTCAGGTGCCCTCTCCCAGACCCTCATGGTCCCTCCCAGTAAAAAAGGGAGGGCGTGTGGAGAGGGGGCCCCGTTTGTACTCTTGCCCTAGGGGTGAGGTCTGGAGCCAGCCAGGAGGCTGGAGGCCCTTCAGTCAGGGTCCTACTTCCAGCTCCACAGCCAAGGCTGAGGAAGGACCCAAGGTGGATGAGGCCCCCTGCCTGCCCCTCCTGCGGGCATGCTCACCCAGTCTGGTGTAGAAGTTGCTCATTAGCAACTCTGCCTGGCACAGGAAGGCATTGAGGTCAACAGGCACGAATTTGCTGGTCCGGATGCTGCTAAGCAGTGTGGGATTTGGGCCTCCAACGAGCCACCGTGAAGAGAAGTCCCAGCCAGATTCAGCCCCAGCCTTGAGCTCAGCCCACAGAGCCTCCCGGTCCCCTGTGAGACAATGCAGCAGGGGACGGGGGACCAGGGCCTGACACCCAACGCCAGGCTCCCTGCCCCCCCCGATCCCTGATCGTATTGCTGCTCACCTTCCAGCAACGTGTCTGCCAGCTCGGCATCTTTGCTGTAGGACTCTGGCCTGGTAGAGAAAGTGGGCATTCTGGCACTGGGAGGCTCCAAGCCCAAGCTGGAAGCTGAGCCACGTTGTTTCAACTACCCTTGGATTGCCCTTCGTGGGCCCTGGATTCAGGGCTTTCGGAATCAGCATCCAAGAGCGGAGCTGTCATGCCCCTCAGACCAGAGTGAAGAGTAAGAGACTGAGAGGCTGGCAGGCGGCTCCTTACCTGGGGCCCCCAGAAGGGACGGCGTAGCGATTCAGGACGTAGCTCTTCCCCCCCGAGCTCACAGAGACGGTCCTGTTCTCCGTCCAGAAGTCCAATTCCAAGGCTAGGGTCCCTATGTTGTCCCTGGGGTGGAGCCAGGCGCCGCCTCAGCGCAGGCACAGCCCCTCAGTCCCGCCCTGGGAGGGCCCAGGTAGGGGGGCCTGCGGGGCAGCAGGGGGACTGGGGACCCACCTGAGGAAGGCAGTGTCGTCGGTGTGGGTCACGTAGCGGTCCATCATGAGAGTCAGGAGGGGGGGCTGGCTCCGCTGCAGGTAGTACACGCGGGCCCCGTTGGGGACGTGTCCGTAGCTGCCAAGAAGGACGCCTGCTGAGGTGCATCTGCCCAGCGGCCGAGGCCGAGGCCAAGGCCAATCCAGCGCCAAGCCCCAGGCACGCGCTTCCCCGCCCCGGCCTGGAGGGGCCGGCCCGCTTACAGCCGCACCAGGTCCAGGAAGTTCTGCAGCATGCCCTTCACCGTCCCGGGCATCTCAGACAGGAGCAGCCCCTCCATCACCCAGTAGGAGTCCCTGGGGAAAGGGACAGCTCCATCGTCACCCCCCAGACCACCCCCTCCCCCTGCCCTGCACACCGGGCCAGTCAGGGTGCCCCGCTCTGCTCGGGACAGCCCACCGACCCCGGGATCCCCGGCTCCCGCCCCGCAGCCCCGGCCGCTCACCAGTAGTAGAACTCGATAAAGCGCCCGCCGGGCACGATGAAGGGGTGGGCCGAGTAGATCAGAGAGAACTGTTCGGGGTGGCTGAGGACCTCTGGCTTCACCTGCAGTCAGGAGAAAGGGCACAGGGAGCCCACGGGCCCTGCGGTGTGGATGCCCTGGCAGCCGGTGCCTGAGTGCGGGCTCTGCTGCTGGTCAGCCATGTGGCCTTGGTCGAGGCCGGAGCCGCTGGGAGCCAGGTCTGCTCGGCCCCCACATGCCGGCCTCCTGAGTCCAGCTAACTCAGGCCGGCCCTGGCAGGGGCGCAGCAAGCAGCGGCCAGTATTAGGACCGGGTAGGGGGACTGCTTCCTCCACTCCCCTTCCCCGATCCCTGCTGCCACGCCAGGCCCGGACACCCAGGGCCCCAATCCTCTGGGAGGACAGGTGCTGTGCAGTCTTGAGCAAACCACTGCCCTCTCTGAACCTCAAAGGAGAGAAAGTGTCTAACAGAATGTACTGACCACAGCCCCCAATCAGCAGTGGCAATTGTTGCTGAGCAGAGTCCTGACTTGACTGGCTCTGGGGAGAGAGAGCCTAGGTAGGCGGTCAGGAGGTGGTGGTGGCAGGACAGGCTAGGTGTGCGCAGGTGGTGGTTGAGGTCGGGGGGAGGATGCTGAGGGCTTCAGGGAGGAGGTGAGGGCACCCCCGTCTCCCAGCTCCATCCCCCTGGCTGAGACCCAGGATGTGGATACCTTCTTTCCCAGTTTCTTCCAGAGCTGGTGGAGCTGCCCTGCCCAGGCTCGCAGCTTGGGGTCCGAGATCTTCTGCAGGAACTGGGGGCTGGAAAAACACCGACCCCGCGGGGTTCAGGGAGGCAGGCCTGTCCGAAGGGTCCCCTCCTGCTTCCTGTCCAGGCGGTACCTGTCTTTCCAGTCCTCAGGAGTCCAGGACTGCAGCTCCTGCCCCGCGGCCTGGAAGTGATCTCGGATGAATGCCTGCAGCTGCTGTGGGGGGACGCTGTGGTTGTGGGCGGCCGCCAGCTCACCGAATTCCTGCAGAACCTGGTCTGGGGTCCAGGCGGCAAGGAGGGGTCAGGTGGACACCGGGAGCCCCGCCCTGATACAAGCTCTTCTCTGCCTGGTGTTGCCCTGTCATCTCTGGTGCAAAAGCTTCAGGAAGTGGGGCCCCCCGGTGCCTCACCTGGAGCCGAGGACAGTGGCATGTCTACAAACTGCTTGTCATCTGGGTAGAGTTTGGCCATCTGCACTTGGTGCAGGAGCTCCCCGTGGCAGTAAATCTGGCTGTGGACAGTGTTGGGAGGGGGGCAGGTCAGGTCACCACCGTTAGGGGAGAAGAAGGGCTCGAGTCTGGGAACGTTCCCTGGCCTGGGGCGACGTGTGAGTGCGCCCGTGAGAGGCAGGGGCGCGTAGGTGGGGGGGACACAGCCGGCCCGGAGAACCAGGAGCGCCCTCTGCAGTAAAGGACCTAAACAAGGGCCCGGGCCCACACTGGTTGGTAATCTGGCACAGTGGACCCCCAGCGAACAAAGGGAGAGGACCACTTGAATCAGAGACACACCAGAAGGGGTGGGACCGACTCTGTACAGTGGCCCTGGGGGAAACTGACCAGAGGGCTTAAGGCAAAAGCCTGTAAGTTACACCCAGTGGCAACTGCTGAGACCCGGGGCCAGGAAATTCACAACACGGCGTGTGATACACGTCATTCAGGAGACAATGACTAGCCTGCTATTGGTGTTTATGGAAACCACCTCTGTGCCTGCAGGACAGCAGGTATTCCTGCGACCGGAAGTACCTACGGTGTCCTGGGTGATGTCTCTGATGAAAAAGGCGGTTAAAAGTTCCTTAACACACAGAAACGGTTTACCCAGTAATGGCTACACAGGGACTGCACGGGCAGGGTCACCCAAGGGGCCACAGGAGAGCCCTGTGGCAGCTCTCCACGACCAACAGGAAGCTGCTTGGACAGACGGCATCTCACTTGGAAGGCTACTGCGCTCGGACCCACTGACGCGAATCTTTGAACAATGTAAGCACAGATAGCTCAGTGGGCTAAACTGTAGGCTGTTCCCCTTGCAGTGATGGAAACAGTGAATGTGAAAAGCTCCCACGTTGGTTTGAAGTAGACTCCATGCCCAGCACGGAGTCCAACATGGGGCTTGAACCCACGACCCTGAGATCATGACCTGAGCCGAAATCAAGAGTTGGACACTTAACTGACTGAACCCCCCAGGCGCCCGTGTTGGGGTGTCTACGGACTCAGGGGCAGGGAAAAACTGGACTAGGAAAAGGGAGGCTTGCGTGGGGCATGAACTTCAGGAAATCACTCCGGAAATTCAAGGGGCCCATAAAGTAGCTTTGCATTCCTGACTGTAGATGAATATGCTTAAAATACTATACTGGAACAGAAGCTACTGTGCCAGTCGGGTCAGCCCATGGTTCCCACAATGGGCCAAGAGACGTGTCAAAGACGTGCTGGCTCCATACAGAACCGGAACAGGCAACTGACACATTTGTGGGGACAGAGAAAAGCACGGCGGAGTGCTTACACAGCATCACAAGTGTGTGCTCACACTCAATACGGGCTGAGGGCCAAAGGAGGGTCCCCACTGGACAGATCTGTCTGCTTTTCTGGGGGACATGAGGAGAGGCTGAAGGCAGGACAATACCATTTTTTCCCACATCGCCTGCACGTACCTTGAGCCCACTAGGACCTGACCTGCCACTGTGGTGTCGGAAGCATGAATGATCCGGAACTAAGAGACTGTAGCGCTCTTTTCAAATCCCGATGCCAGAACTACCAAGGGCCTGACGGGGCGGGTTGTGCCCACAGCCCATGTGGCTGAGTGGGGGCTCACAGCAAATGCGGCTGCGCTGCCCAGTGGCGGGAATCGCCCCTTATTCCGGGCCGTGTTACCCTATCCTCCACGGCCCCCGCAAAACGGGCTGTGCTGTCGGTGACCTGGACAGAAAGAGCGGCCGAACCTGACGTCCCTGCCAAAGGGAGAAGGGTGCCCTGGGGCAAATAATTAAAAAAAGAGAGAGAGAGACAAAGGGGGAAGGGTGGAGTGAAAAGCACTGCCACACGGAGAGGAGAAATGGCAGCCGAGCACAGAGAGAGGAATACGCGGCTATTCAAGGAAAATGGGAAATCCGGCCCATCGCGAGTGCCTGGGGAGAGCGGACAGGTCACCGCGGTCCTTAGCACAACTGTGTGGTTGCCTGACACGGTGGGGACCTGCGCCAGCCATGCGCGGCCTGCCACCGGAACCCGACTCTGCCGAACGGAAGCCTGCAGGGGCTGGAGCCGCTCTGGGACACGTCCTGGCCTCAGCGCGTGACCCTGAGCTGGGCTGCTGCTGACTGAGGGCAACCCTAGTGATGCACCAGTGTCTTGTCGACTTCAAGTTTCTAGATGTCATTTGGGAAGGAATTTCCTGGAACTACTCCCCACTGGGTCTTTGGACTGCATGGTCTAGAACTCTCGGCAGATCAGTTGCCCTGGAACTATAAGCCTTGCAAATCAAGTACTTAGAAAGGCCCTGGTTTTGGGGGTGCCTGGGTGGCTCAGCCAGTTGAGCATCTAACCTTTCTTTTTTTTTTTTTTGAGAGAGACCGTGAGCAAGTGCAGGGAGCGAACAGAGGGATAAAGAATCGCGAGCAGACTCCGTGCTGAGCATGGGCTCAAGCTCATGACCACCCGACTGAGCCACCCAGGCGCCCCAAGCCTCTGACTCTTGATCTCAGCTCAGGTCTTGATCTCAGGGTCATGAGTTCAAGCCCCAAGCTGGGCTCCATGCTGGACGTGGAGCCTGCTTTAAAAAAAAAAGTCCCCTGATTTGAAAGGACAAAATAGAGCAGCACGTGCAGTGTGCTATATGCACAAACGCAGATCAGCCTTGTTTTTGAGAACAGAAAGCTGGTCAACAGCATAGAAACGACGGGTTTCTTGTGGGATGAGAGCAGGAGGCATCACAGAGTCCATCCAAATCCCCGTGGGGAATAACCCCACCGGGAGACGAGGATGGCCTCCCGGCGCACTGGCAATAAACTGGGTCTAGGCGTGACTACCACTCATCTCAGCCTAGCAGGGGGCCCACCGTTCCGGGGCACTGGACATGTCTGCCAGAGGCCCTCGGGCTTTGAGTACCTAATGGCGACAACACACGTGGTAGATTAAACAACACTGGATAGCAAGTCATACAAGGGCGGGGGGGGGGGCTCCGGCAGGAAGCATCTGACTCTTGATTTCTGCTCCAGTCACCATCTCAGAGTCGTGAGATTGAGCCCCGTGGTGGGCTAGGCACCGAGCCTGAAGCCTGCTTATGATTCCCTCTCCCCCTGCCTCTGCCTCTCTCCCACGCTCTCTCTCTCTCTCTCTCGAACAAAGGGGGGGCTTTGGGGAAGACAGGTCTCCCGTTGTGGAACAAACTGAATTTGCTTTTAATGAAGAGAGGCACTCGGAGAAGAACATACTAGCCAGAATAAGCAGATGAGAAGGAGTTCTCTTCCAGGAGGAAAGCATAGGCGGGGAGTCAGGCTGCATAGACGATGAGGCTTTAGTGAAGTGGGTCAGGCCAAGGCAACAGGTAAGGCTGGGAATTGCCAGGGTCCAGCCCTGGGAGGGGGCCCGCGCCCTCAGCCATCAGAGCCTCCTGACTGTTCTGACGCTGACTGAAGCCAAAGCAGCCACGAGGCAATGGCCTTCCACACTGGCTACTGAGGCTCAAGAGCCACACCTGTGGGAACCTTCTAGACCTGCAAACCTGGTTCTGGGCACACGTGTACTTGAGCCTGATGCGCCACGACTGCCCTTGCTCCGGGAACAGGCCGGAAGAAGACACGCCCTGTTGTGCAGTCAGCAGCGGCCGCAGCTGTTCTGAACGCCACCTGTGTGCTCCCCTAGGAAGGACGTGGCCCTGCAACGGCACAGCACGCAAGGACGCCAGCCTCGGCGCCAGCCTGTGAGCCGCAGTCTCCAGGTCTGATAACAAGCTAGTCGTTGCCTCTCAAACGGACGTTTTTCTAGTCCGAAGTCTGGCAGGCGTGCAGGGAGGGGCCGAGGCTCCTGCTGTGAGCCGCCGGCCACGCTCCACGGAGGGATGTGATCTGGGTGACCTCGGGCAGTCACACTGGTGCCCATCTGCAATGGGCATTAACACAAGCAGGACTAGCGTGACGGGCGGATTCGCAGTGTTTTATATCGCTAGAGACTGCAAACATTCCTCGCTCGGACACAACGTCCACCCCTGTAACGCATTCCGGCAAAATAAAAGCAATCACTTCACATGAAAAGTGTTCAAACACCAAAGAAACTTTCACCTCAGCCCCTTCGACGCTGCTCTTCCTAACCACGGCCTCGCTGACGGGTTTGGGTTTTACAGCACTAGGTGAGTAAGTGCTTCCCGGCCAGATGCGACAGCCACTCCTAAGGCACATTCGGGGGAAGAAGAAACAACCTCTTGACATCAAGTCTGTCTAAACGTTCCAATTTCCATCCAAGCCTTCACCTTAATCCCACCAACTCTTGCATTGCTCCGTCCTCCCAATCCGACTGTAGCCCCTTTCAAGGCTTTACCCGTGCATCTGGTACCACGGTGCGTGGGACCCCAGGGCACAGAGTCCAGACTCTTCTCCACCCTCTGACCATTTTGCCACTCATATGCATAACGCTTTGAGCCCCGGGCAGGGGACAGAGCTAAGGGACTCTAAGCTTTTCACCAATCTTTATCTCTATTAAAATGTTTCTCATTGCCATCTTTGCCTTGCAGAGTTTTTTCCTAATTCCTCCAAAGTAGAGTGAATAAAACATTCACGCATGCATGCATGGGTCCCTTGCATGGGTCACACACGCACTGTAAACAAATGCAAGGTCCCTTGCATTTGGGGGGGCCTACAGGGCTCCCACTGGTCCACTCGATTTCTAAGAAATGCTGCATTAACACCTTTGTTTTGACCCAACTCACAGATGCTCTATTCACCCCATTTCTCAGCAACTGTTTGTTTAAAGATTCTACCTGCTGGGACAAGTCCATTGGCTCACTCCCTGTCTATCCTATTCTCTTGGAAATCGGTCCAGGCTGCTTCATTATTTGTTGTTTTAGAATCATTTTTTTTCCCTTTAGAAACGGCTCTGAGGCTAGTGGCCATACGTCAGGTCAGCCAAAAATGGGATCCGGCCCTCCCCATTCCTTAGGCAGGGGCCCCGAGGAGAGAGGCTGAGGTTTGGACTGGCCAGAACCGAAGCATGGCCCATCTCTCACTTTCATGTTTGCTATTATAGGACAATAACAACCCAGGGATTGCATTTTTAGATTTTTTCCCCTATTATTCTGCATTTTCTTAGGCATCCAGTGAGCCAATGCCCTGAGAGTTGGACCCGTCATCTCCAAGTTCCATTGACAACTTTCACCTCCAGGAACCGATCACAAACTGATCACAAATGCTGCTGTTCCAAACCACGGGTGACCCTTCAGCCATCCAGGAACCAAAGGGTGCTCACCCCCGTCCTTTCATCTTGCTTTCCTTGAGCCCATGTCCCAGCCAGGGGAGGTCCTTCCAGCAGATGACACATTTTCTGACATGCCCCGCAGGCTGCAATCCAAACTTGGTACTAACCGATGAGCTCAGACCACAGCCCATCCCCCACAAGATGGCCCTGGCTCCAGCTAGCAGGGGCCAGTTTGGGGGGCCCCAAGCGACACCCACTTTTGACCAACTGGCTACAGACCGGGAGGTTCCCCCAAACCCATCAGGTTCAATGATGTGCTAACAGAAGGACTAAGGGCCACCCAGTATCGTTCGGACTTAGACACCTGGAGACTGAGTAACCAAGATCGGCCATGCAGATACTCCACGCCTCCGTCACAAGCCCCAGTGACAACCCTGAACGTGAGGCCCTGGGGACCTCGTGCATGTCACACGTGTTGCTGGGAAAGTTAGGTGCTATACATACAAATCCATTGGAAGAGGACAGCTGGAGCTTTTGTTTCTTCTCTCCTGGACTCTGCCCTATGTGCCTTTTACCTTCCCTGATTTTAATCTGGAATCCTTCACTGGAATAAGCGTAACCACGGACATAACTATTTGGTGAGTAGTAAGTCGCCGGAGCCGCGGGTGGTCTCACTGACCCCTGACAGCATTCTTTCCTGACCTTTGGCAACTCACCTCATGCTCGACAAAACTCTGGATCACACAGCCTCTCTGAAACCCTTATTGCAACTGCACAGAACAAAATCTCTGAATCGTCCCGAGTAATCCCTTCCCCTTTATATTCCTCGATCATCAGTGAGTCCTGTCAGCTCCCCTTGCAAAACACATCCCATCCTGAACCACTTGTCACCTTTCTGGTCTTGACACAGACACCCGAGTCCTGCCTCCTCTCTGCCCTGGCCCGTTCCCACCTCTGTCTCAGCCACAGAGGCCTTCTTCCTTGAATCATGACCTCAGAGCCTTTGCACCGCAGTTTTCCTGCCTCCCTGCCTGGACAGTCTTCCAGATCTGCGCAGAGACGACGGTTCCACCCACGGTCCTGCTCAAACGTCCTCTCCGCAGATACCGTCCCACTCCGCCCCACCGGAAGCCCCCTCTGCTCACCCCGGGCGGCTCCCTCACTGCATCTGCTTCTATCAGTACTTTCCTTGCCAATTATGCAAGGTCCCCAAAGACAGGGGCCTCGTTTCTCTTGTTCGCTGCTGCAGCCCAAGAGACATAGTGAGAGCTCAAGAAACCCATTTAAGTGAGAAACAGATGATGCCCTGTGAGCCCAGGAAGCAGGACAGGCTCACTCATCTGTCTTATTTGGGGATGGGAACTACGGCCCTGGAAAGAGGGGTGACTTGGCTCTTGATCACTGAGATGAGAGGCTGAACTTAGGAGCCCTGACCCTACCTCTCACCTCCCGGCTGGGGAAACTGGAAAACCGGAAAACTGGCAGAAGGCCTCCCAGAACCACACGAGGAAAGCCCTGCACAGTCTGAGGAGGAGCTTGGAGACGGGGGTGAGGGAGGGAGGATGCTGGGCAGCCGACGCCTGGGTCAGGAGGCAGCCCCTGCTTTCCCCAGCACTGGAGGTCCGGCGCAGAGCTTGCCCCCACCCAGGAAAGCTGGTTTCTTCCCTCCCCGGGGCTGACCCCCCAGCGCCTGAGATCCCATCCCAACCTGCTGACCCTGGCCTTCCTGCCCCAGCCCCAGCCGCCTTCCCCACTCCTACCTGTCACAGGGCGGGGGCAGGGCACCCCGGGACCCCAGCCCCAACAGAAGCAGCAGGCACAGCTCCCGGGTCCTCCCCTGCATGGTGGCTGTGGCTGTGGCCCAGGAGTCAGCCCTGGAACCTCTCGCGCACTGGGGCGCAGCCTGACTCACCGGCCTACCCGGCGCAGCCAAAGTCCACGTGTGGGGCGTGGCAGCCTGAGGGGCTGGATGCCAGGTCTGCGCACTGCACCGTGCTGCTCCTGCGCTCAGCTCACAGAGGCCAACCCGTGCCCCACCTTGTCCTTGTTCTCTCAGTCTCCACAGGGTCCACCTGCACGGGCCCTTCCCGCAGTCATGTGGTGCGGTGGCAGCGGGACAGTGGGCACAGGAGTGTCGGGGGCACAATTAGGCGTCACATCTGTGACCCAGATGGCCCCAGGATCACCACTGCAGAGGGTTACCTTTTCCTTTAACGTTTCAAACACAATGGCTCAAGATTCTGGCCCAGGTGTGGCATGAGGCCTGGCCACGCGAGGAGGTCGCAGCATGCTCGTGGACTGATGGTTCAGGCCTGAAACGACAGGGGGGTGGGGTGGGGAGAGTGCACGGTAAGGGGCGTGCTGTGACCTGGTCACCTCCCGAGATTAGTGACCGTGTGACCTTTCCTTTAGGACTGAGGCTTGTCTACACCCAAGCAGCGTCTGTTACAGGACCAGACAGCTCTGTCCCTCCCAGCCGGTCACCTCTGCTCTGTTAGTTTTCCCCCGTTTCCAGCCACCCCTGCCTCCAGAAGCTACATACTTCCTTCCTTTTTTGGGTATTCTTAAAATCTGAATTTAATTACTTAACATACAGTGTATTATTAGTTTCAGAGGTAGAATTCAGTGATTCGCCAGTTGCATACAACACCCAGTGCTCATTCCATCACTTGCGCCCCTTCATGCCCATAACCCAGTGACCCCATTCCCCACCCCCTCCCCTCCAGCAACCCTGTTTGTTCCTAGAGTTAAGAATCTCTTATGGTTTGCCTCCCTATTTTCATCTTATTTTATTTGTCTCTCTCTTTCCCTATGATCCTGTTTTTTTCCTTAAATTCTACATGTGAGTGAAATCATATAACCGTCTTTCTCTGATTGACTTATTTTGCTTAGCATTAATACCCTCTAGTTCCACCCACGTCGTTGCAAATGATTTCAGTTTTTGATGGCTGAGTCACATTCTACTTTATGTACATGTGTGTGCACACATGTGCCACATCTTCTTTATCCATTCATCTGCTGATGGACATCTGGGTTCTTCCCGTAGTTTAGCTACTGTGGACATTGCTATAAACACTGGGGTGCACGTGCTCCTTCAGATCACTACATTTGTATCCTTTGGGTAAATACCTAGTAGTAGTACGATTGCTGGGTTGTATGGTAGCCCTATTTTTAACTTTCTGAGGAACTTCCATACTGTCTTCCAGAGTGGCTGCACCAGCTTGCATTCCCACCAACAGTGTAGGAAGGTTCCCCTTTCTCCGCATCCTCGCCAACATCTGCTGTTTCCTGACTTGTTAATTTTAGCCATTCTGACCAGTGTGAGGTGGTATCTCACTGTGGTTTTGATTATATTTCCCTAATGCTGAGTGATGTGGAGCATTTTTTCATGTGTCTGTTGGCCATTTGGATGTCTTCTTTGGAGAAATGTCTGTTCCTGTCTTCTGTCCATTTCTCGACTGGATTATTTGTTTTTTTGGATATTGAATTTGATGAGCTCTTTATAGATCTTGGATACTAGCCCTTTATCTGATAAGACATTTGCAAATACCTTTTCCCATTCTGTCAGTTGTCTTTTGTTTTTTGTCAACTGTTCCCTTTGCTGTGCAAAAGCTTTTTATCTTGAAGTCCCGATAGTTCATTTTTGCTTTTGTTTCCCTTGCCTTTGGAGACGTGTCCAGCAAGAAGTTGCTGTGGCCAAGGTCAAAGAGGTTGCTGCCTGTGTTCTCCTCTAGGATTTTGGTGGATTCCTGTCTCACTTTTAGGTCTTTCATCCATTTTGAGTTTATTTTTGTGTGTGGTATAAGAAAGTCGCCCAGTTTCATTCTTCTGCATGTGGCTGTCAAATCTTCTTAACATCATTTGTTAAAGAGACTGTCTTTTTTCCATTGGATATTCTTTCCTGCTTTGTCGAAGATTAGTTGACCATAGAGTTGAGGGTCCATTTCTGGGTTCTCTATTCTGTTCCATTGATCTATGTGTCTGTTTTTGTGCAAGTACCATACTGTCTGGATGATTACAGCTTTGTAATAGAGCTGGAAGCCTGGAATTGTGATGCCACCAGCTTTGGTTTTCTTTTTCAACATTCCTTTGGCAATTCGGGGTCTTTTCTGGTTCTACACAAATTTTAGGATTATTTATTCCAGGTCTGTGAAAATTGTTGATGGTATTTTGATAGGGACTGCACTGAATGTGTAGATTGCTCTGGATAACAAATATTTTAACAATATTTGTTCTTCTAATCCATGAGCATCCTTCCTTTTTAAAAATATTTTTCTTGTGGTTAAAGAGATATCACATAAAATCTGCCACTTCAACCATTTTAAAGTACAGAATTCAATTTACATTATAGTCACAGTATTTCCCAACTATTACCACTATTTATTTTCAAAATGTTTTTTAAAAAGATTTATTTTAGAGAGACGGATGGGGGCGGGGGTAGAGGGCGCATGCACACAAGTAGGAGGGGCAGAGGGAGAAGAAAGAATGAATCCTAAGAAGGCTCTGCTGAGAACAGAGCCTGACGAGGGGCTCAATCACACAACCTGAGCCGAAACCAAGAGTCAGACGGATGCTTAACCAACTGCAGCACCCAGGCGCCCCATCAAAACTTTTATCATTCCAAAGATACATTCTGTAACATCAAGCAGTAAGTCCTCAGTTGTCTCTCCCCACGGCCCCTGGAAACCAGTCTCCTACCTTCTGTGTCTATGACTTTACCCAGTCTAGATACTTCCTGTAAGTGGAATCATACAATTCGGGTCCTTCTGTGACTTTTGCAGTATTCAGTGTAGAAGTCTTTCATCTCCCTCCTTGGATAAATTTACTCCTAGATATTTTATTTCTTAGATGTCTGCACTGTGAGGGCTTCTTAAATTTCCTTTTCAGCTAGCTCTTGGCAGGTGTATACAAGTGCAACTGATTTCTGAGTATTAATCTGCCTGCAGCTTTGCTGGATCTGCTTATCAGACCCAGCAGCTTTCCTGTGGATATTTGGGATTTTCTATATACAGAATCACGTCGTCTGTGAATAGATAAATTCTTCCTTTCCAATTTGAATGCCTTTTCTTTTTCTTGTCCTGTTGCTTTGACTAGAACTTCTGGTACGGTGTTGAATAACAGAGGTGAAAGTAGACATCCTTGTCTCATTCCTGATTTTAAGGAGAAAGCTTCCCGTCTTTCACCATTGAGTGTGATACTACCTGTGAGTTCTTCATAAATTCCCTAAGCTGCTCTGAAGAACTTCCCTTTTATTCCTAGTTTTTAGAATGGTTTTATCATATGGGCGCCTGGGTGGCTCAGTGGGTTAAAGACTGCCTTCAGCTCCGGTCATCATCTCGGGGTCCTGGGATCGAGGCCCGCGTCGGGCTCCCTGCTCAGTGGGGAGCCTGCTTCCTTCTCTCTCTGCCTGCCTCTCTGCCTACTTGTGATCTGTCAAATAAAATCTTAAAAAAAAAGTTAAAAAAATAGAATGTTTTTATCATAGAAGGGTGTTGGGTTTAGTCAAATATCTTTTCTGCATCAATCACGTAGAGATTTTTGTTCTATTAATGAAGTGCATTACATTTTCTTATGTCGAACCATCCTTGCATTCTTAGGATAAATCTCACTTGCATGGTATATAATCCTTTTAATATGCCGTTGGATTTGGTTTGAGTTATCTTTAAATTTTTGCTTACATGATTGTGGAGGCTCCCAAGTCCAAAATCTACAAGCTGGAGACCCAGAGAAGTCTACAGGCAGTCTGTCGGGCAGAATCCCCTCGTCTTCTGGGAAGGTCAGTGTTTTTCTATTGGGGTCTGCAACTGATCAGATGAAGTCTGCTCACAAACGGAGGGAATGAAATGAATAAAGGAAAAGCTCATTTCAAAATACAGCTGGGAAGTCCTGAAGCGGGCTTGCTCACAGAGGTACCACTCTTCAAAGCCAGCTTTCCACATCCCAGCAGGAGGAAAGGTTTTTTTCTCTTTGCCCAGCAACCCAGCCAATGAGAACCATCATAACTCAGCCAAAGTAGTCACTACAACAATGAATTCTTGCTGTTTGGAACTGCCCCTCAACTTCCTTCTTTCTTCTATAAAAGAACACTCCTCCTTTGTTGTCTGGGCTTGCCTGTGGTTTGCATGCCCTGAACTGCAATTCCTCTGCTATTTCCAAATAAACTCATTTTCTTGTAAGCTAATTGGCTACTTTTATTAAGGCTAACAAGGTTAATTTACTCAAAAGTCTCCTGATTTATGGGTTAATCTCATCTAAAAATACCTTCCCAGAAACATCTAGAATAATTTTTGACTAAATATTGTGGCACTTTGGCCTAACCAAGCTAATACATAAAATTAACCATCATATGGAGTTTTCATTGTTGGGTGGTTTTTTATTATAATCTCTTGTTATAAATCTGTTGAGATTCTCTACTTCTTTTATCAGTTTGGGTAATTTGTATAAAGACCGTTATTGATTTCAAATCTTTTGTAATGTAGACACTTGCTCCTGTAAATTTCCCTCTGAGAACTGCCTTTGCTGCATCCCATAAATTTTGGTATGTTGTCTCCTTGTTTTCATTCATCTGTATTTTCTAATTTCCCTTCTTTGTGATTTCTTCTTTGACTCTTTGGTTGTTTGAGTGTCAATTTCCACATTTTCCAGTTTTCCTTCTGCTATTTATTACTAGCTTCATTCCATTATGGTTGGAGAAGATACTTTCTGTAATTTCAATCTTTTAAATTTACTGAGACTTGTTTTGTGGCCTAATATAAGGTCTATCCTGGAGAATGTTCCATGTGCACTTGAATGTGTGTTCTACCGTTGTTGGGTACGGAGTTCTATATACATTAGGTCTAATTTTTATGGTGCTGTTCTCTATTTCCTTTGTGATCTTCTTTCTAGATGTTCTACCCATTAAAGTGGCACTTGAAGGCTCCAACTATTAACAGAACTCCTAGTCCCTTCAACTCTGTCAACTTTTACACTCTCGCTCTGGGATGACTGTGGTCTTGGCAGGGCTCCCTTCCCCTCTGAGCACACAAAGCTCACAAAGTAAGTGCCAGTATTCCTGTATTGTTTTCAAAAGTGCCCGGGGCCTAAAATGATCTAGACTAATACACTCAAATTTGGACTTTTTTGGAAGGATAGTTCAGGGAGGCAGGGTTTGATCCCACCTCCCTGCTCTCCTTCACAGCACCTGGGGCCCATCGTAGCTGGGAAACCAGGGCTGGGTGATTTTCAGTATTTGCAAGAATCTCAACAGAACAATAAACCATTTGGAGTACGTGTTTGGAAGGCCAGGTTGCATGGGGCATGGGACTGTGTCCCCCCGAAACAGGATTTCCTCCTTATCGATGTTCCAGGAGAGACAAGGGCCCAAACCTTGACTTCTAGGTCCCCACCCTGACCCCACTCCAAGGCCTGACTGGGGGTGGGGGATGGAGGATGAAGAGACAGGAGAAGGTAGGGGCTCACACAGACGTTTAATGAGGCAGACGGGGCAGGGAGGCTCACAGTGGCAGGAGGCTGAGCAGGAGGCTGAGCAGGAGGCTGAGCAGGAGGCCGAGCAGGAGGGTCGCTGGGAGGCAGCGGGGCTCCAGGAAAGCCGTCTGGGTCCCCGAGCTCAGCCGGTCACCATAGCGGTCCAGGAGCATCAGGACCACTCCGTTGGTCCAGCCAAAGCCCTCCTGCAGAGAGACACGGCCAGTGGGGCGAGAGCTCTGGGGAAGGCCCCACACAGCCTTTTAGGGGCTGGGAGAGCTCCACCCAGAGGCTCTAGAACTGCCTAGCCCCGGGGTCGCCAAGGAGCTGCAGTCAGCCTCCCGTGGACGCACATCCGTGGGAGGAAACAGGCCCAGACGGAGGTCACGGCCAGCTGTGGGGACAGCACAGCCCTTCAGTTCCCAGTAGGGTGTGGGCCCACTCACCTGAACTTCATACTCCCCTCCACCACCTGGCTGCCCACCGTTGCTGATGTCATACTGGGAACAAAAGCACAGGCTCTCAGCGGGGGCACTACCCCCAGGCTCCCCACCCAGCCCTCCAGGGGGAGCAGGAGATGAGAGCCCCTTTGGGAGAAGCTGCTCTGGCCTGCGGCTCTGACCCCTGCAGTGCCCGAGAATGGCCACCGGGCGTCACCACTGTCCCTGGGCTTGCCAAAGCCTGGCCATCATTTCCCGCCCCGCCACCCCCTTTCCAGCTCACCGTGGGGACGACCCCAGGAGACTCAGGGCTCAGGAGCAGCTCACCTTCTCAAACATGGCTGACGTTTGGGAGTAGACCTCAAAGTTGGTTCGGATCCAATTCTGAGCCAGCTGGAAAGCCACTTCCTGGGCCCGAGGTGAAGGAGACTCGGCCAGACCTAGACCCCACCCCAGGCAGGACCCTGAATCTCCTGAGTCCCCGTCCCAGGGGGAGCAGAGGCCTGAGCCTTACCCTCCCCAAGGAGGGAAAGTGGCCTGGGCCCTAAGACCTCCATCGTGAGCCACGTGGAGAGCCAACGTGCTCCTTCCCCAGGGCCTGGTTCCCCTGACAGGTGGGGGTGGACACACATGTCTGCTGAGTGGGGAGCCAAGAGACCAGAAGAGCCAGAGAAAGACCCCACCTGCTTTGTTCACACCTCCCCGGCACCAGGAGGCTGACCCTCCAGATGCAATGGGGGAAGGTCCTGGGACATGCCCCATCCCCACCTCCCTACCTCTGATGACCAGGTCCTGCAGGGGGGCCCAGGCATTGGGGAAGTCCCACTGCTGGCCCGTCTTCTGGAGAGAGGTCGGGATCCCGTACTGGTAGGTCAAGATCTGGCTGTCCTAGAAGGTTCCAGACATTTCTAGGGCTGTGGGTGGGGGCTGGATGAGGAGCCAAGAGGCTGGGCCCTCCTCAAGCCAGATGTCCCCCTTCCTGGGCTTTCTCTTCTCGGCTCACAGCTGCCCCCTGGTGGCTCCAGCGGGACCCGCAGGCTCAGACCCAGGGTGGAGCAGGAGCGGGGTGGCTGCCACTTGCAGGAGGTCCCTCTAGCTCTGACTGAGGGAGAGAGCAGGAGGTCCCGCCCCCAGTACACCAGCCCGCCCTGCTGCCCCCCTCACCTCCAGGTACTTCAGAGCCTTATCCACGACACCCAGGAATAGCAGCTGTTCCCAAAAGAGGTGTGGCTGAATGGGTAGTAGTCCCAAGTCCTTCTGTGTTCAAGGTCATAGTCAAACCAGGCACCTTTCATAGGTAGCCTTCAAAAACAGCCCAGCACTATTTCTGCAAATTTCGCTAATTCATGGCTTTGGTTTAGACAGAAGGCCCCAACCCTGTATTCTACTGCAGCTCTCAATAAAGAAATACAGGAGGCTGGGGGCAGGGGATTAGAAGGGGAAAGTACTTCTAACTCTTCACCTCTTCCCTGAAGCCTTCACCAGCCTCTCCCCAGGCAAACCTAGCCTGTCTTGCCACCTCCAGGCTACTCAGACCTGCCTCTTACACAACTGGTACTGTTCACTCCCCAGCAGGGCTCTCTATTCCCTGAGCTAACCCCGCCAAGCCTCTGCTTGGGAATATTTACCACTGCTGTTCACCGCCTGTGGTCAACAAGTCTGTTAGAGACTTTCTCCCTATGCCTGAGGCTCAGAGAGGGCAGTGGTTTGCAAGGCTGCACAGCATCTGCCCTCCCAGCCAGGCCCCAGGGCCCTGGCACCTGCTGGCACAGAGTGGTGCTCCAGGCTCCTTCCTAGATTGGGCTGCTTCTTCACCCAGCCAGCCCCACAGAAACAAAGCCAAGCTCTGTTTCCCTGTTCCCTCTGACAGGTGACCCGTCTCCCACCGAAACCACACTTACTGGTACAGAACCAGGAGGCAATGGACGAGGAAATACCCGGCAGAGGCACACAGCAAGCCCCACTCCCGGCTGACAGTTGCTCTCCGACACCACGGTCATGTAGGTCTGCCTCACTAGGGAAAGGGTTTGGGGTTTCCTCCTATAAAAATAACCTTACAAATAAAACTGCCAGTTATATTTCGCCAGCAAAAATGGGTTAACTTAGGACTAGCAGAGATCTGCAATTGAGACAAAGAAGCTACAGGAAAACCATGGACAAGTTAGCATAAGACCGGAGAGCTGTGCTCTTTTATGGAGGAAAGAGGGATGTAGGGAAGGCTATTATAAACACAGAGTCCATTGGAGTAAACTGGGAGTTCTGAGTATAGTAGTTTTTCATTGGCTGAGCTGTGGCTGCTTCTCATTGGCTGGGCTGTTGCTGGGGCAGAAGAAACCTTCCCTTTTTGCTGGGATGGCAGGGTAACGTCCACCTGGAAGTGTCGATCTGCAATTGACAACAGGTGGTAGGGCAGGAGAGCTTCACCTGCCGGCCTCCCGGCTCCGTTCTAAATGTCTCCTTTCATTAATTTTCACACTCCACACCTGGAGGATGGGGGCCCTGGGTGTCCGGGCCTGGCGTGGCAGCAGGGATCGGGGAAGGGGAGTGGAGGAAGCAGTCCCCCTACCCGGTCCTAATACTGGCCGCTGCTTGCTGCGCCCCTGCCAGGGCCGGCCTGAGTTAGCTGGACTCAGGAGGCCGGCATGTGGGGGCCGAGCAGACCTGGCTCCCAGCGGCTCCGGCCTCGACCAAGGCCACATGGCTGACCAGCAGCAGAGCCCGCACTCAGGCACCGGCTGCCAGGGCATCCACACCGCGGGGCCCGTGGGCTCCCTGTGCCCTCTCTCCCGACTGCAGGTGAAGCCAGAGGTCCTCAGCCACCCCGAACAGTTCTCTCTGATCTACTCGGCCCACCCCTTCATCGTGCCCGGCGGGCGCTTTATCGAGTTCTACTACTGGTGAGCGGCCGGGGCTGCGGGGCGGGAGCCGGGGATTCCGGGGTCGGCGGCTGTCCCGAGCAGAGTGGGGCACCCTGACTGGCCCGGTGTGCAGGGCAGGGGGAGGGGGTGGTCTGGGGGGTGACGATGGAGCTGTCCCTTTCCCCAGGGACTCCTACTGGGTGATGGAGGGGCTGCTCCTGTCTGAGATGCCCGGGACGGTGAAGGGCATGCTGCAGAACTTCCTGGACCTGGTGCGGCTGTAAGCGGGCCGGCCCCTCCAGGCCGGGGCGGGGAAGCGCGTGCCTGGGGCTTGGCGCTGGATTGGCCTTGGCCTCGGCCTCGGCCGCTGGGCAGATGCACCTCAGCAGGCGTCCTTCTTGGCAGCTACGGACACGTCCCCAACGGGGCCCGCGTGTACTACCTGCAGCGGAGCCAGCCCCCCCTCCTGACTCTCATGATGGACCGCTACGTGACCCACACCGACGACACTGCCTTCCTCAGGTGGGTCCCCAGTCCCCCTGCTGCCCCGCAGGCCCCCCTACCTGGGCCCTCCCAGGGCGGGACTGAGGGGCTGTGCCTGCGCTGAGGCGGCGCCTGGCTCCACCCCAGGGACAACATAGGGACCCTAGCCTTGGAATTGGACTTCTGGACGGAGAACAGGACCGTCTCTGTGAGCTCGGGGGGGAAGAGCTACGTCCTGAATCGCTACGCCGTCCCTTCTGGGGGCCCCAGGTAAGGAGCTGCCTGCCAGCCTCTCAATCTCTTGCTCTTCACTCTGGTCTGAGGGCTGATGGTCGGGTGCTGATACTGAGGGGGTGGGTGCCTGTGTTGTCAGAAAAGGAGGCCCAGTGGGAGCCATGGGGGCAGTGTGGCCACACGCTGGCCCCGGTGTCTCCCCACTCCCTCCTCCCCTAGGCCACATAACACCCACAGGAAGGCTGCAGAGGGAACTTGCCGCAAGGTACTGGGGACACAGTGGCCACATCGCTACTCCCCTGGGCCATCCCGTGGGCAGGAGAGGCCCCAGAGGACAAAGACAGCAGGCAGGGCACCACCAGGACTGGGGGGCTGGGGCCGGCAGAGATGGCAGCTGCTGGCAGAGTAAGGACAGAGGAGGACGGCAGACCAGGAAGACCACCATGGGGACTTTGCTCCTTTACTGCTTGGCCACCAGCTTGCACCGCAGCGCCCCCCTGTCATCCCAGGGGGAGACCCACCTGCTGGCCAAGGCCTTGAGCAAGAGCAGGAGCCTCAGGCCCCCCCCCCCACTCAAACCACAGCCATCTGGGGATCAAGAACACCTCTCTCTCTCTCTCTCTCCTTTTTTAACCCTGAGTTGCCTGAAGGGTGTGCATGGTTGGGCTGGGGCTAAGTCACGAGGGCGGCCTGCATACACGGGAGGGTGGGGACCGTCTCCTGAGCGCTGGCTCTCAGACTTTGCACGTTTCTGTATTTCTGCACATGGCAGCAATTTTTGCAGAAAAGGTGAAGAGGGTGCATCTGGGCCAGGCACCAGCCTGCTGCAGCTGCCTGTGGCTGCCTCTGCCCACCCAGGGCAGCCTCACGTTCTCACCTCAACCGCTGGGACTTCCGCTCCCCGTGGGAACAGGGCCCAGGGTCAGGGGCTCCCGCCGCACCCAGCCTACTGGGCAGCTCCCTGCCCGGCCAGGAGTTCCACACACACAGCCCAATGTCAGCAATGCTCAGATGCTCCCAGGTGACCCTGACTCACGGCCCTGCGAGCAGTGGGGTTAGCAATGTTTGTAAATGTCCATGAGACATGTTTTAAATCAGGCCTGCGTCCCAGGAGATGCTGACTGCAGACTCGACTATGCCATTACAGGCTCTGTGTCCTGGGCGCCTCCCTCTGTCATCCTAGGCCGCTGGTAGGGAAATTGGAGGCTCTGTCCTCCATTAGGGGTTGCAAACTCAAACTCTAGGAACACAAAGGTGCAGAAATACATGGGGATAAGGGAACAACAGTGGGAGAACACCATCCTGGGGAGTGAGGGGGGCTAGGGTGAGCTGGCCACCCTCTCCTGAGTAAAGGTCTCCACGGTGGACGATGGTTGACCTAAGGCCACGCAGGGTCCTTATTTGCTAGATCTGATTTTTCCAAAGGTGGGAACCCATATTTTGATGCAAAATATGCCAATTTTTAAATGTCTCAATGTCCCCAATTCTGAGTGGGAGTGGTTCCTTGTGGGAGTGAGGAGTGGTGAGGCGGGCGCCTGGCCCCACCATGGGGCTGGAAGCATTCAGGGCCCTTCCCTCCAGTCAGACCTCAGCCTGTGTTGTTGACTCTGGACCATCGGTGCCCCTTTACCGAGAGGTACTCTGGACGTGGTGAAACCCTCTATAGAGGGAACTCTTAGAAATCAAAATAACAATAATGATAAATTTAAAAAATCAAAAAGTAAATAATGCTGTCATACTTAGAAAAAAGCTATAGAATCACTATGGATGGTGGACAGACAGAATGCTCTGGTCGTTCTTCTCTGGATCTGGATGGGGGCTTCGCCCACGAGGATGGAGCTCCTGGCTGATCTCGGGGTATCTGCACCTTGACTTTTTTTTTTTTTTAAGATTTTATTTATTTACTTGACAGAGAGAGAGATCACAAGTAGGCAGAGAGGCAGGCAGAGAGAGAGGAGGAAGCAGACTCCCCGCTGAGCAGGGAGCCCGATGCGGGCCTCAATCCCAGGACCCTGAGATCATGACCTGAGCTGAAGGTAGAGGATTTAACCCACTGAGCCACCCAGGCGCCCTACACCTTGACCTTATCGGATGCCCTCATTCAAGCCTTACCACTTATACTCTCTTAACCCATTTACAAACAGGTGCATCATTGGTGGGGAAACACTTTAAAATATTTATTCGGCTTTGATTTTGCAGTGAGGCTGCAGGCTGTTTGTGACAAGGGCCCTCGAGAGATGGCTTAGCCTTTTCTTAGTCCTCTGTAATCCAGCTCTGGGCCAGACTCGCAGCCCCACTGAACAGGAGCCCTGTGGCTACTTACTGGACTTACTGGACCGCGCTTGGGAGGCAGCTGGTCGGCGGCGGGCGGGGGTGGGGGATTTCACTTCCCTGACTCCAACATTTTTCTTTGAGGAAGAACACTATGAGTTCCCTTCTCAGTATCTATTCTTGGGGTAGTGGTGTGACCAGCTCTTTTTAAACGTTGATTTCCCAGGCTCCCCTGCAGTTAGGGGTGGTCAAAGACGAGGTTCTGACAAATGAGAGGCAAGTGGAGGTCACTGGAAGTGGCTCCTTGAAAGGGGAAAGACTCAGCTGGCTTTGCCCTTTGCACTTCCCCTTCCCGCCTGCCCGCCTTGAGCCCAGACGGAGTCCTAGGAACAGCAGAAGCCACTTTGCAACGATGAGGCAATGAACCTGAGGCTGAAAACCACACACTTGAGATGGCAGAGGGGAAAGTTGGAGACAGACTGGGTTGTCAGCAGTACCTTTGAGTCATGACAGCCCCGGGCCCCTGGTATATGAGGGAAACACACCGCTTAGTTGTTTAAGACACTGGCCCTCAGTGTTTTGTCACTTCCCAGTAGAGAAGGTCTCCACCAGGTCCTTCTGCGGAGGTCTTCCCGTCAGGACACATGCCTTCGTTCCCCTCACACGTCTGGCCGTGTTCTGACGTCCCAGCGGTGTTGTGGGGCTCTGCCTGCCTGGCCTGATCTCCGGTGTGAGGAGCAGACCGATCCATCCACCCGTCTGTCTGTCTGTCTGTCTCCCTCCAGGATGCCGAGCTAGCACGTCAACTACCTCCCTCCCAGCCTTGTCTCCCAGAAATCAGCCCCACACCCTGGACTTCTCATCAGCCTGCGGGCAAACTCCTTCTGGAGTCTCTGAGAGCGCGAGGCCAGCACGGGGGGTGCCTGCCGGTTGGAAAGTAATACGCCAGCTTCTGGGGTGCTGTGTGAGGTTCCATTTCATGACCCGACGACCAGCTGTTTGCTTTACAGCGATCTGTCCACTGCTGGGCGCGTTTTACTCAGTTTCCTCCATTGTGCATTAGTTCATAATAACACCATTTGGAAGCTTAAATGAGAGTGCATCAGCCTGCTTGGTGTGGCCCACTTGGTTCCAGGAGGGGAAAGGGCCTGTGGCCGCGGCTGGGGCTAGGACTGTAGCAGCAGCAACGCGGCCTCGGGTCAGACGGGCGGGCGGGTGGCAGTGGGGCCGCCAGCCGAGGCGTCAGTGCTCTCAGAATAGCCGCCCACCTGCAGACAAGCAGTTTCTGTTGTGGTGAGGAGTTAAGAAAACAAAAGGGCAGGCGAGGAGCAGGCCGGTCTGTAAGGCGACAGCCCTTCCCAGCTGTGCAGCACCCTGCGCCTCGAACACCGCCCACTCCCGGCCTCGTCGGGCACCTGCACCCCAGCCGAGCCCGGTGCCGCGGGGGAGCCCCCACCCCCGGCCCTGGCCCGCCGCCTCCGGGCCTGGTTCTGCCACATCTGGGAGGGCGGGCGACTCATGCCAGCTCTTTGAGCCTCAGTTTCTTCGCTCGTGAAGCGGGGATGGCGGCTCTTCGAGAGGCTGTGGTGAGAATCAGAGCCGCCGTGTTTGAGGCAAGCAGGGAGCCAGCGCGGGGCCGGTCTCGCTCACGGTGCGGATGCCGGGTGACTCCCTCCGGGCAGCTCAAGGCCGGGAGAAGGCTGTTCCCTCCACTCCTGCCGCGCAGGCCCCATGCGGCAGAGCCACACACACCCCCGGGGGCTCCCGAGAAGGTGCTTGCAAGGCCAGGCCTCGGCCGGAGGAGCTGCCCGTCAGCCAGTCGCCACAGGCTGCTCTGTCAGCAGCCTTCACGCTCGAACCCGTGTGACACAAGTCTGTGGCCTGAAGTAGGACAGCGGGCAACCACCGAGCATTACTTGCAAGGATCACAGGGTAGGGGGGCGGTCAGAGGAGCCAAGATCAGCGTCAAGCAGGCCTCACGGCCACAAAATAAGACGGCGCTTGGGCTGGAGTCAGGGCGAGCTTCTTGGCTGCGCCATCTGCACGGCCGTGAGGAAGGCCGACGGGGACTCTCGGAGCAAGCGCGGCCTCGGAGGCCTTCAGCTCAGCGCAGCGGGGGAGACCCTTGTGGGAAACGTGGGGGCTCATCAGAGCCTACAGAACACACAGTCTACAGTGACACTTCCCCGTTTCCCCACAGAAGGCAGCCCCTCGCGCCCTTAGCTCACACACAAGGCTGGTCGGTGGCTTGGATTCCTCAGGTGGTTTCTCTGTCCTCCCCATCCCGGGGCTTCTGGCGAGAAGGGTGTGCTCTGGCCAGCCTGGAGGGGGTGGGCCTGGAACCTGCAGGCTCTGCTCCGGCCTCGGCAAATAAATGGAGGCTGCTCAGGCGATGTGAGGAGGGCGGGTGCTTATTCTTAGGGTCAGGTCTCCAAAGAGCCCCTTGACGTGTGTGGTGCAGACAGGGCCGCGGTGTGACCCCTTCTTACCAGGCGTACATGATACCTTGTTCCTTCAGATTACGGAAAACTCAAAGCATATGAAAAATTTTAGAGTAGGGGCGCCTGGCTGGCTCAGACAGTTAAGCATCTGCCTTCAGCTCACGTCGTGATCTCAGGGTCCTAGGATCGAGTCCTGCGTCGGGCTCCCTGCTCAGCGGGGAGCCTGCTTCTCCCTCTGCCTGCCGCTCCCTCTGCTTGTGTTCTCTCTGTCAAATAAATGAAATATTTTTTTTGAAGATTATTTATTTATTTATTTATTTCATAGCAGGAGAGAGATCACAAGGAGGCAGAGAGGCAGGCAGAGAGAGAGGGGGAAGCAGGCTCCCTGCTGAGCAGAGAGCCCAATGCGGGCCTCGATCCCAGGACCCTGAGATCGTGACCTGAGCTGAAGGCAGAGGCATTAACCCGCTGAGCCACCCAGGCGCCCTGTTGTATTTTTTTTTAAAGATTTTATTTTATTTATTTTACAGAGGGAGAGAGATCACAAGGAGGCAGAGAAGCAGGCAGAGAGAGGGGGAAGCAGGCTCCCCGGTGAGCAGGGAGCCCGATGTGGGCCTTGATCCCAGGACCCTGAGATCATGACCTGAGCCGAAAGCAGAGGCTTTAACCCACTGAGCCACCCAGGCACCCAAATAAATGAAATCTTTAAAAAAAAATTTAGACTATATTAGGGCCCCTGGGTGGCTTCGTTGGGTGAGTGATTGACGCTTGGTTTCAGCTCAGGTCATGATCTTAGGGTGGTGGGACTGAGCTCCAGGTAGGGTTCTGCGCTCAGCGGGGAGTCTGAAGATTCTTTCTCCTTCTCCCTCTGCTCTTCCCCCGACCTCTCAAAAATAAATAAAACAAATCTTTAAAAAATGTTATAAAATCATTAAAAAATTAATGATGAGATTTTTGTATGCCTGCCACCAAGCTTTGTCCTATTTTCTTCATAATTTGTTTTTAGAATGGAAACACCCAGGGGCCACTACAGCATCCTGTCTAACTCAGGCCTCCCAGCACTTGTGCCCCCCTGGGTGTAACTGATCTCCTGATGTCGCAGTTTACTATTCTCATGCCTGTCTTTATGCTTTGGCTGTATGCACCTACAAACTATTGCTTTGCATGTTATTTTTATTGTGGTAAAAGACACAGAACACAAAGTTTACCATTTTCCCCATTTTTACACATAGGTTCAGTGGCATCAAATTACATTCAGAGTGCCATGCGACCACCACCCATCCACAGAACTTTCTCATCTTCCAAAACTGAAACTTTGTGCCCATTAATCAATAACTCTGATCCTCCTCCCCACAGCCCCTGGCAACCATCACTCTGTTCTGATTCTTGGAATTTATGTTTCTTTTTTAAAAAACATGATTGATTGATTGATTACAGAGAGAGAGAATGCGAGTGGGGGGAGGGGCAGAAGGAGAGGGAGAGAGAATCTCAAGCAGACTCCACACCAAGCGTGAAGCCCAATGTGGGGCTCCATCTTACGACCTTGAGATCATGACCTGAGCCAAAACCATGAGTCAGACGCTATTAAGCCACCCACGCTCCCCTGTCGTTCTTTATATAAACGGAACAACCTAACACTTGTCTTTTTGTGTCTGGCTTGTTTCATTGAGCATAATACCTTCTAGGTCCATCCAGGTTGTCACAAATGGAAAGATTTCATTCTTTCTTAGGGCTAAGATTCCCAGGCATGGAATCACAGGTCAAAGGATTCACAGATGTTAAGCTTTTGATACAAATTAGATGATATTCTTTCTGAATAACGAGTGGAGGCTTTTGGCCCTGGCATTGTGTGGTTGAGGATAACTCTCCTGCCATAAAGTAAAGCAGCAGTGGTCGGAGGCCGTGGGTAATGGGGAGGTCTCACCAGGACGTCAGGTCACTGCAGGGGCTCTGGGAGGCGTGTGCCTGGGACCCCATGTGCTGCCACTGGGTGCGAGTCTGCGTCCATAATCCCATAGTTCTGGATGGTGGGGGAAGCAGAGGCGCTGCAGGCGCTCGTGTGCCTGGCTGTGGCCTTGCCTGTCCCACAGCACAGCACACATCTGCCGGAAGCCGCTATTTTGTTTGGATTCCTCCAGAAAGCACATGACTTCTCTTAGTGTGAGCTGGCAGACAAAAAGCCCTCTAATGCACCCCGAACAGAATTTCACTGTGTCCCGGAGAGGACACCAAATGTAATAACTTCCCCGCAGGGCGGATGCCCAGGTTTTGTGGGGCCTGAAGCTTAAACAATTTGTGTGTGTGTGGTGGGGGGGAGCTCCCTTTAAGAAAAAGAAGCAAATTATGAATGCAAAGTTAGGTATGGGACCGTCCAGGGGCCTTGTGTGCAGGAGGGGCCCCGGGACTGAAGTGTGATTAACTTCGTGGGACACCTGCCCCTGTTCCTCTGCTGGGACTGGGCCTGCCCTGCCTTGGAACCCACTTTTGCTTGTTCCCAAATGTATTATATTATGTATTTTCCTTTCTTGCCTTTTGCAAGTGTATGAAAATGTAAGAATTGAGCAATAAAAGAGTTATTTGATAAAATGGTTGTTTTTGGCCAAATGTCTCTAGTTTAAGCCTTCCTACCAAGTTGCTAACATGCACGACAGGTCACAAAGGAGGCCAACTGCCGCCCCCTTACACTGTGGTACACTGAGGACGGTGATGGGGCAGCGGGAGAGTGGGAGGTGAGGGGATCCTTCTAGCATTTACTGAGACTGTCTGTGTGGGCACTGTGCTGGGGGCTCACATTGTTTCAGTTCACCCTTTCGCTTGGCATGGGGCAGACCCTCCTAGGGGCCTCAAACAGCTCCCATATATGGGGCAGGGGGAAATGCCAGGACACCACAAATTGAAGTTTAAATTTGAAACTGTTAGCAGAGTAATTTTGGCATCAAACCCACCGCATCAGTCAGTCTCCCAACAGGAAACAGATGGCGCATTCGAAATAGGATAATGAGGAGGGTTTATTTACAAAAACGATGTGGGTGTCAGGGAACCACAAGGATAGGGCAGCCACCCAAGTTCAGTAGCAGCCAAGCACTGCCACCGCGAGGCTGGAAGGGACGAGGGAGGGAACAGCCACTGGCCTCCACAGGGAGAGAACGGCACCACAAGGCCCCCGAGAGAAGACGTGACCTTGGTTGAGGGACACAGTCGGTGGATGGGGAGGAAACACACAACCTGACCTCTCCCCTCTCTCTCCCAACTCCTGTGGGGCTCTCCCAGGACACGGGAGACATTGGATGTGGCCCACATGGGTCGGCCTCCTGGGGCAGAGGGCAGAGTGGAGAGGGTGACAGGGGTTGGCACAGATCTAAAGGGCAAAGAAGAGGTCAGTGGCACAGTCTGCCCCTTTGGCCCCTCAGCATCCACCCTAGACCTTTTTCCAGGTGAAAATCTTGTCTCTCCAATACAGGGGACCCACAGCATCCCTCCAGCTATCATATCGTCATGAGGTAATGGTAGCTGGTCATACTCCCGGCTGAAATCACTGGTGTTCCTCAACGTAACAGGTGAAAGGGAGACAAAGAAATATGGCCGTGATGGTCACTGCTTAGATGTCTTCTTAGAGCTCCCATTCTCTGGTCTCTTGCACCTCTGCCAGAACTTTTGGGGACAGGATTCGTTACTGAGTGGGGTGCCTTGAACCTTCATGCTCGCAGGATCTGAATCCTTGGTTGCCTTATTTTTGGGGTTACCCCAGTTTTCCATTGACTAGGACTATCGTATGCAGGGGTGCTCCAGGGATGCCCCTCATTTCAGACACTGTCCTCCTCGCCCCCATTTAGCAGCAGCAACCCTGTCTCGCTCTGGTGCCAGGATCAGTCACTCCACCCAGTGCTGTGAACCCCTCCCTCTCTTTGCCTGTTGGATCAGTGGCATGTGGAGCCCCACATGAGCTAGGGCCATTTCAGATTCTGATTCATCAGAATCATGACCACGTTCCCTGGTAACAACTTCTTTTCTTTGGGTACCAGAAGCTCCAACTCACCAATCTCAAGGCTGTGGGGAGATAGGAGGCAAACATTTTTCTAGTGGGTTGTTAGGAATAGTCGTGAAAGAGACCATTCTTACTTCCATCCCATAGTTTTGGCACCCTGTACTGGCCACTGGTTTAAGGCACATACTGTGTCTTTAGGACAGCACCCCATCTTGCAGAATGCGGTCTCTCAGCAGATAATTTCACCACCCCATCAAGCCAGAGTCTCCCAGGGGTCTCTGTGAGACCAGGTGCAAAAAACAAATCTCACTGTAATCAATAAACAATGCTAACCACCAGTAGAAACCTCCCTGGAAGTCATAAGAGCCATGGTTTTAAAGCTATTAATCATTATTTTTCACGCCATGACCAAGGGGCGTTGCCCTGCAAATACTTTAGCTAAACAAACAGCTCAGGCCAATTCCAGAGGAACACCCTGACGTTCCTGGTCACGAGGAACACCCTGAGGCCACAGGTGTCTTAGTAGAGACCCTGTCGTCATCTAGCCACTGCCACAGATCTGTATGTTTCAAAACACACCATGGACATTGTCAATAAAGAGGTAAACAGAGGTAAGCCAGAAAAACAAGCTTATGCGGGACTAGCAGAGGAATTGCAATTCAGGACAAGCAAACGGTAGCAAGCTACTGGTGAGTCTGTTGAGGGTTTGGGGTAGGTTGTATTTACAGGCAGGGAATGCAAAGAGGGGTGAGCTCAGTTTGAGCCCGTTCAAATAAAAACAGATGGAGACCAGCCTTGAAAATTTTCATAAGCCGACAGCATCGGGCAGTCAGTCACACAACCAAACCTCAGTTCAGCCCACTTTGTAAGACCAACCCAACCTGGGCCACCTCCGGTTCATGCCTCTGGCAAAAATTCCCGAGGTTGATATGAAACAACCTCTAATCAACCTGCCATCATCCAAGAAAATTCCAACACTATCTGTTTTCTTCAAATCAGACATTTACTGGGGCACCTGGATGGCTCAGTCGGTTAGGCAGCCGGCTCTTGATCTCAGCTCAGGTCGTCATCTCAGGACCACGGGTTCATGGTCCCTCCACCAAAAAAATCAGACATTTGTAGAAAATCAATCCTGTAGTCCCTACAGTTTGTCTTTCTGAGGGCACATGAGATTCTCCATTTTGTACCCTCCAGTTCTATTTTATTTTTTATTTAGTTTTAGTTTTTTAAAAGATTTTATTTATTTGTCAGAGCGGGGGTGGGGCACAAGCAGGGATAGTGGCAGGCTCCCCACTGAGCAAGGAGCCCCATTCGGGACTCAATCCCAGGACCCCAAGACCATGACCCGAACCAAAGGCAGATGCTTAACCAACTGAGCCACCCAGGCACCCCTATTTATTTAGTTTTAAAGACAAACTGCTAATTTATTCCAATTGTTTAACCTGGAGTTTATGGGCTTAAGTTAAAGTTGTATGTTGGTTTGCGAGTGATTGGTGGTGATAAAAATTATCCAAAATAATGAGTCACCAGATACTTGAGCTTTAAAAAGATACCACACTCCTAAAAATACCAATTTTTATCTTTTAGGAATCGATCAAATTTAAATACAAGTTTTACATTATATGTTTCAGTCTATCTAGTTTATTGCTCATGATAGTTTTTGAAAGCTATCACCATTATAGGATTTCTTCCACAGATGGACGTACCCAGTGAAACCATCATCGGGCACCACACGCGTCACCACGTTTGATCTCACATGGGCTCTCTGTCACCCCATCTGATTGCCACACTCTCCACCCTTAAGAAAATTGTCATTTCCATAACCACTTCCCAGACTATGGGGTCTGGCAAACGTCAACACTGCTCTCCGCCGCCCCCCACCCCACAGCCTTCATTACAAATTGCTACATGCGTCAAACAACCTTAAAGAATTTTAAATCTGCCCTTCTAATCTCAGGTAGCTCTTTAAAAACTTCAGTAAGCGTAAACTCACCCAGAGAACCTGCTGCCTGAGGCAGATTTTCATGCCTACTCTCAGAGCTTTTAATTTCCTAGTTCTAGGTGAGGAACCAGCATGTTTATCTTGAATCTTTGACATTTTAATTATCATGGTCATGATGTGGACCTTCTTGGTTTCACCTTGTTTGGGGGTCGACCTGGGTGTCTGTTTCCTTCCCCACGTTCAGGAAGTTTTCAGCAAACAAGTTTTCTGCCCCTTTCTTTCTCTCTCTTTTTCTCTCTCTCTCTCTCTTCCTTCAGGGACCCCTATGAGGTGAATGTTTGTTTGCTTGATGTCGTCCAAGACATCCCTTAACCTATCCTCATTTTTAAAAATTCTTTTTTTCTTTTTGCCGTTCAGCTTGGGTGCTTTCCTGACCCTGTCTTCCAAATCACCAATCTGTTCCTTTGCGCTCTCTGTTAATTCCCTTTTGTGTATTTTTCATTTATCGTATTCTTCAGCTCTTGTTGGTTTTCATATTTTCTATCTTATTATTGAAGTTCTCACTGAGTTCTTCCGCTCTTTTCTCCAGTCTGCTGAGCATCTTTATGATGGGTACTTTAAACCCGTTATCAGGTAGATTACTTATATCTGTTTCATTTACTTCTTTTCCTTAAGTTTTATCTTGTTCTTTAGAGCATATTCTTTCAAATTTGGCTCAATTCCTCATTTGGCTTTCTGTGTTTGTGTCTATGAATTAGGTGGGTACAGATACTTCTCCTAAACTTGGACAGATAATCTTGTGTATGCCTGTCTCCTGAATAGACTGCATGTGCCCAGTGACCCTGGCTGGTTGGCTGGAGCTGTGGCTGGCATGGGCTGGGGGTCCTGCGGGCCATGCTGGTGAGATAGCTGGAGCTGAATTGGGTACAGCCTGGGGCAGGGCTGGGGCTCTCAACACAGAGGACACCCTGGTGGAACAGCTGAAGCTGAAGTGGGTGGAAGCTGGGGGACCCCAGGGCTCTCCATGCAGGGGTACCCTGGCAGGGCAGCTGGGGCCAAGGCGGGTGTAGGCTGGGAGTCCTGGGGTGCTCTGCTCCGGGGGTGACATGGCAAGCCCTCTGGAGCTGAAGAGGTGTGAGCCTGGAGTGTTCTGGGTATTTTGCCCCTGGGTCACCTTGGGGAGATGGCTAGAGCTACAGTGAGTGCTGATTAGGGGTGTCCTGGTGTACTGAGCTGGGGCTACCTTGGTGGGATGGTGTGGCCTAGGGGCCCCGCGGTCTCACTGAGAAGGCAAGCCAGCCTTGGCATCCAGACCCTGCTTCCACCTGTGTGATCAAGGTAAACAGTGGCACTTGCCTGGGCTTCAGCCAAGAGAAAGTTCTAGCAGCTCCCTCATCTCTTGACAGGGTTCTAGGGCTAGTTCTTTTATATTCTAGTTGCCCTTTTATTTATTTTTATTTTTTTGAAGATTTTCTTTATTTGTCAGAGAGCACACAAGCAGGGGGAACAGCAGACAGAGGGAGAAACAGGCTCCCCACTGAGCAAGGGGCCTGATGTGGGGCTGAATCCGAGGACCCTGGGATCACGACCTGAGCTGAAGGCAGACGCTAAACTGAGCCGCCCAGGTGTCCCATCTAGTTGCCCTTTTAAACCGCAGTTTTTTTCTATGCCCCACGGGAGGTCCCTCAGCCCTATCCCTCCCCACTGCCGTTCACAGCTCCGGGTAGGGTACCCTTACCTTGCCTCCTGCTCTCTTGCCTTCTCGGTATGGTCTCTACGTTTTGTTGTGCAGAAGCCGTTCAGTCAACCCTCAGGTCTTCTTCGGGAGGACTCGCTCTCGAAGTAAGCGGACATTTGGTGTGTCCGAGGAGGAGGTGCGTTCAGGGCCTTCCCGAATCGCCATCTTGCGCTGGAACTCAGCCCTCCTCCAGTTCCGTTAGATGAGACTCTGTCCCACCGCGTAGGCTCTGTGGCTTACCGTGCTAACTACACTGTCTCTGCTGGTTAAGCACGTGGCCTTTGCCACTCCAAGTCTCCATTATTCCCACTGAAGTTAGGATCTCACTGTCACCTCCTGGGGCTATGACGGAGTTCTTCAGGGAGCTGGTCCTCGCCACACCGATTGAAACCGTAGTAAGGGCCGAGTCCTTCAGTTCTCCCAGAGAGTACAGGCCGGGGACGCGGAGTAGGTCGCCTATAATAGATCCGTTCCAACGGCTCCTTACCTGGAGCCTGAGGAATTCTTTCTTGATGAGCTTACGCTGGGAAAGACCTGGCATTTTCACCTCACTGATTGTAGGCCTGTGGTTTGCAAAACTCAGTGTCTATCACAATCACCTGAAGGGCACTTGTAACATGGATTGCTGGGTGCTTTCTCCACAGTTTCAGATTTGGGAGGTCTGGGTTGGGGTCGGTGAATTGCATTTCTAACACCTTCCGAGGTGTTGCTGGTACTGCTAGTCCAGCAACCCCACTTCAAAGTTCTTAAGATCCACTGCTGTGGGCCACTAATAAGTTCAGGCTTTCATTAGCCAATTTAGCAAATTACAAATGCTACTCAAGGCTGCTCCAGCCAAACCATTAGGTGACTGCACCCATATCAATGAACTGGCTGGATCTAGTCTTGTATTCCACTCCCTTTAGTCTGATATACTGAGAAGTCCATCTCAGGTGTATCCCCCCCAGATTCTTGCTAATACAGGTTAGCAAGACCTTGTAACTCTTTGGCGTATAACCTGGCCTTGTAGTTGAGTTATGCTGGGGTCTGACGGTCATCGGTCATCATGGCCCTAGAGGCAATGAAAGGTGGAGCCTGAGGAGAGTCCTATCTGCTTGTGAGATAGTTAGCTATCTATCGCAATTGGCCATTTAAAAGCTTTTATGTAGAGAAAAGTTTACTCCTTGGCAGGCAGGGTTAGGGAAGGTTGGAAAGTGTGTGTGCGGGGGTGCTTTTAGGGGAATTTAGAGGCTCAGGAATTAAGACTTTGAGAGATTTTATTGGCCTTATACCATTAGAATCTGAAAGTGTCCCCTCCCCGACCTAATTCCAAGAGAGAGCCATTTACAAGGTTTTTCAATAAAAAAAAAACACTTAATTTGGCACACCTCGGGGGTGCAGTGGGTTAAGTGTCTGGCTCTTGGTTTCAGCTCAAGTTGTGATCTCAGGATCATGGGATCAAGCCCTGCATTGGGTTCTGTGCTCAGCGGAGTTTGCTTGGGTTTCTCTCTCTCCCTCGTCCTCTGCCCCTTCCCCCTCTAATAAAGAAATGAATCTTTTAAAAAATGTAATTTTAGAGTAGTTTTAGACTTACAGAGAAGCTGTCAAGATAGCACAGAGACTTTCTTTGTACCTTACACCCAGTTCCCGTTATTAACATCTCACGCTCATATGCCATATTTGTCACCATTCATGAACCAATATTGAAACATGATTAGTGACTAAAGTCCACATTTACTTAGATTTCCTCAGTTTTTCCCTTATGCCTCTTTTCTTCCGATACCACCCAGGGTACCACTTTGTATTTAGTCGTCATGTCTCCTTAGGCTCCTCTTGGCAATGACAGTTTCGCAGACTTTCCTCGGTTTTTATTTTTGTTTTTTTTAATTAAATTAAATTTATTTTTTAAGTAACTTCTACTCCTAACATGGGGCTCCAATACATGAGCCCGAGATCTAGAATAGCACACTCCGTTGGCAGAGCCAGCCAGGCACCCCAGACTTTCCTTGTTTTTGTTTTTTTTTAATGTCTTTTACAGTTTTGAGAGAATTCTACTATTCTGTAGAATGTCCCTTAATTTGAAGTGTCTGGTGTTTTTCTTATGGTTATACTAGGGTCATGGGTTTGAGGGAGGAAGAACCATTCTCATCATTTCATATCACAGCACGTACTATTAAGATGACTTTTCACTGTTGTTCCTGACCTTGATCACCTGGCCAAAGTTATGTTTGTCAGTTTTTTCCACTGTCAAGTTATTCTTTTCCTCCTTTCTTTCCATACTATCCTCTTTGGAAAGAAGTCACTATGTGTATCCCACACTTTAAGAGTGGAGAAAGTTGGGCACCTGGGTGGCTCAGTGAGTTAGGCCTCCGCCTTTGGCTCAGGTCATGATCTCAGGGTCTTGGGATTGAACCCCGAATTGGGCTCTCTGCTCAGCAGGGAGCCTGCTCCCCCCCCCCGCCTCTGTCTGCCTCTCTGCCTACTTGTGATCTCTCTCTCTGTCAAATAAATAAAAATAAAAATCTTTAAAAAAAAAAAAGAGTGGAGAAAGTTCAGGTTGTTAGCCTATTGATGTGTGCCTAAAACTTCATCCCCGTATCTCAGACCATGTCCTTCTTTAATAATATAAGAGGCTTGGTAGGGTTGAGCATTCAAATAGGTGCTGCAATGCTATAGTCCTTACAATCAGACCCAGGTCTTGGTCTTCAGCTCTATGTGCCTGTGACTAAATATGATTGCTTCAAACCTTCCCTAAGGCCTTCTGGTTCTCCCTGTATGCTCTATTTTTTTTTTAAAACAACTATATGAAGTGTAATTGACCTATAATAAACTACATATATTGGGAGTGTGCAATTTAATGTTTTGATGTATGTATAAACCTGTAAACTATTGTCATGATCAAGGTAATGAACATATGTACCACTCCCAGGAGTTTCCTCATGTACCTTTATGATCCTATCCTCCTTCCTACTTCTCCCCCCACAGGCAATGACTGACCTGCTTCTTGTCATTTTAAGTTAGTTTGCATTTTCCAGATTTTTATTTTTATATGGAATCATACAGTATGCACTTTTTGCCCAACTTCTTTCACTCATCATAGCTATTTTGAGATTCATTAATGTTGTTTTGTGTATTAATAGTTCATTCTTTATTGCTGAGTAATATTCCATTGTGTGGGTATACCACAATATGTTTATTTACCTGTTGATATATATTTGGACTATTTCTATTTCTTGCTATTACAAATAAAGCTGCGGGGAACATTCATATACAATACTTTATGTGGACATATACTTTTGTTTTTCTTGGATAAATACATAAGAGTGGGATGGCTGGATCATATGGTAGATATATGTTTAACTTTTTTTTTTTTTTAAAGATTTTATTTATTTATTTGACACAGAGAGAGAGATTACAAGTTACTAGGCAGAGAGGCAAAGCAGAGGCTTTAACCCACTGAGCCACCCAGGCGCCCTATGTTTAACTTTTTAAAAAAGATTCGATCCCAGGACCCTGAGATCATGACCTGAGCCGAAAGCAGAGGCTTTAACCCACTGAGCCACCCAGGCGCCCTATGTTTAACTTTTTAAAAAAGATTTTATTTATGTATTTGAGAGAGAGAGAACAACAGAGAGAGCATGAGCAGGGGGTAGGGGTAAGGGAGAAGGAGAAGCAGACTCCCCACTGAGCAGGGAGCCCAATGCGGGACTTGATCCCAGGACCTTGGGATCATGACCTGAGCTGAAGGCAGATGCTTAACCAACTGAGCCACCCAGGTGCCCTGACATTGTCTTTTTAATATTAGTCATTCAAATGGATATGTAGTAGTATCACATTTAATGTGATTATTCATAAGATTAGGTTTATATCTGTCAGCTTGCTATGCATTTTCTAATGTCCCATCTGATCTTTCTACCCCTTTTTCTTATTTTTAGCCTTCTTTTAGATGAACTAAGGGTTTTTTTTTTTTTAAGATTTTATTTATTTATTTATTTGACAGAGAGAGAGAGATCACAAGTAGGCTGAGAGGCAGGCAGAGAGAGAGAGGAGGAAGCAG
>LNAC01000073.1:2687376-2700665 GCA_002007465.1 Ailurus styani | reverse complement strand
AGGGAGCCCAATGTGGGCCTTGATCCCAGGACCCTGAGATCATGACCTGAGCTGAAGGCAGAGGCTTTAACCCACTGAGCCACCCAGGCACCCTCTAAGGGTTTTTTTTAAATGATTCTATTTTGGGCGCCTGGGTGGCTCAGTGGGTTGGGGCCTCTGCTTTCGGCTCAGGTCATGATCTCAGCGTCCTGGGATCGAGGCCCACATCGGGCTCTCTGCTCAGCAGGGAGCCTGCTTCCTCCTCTCCCTGTCTCTCTGCCTGCCTCTCTGCCTACTTGTAATCTCTCTCTCTGTGTCAAATAAATAAAATCTTTAAAAAAAAAAAAAAATAAATAAATAAATAAATAAATGATTCTATTTTATTTCCTTTTCTGGCTTATTGGCTATAACTCTTTGTTTTGTTAGGTTAGTGGTTGCTTTAGTGTTTACAGCATGCATCATAACTCATCTCAGTCTACTTTCAAGTGATACTATCCCAGTGTAGGTTTAGAATAAGAATGTTACAATAGAGCATTTTCATTTCTTCTCTCATGGCTTTCTGTATCATTGACTTACATTTTCCTTCTACATATATTTTGTTTTTTTTCAGATTTTATTTTTAAGTAATCACACCCAATGGAGGGCTCAAACTCAAACCCCCAAGATCAAGAGTCACATGCTCTACCAGCTGAGCCAGCCAGGCACCCCACCGTTCTATATATATTTAATTAATTCTTAAGTCGGCTCCCGCCCATTGTGGAGCCCAGTGTGGGCTTCAACTCATGACCCTGAGATCAAGACTTGAGCTGAGATCAAGTGTCTGACACTTAACCAACTGAACCACCCAGGTGCCTGCCTATCCTTTCACATATATTTAAAATACCACACTATATTTTTTACTCTTTTTGTTTAAACAATTATCTTTTAAATGTATTAAAATAATAATAAAAATGTTATATATTTACTCATGTAATTACCCTTTTTAGTGTTTTTTATTTCCTTTCTTTAGATCCATATTTTCACATTATGTTATTTCATTTTGGCTTTTCCTTTAACAGTTCTTACTGTGTGGGTCTGATGGTAATGAATTCTTTTAGTTTCTGTATGTCTGAAAATTTTTTATTTAGTCTTCTTTTTTGAAATGTATTTTAATGGTATAAAATCCAAGGTTAATGGTTTTTTTCTTTCAGTATTTAATGATGTTGCTCTACTGACTTCTCTCTTGAATTCTTTAGGGTAAGAAATCTACTCTCATTTTTATCTTTGGTCCTCTGTACATAATGCCTGTGTGTGTGTTTTCTGGCTGTTTGTAAGATTTTCCTTTATCAATAGTTTTGAGCAATTTGATTATATCTTATTGTTTTCATATTTCTTGTGCTTAGGTTTTATTAAGATTCTTGGATATGTGGGTTTATACTTTTAATCAAATTTTTAAAATTTGGGTCATTATTTCTTCAAAAATTTTTTCAATCCCTTCTTTCCCCCTCCTTTGAGGACATGTATTACAGAGATTTTAGGCCACTTGTAATTATTCTGTAGCTCACTGATACTCTGTTCATGAAATAAAAATTTTTTTTTTCATTTTGGATAGTTTCTATTGCTATGTCTTCAGGGTTACTCATCTTTTTTTCTGTGGTGTCTAATCTATTCTCAATCTGCTCCAATATATTTTTTATCTCAGACATTGTAGTTTTCATCTCTAGAAGTTTGAGGGTTTTGTTTTAACATCTTCTATCTCTTTACTTAACTTTTGGACTATTGGGACAGAGGTATAATTGTTTTAATGTCCTTGTCTGGTAATTCTAATATCTGGGTCAGTTCTGACTGATGGATTATTCTCCTTATTATGGGTCATACTTTTCTGCTTTTTTGCATGCTTTTTAAAAAACCGCTGGCAGATATTATGTATTTTACCTTGTTGGGTGCTGCAGTTTTTATACTCTTATAAATATTCTTGAACTTTGTTCTTGGATAAATTATTTGGAAACTGATTGTTTCAGGTGTTGCTTTTTAAGATTGGATAAATGGGACCATCTGTGCTCATTCTATTTTCCGCTACTGAGGCAAGACTTTTCTGAGTATTCTATCCAATACCCCGTGAATCATGAGGTTTTCCAGTCTGTCTGGTGGGAAGAAGCCACTATTCCCAGCCCTGTGAGCACTGGGCATTCTTCCCCCTAATTCTTTTGAGTGGTTCTTTCTTCTGCCTCAAGTAGTTTCTGCACATGCTTGGGCTGATCTGTACTCAGCCAAATACTCAAGGGGCACCTCTGCACATCTCTGGAATTCTTTTTCTGTGTAGTATTCTCTCCTCTCTGGTACTCTGTTGGGCAATCTCCCTCTGCTTCATCTTCTCAGAATCAGCTCTTTCCTCAATTCAGTTTATTGGGCTCCACTTGGGTTCTCTTTCCTGCACCATGGCTGGGAAACTCTTTCAGGGCAGTAAGCTTGGTGATTATAACCACAGGGCACATCTCATCTTTCTCATCTTTAGGTTTCACTGCCTTTCACTGGCTGGTGTCCAGCGTCTTGAAAACTATTGCTTCATATATTGTCCATCTTTGATTGTTTCAGGAAAGAAAGTAGATCTGGTTACTGTTACTTCATCTTGGCAGGAAGTGGAAGGCAGTAGTCCTCCTCCCCAACCGCCATTAGCATGTTCCTAATTGCACATTTATAGTTTTAAATTTCTTCTCCTATGTACTCTAGGGCTCTGTACTGGTCATAATTAGATCAAGGAAGGAGAACTACAATGGACATTACAAAGAATTTATTATAGGAATTAGATTTTACTTCAGTGGTTCTCAAAGTGTGGTCTCTAAACCAATATCAATTATCAGCATTACCTGAGAGTTTGTTAGAAATGTAAATATCTAGGCCCAACACAGGCCTACTGAATCAGAAGCTCTGAAGGTGAGATTCAGCTAACTGGTGTTAATAACCCCTCTAGGTGATTCAGATGCATGCTGAAGTTTGAGAGTCACTGCTTTACATAATTGGACGGGAGACTGGGGAAGTAATGATCCAAAGGAGGGTGTTGGAAAACCAGGGGAAGAATCACAAATCAGCCCTCTTAAACACTACCCTGGGTGAACAACTTAGTGCTTTCAGGGAAATCTGGGAGTGAGGCACATTAGCTGCTGGAATACGATCACAGAAGGGACTGGAGTAGATAATTGAAGCCTGTTGTCTCTTCATAGCTACACTCTGTGAATTCACAGCTAAGTGGTCTGGCAATAGGTCTGGGGTTGCTGTTGTTCAGCAGAACAACAATAAGGAAAAAGAGCTGGGCATGGAGCAAGAACAAGGATGCACAACAAGGAAAAACAGCAAGAGGAAACTGGAAGTTTCTGGCACCTTTCTGTCACCTCTGACCATGATGACCTTCAGATTGTTAATGCATTCTGCTTTAGTCCCACCTCCCGAATCTTGTGCAAATTTTCTTTGGGCCAACACTGAACCCTACCCAAACAGGGAAGGGGATTCTGAGAAATGTAGGTCTAGATTGGCTCTGGAGACAAATTACAAAACCACAAAGTTCCATCCTATGTTAACCTGAGATTTGGTCACACCTCTTTTAACCATTTTAACTTCCAAATAAACAGCAAAGTCATGCTTCTGATTAACATACTTCATGGTTCATCAAAAAAAATCAAAACCAGGGGCATCTGGTTGGCTAAGTTGGTAAAGCATGCAACTCTCAATATCGAGGTCATGAATTCAAGCCCCACATTGGACATGGAGCCAACTTGAAGAAAAAAAAAAAAAGATCAAGAATACGGTAACCCTCTCCCCCAAAGAGAATACAAAATTCTTACTTCACATTACCTTCAGGTGATGTTCAAGCCTTTTCTAAAGTAGGTCAAAGTCCTCTCTGATCTCTATTGATACTTCTTAGATGGTAGAACAAGAGGAGAGAAAATGAATCAGTTGATACATACCTAATAGGTTTATAAGAAGAAATAATCAAAACTACTATACTCATTTCTGTAATTCATCATGTGGTCATAAATGTATCTATAACTTCTTTCTTCCTTCTTCCACCACCCATTTCATACTTCCTTTGCCCTGTGCCAAGTAGATCTTGGATAGTCCTGATTCCTTGCCTGGTGGAAGGACCCAAACCTTCATTCCTGAAGGGTCTGGGCTCTTAACTAGTCCAGCCTGCACTAAATTGTCGCTTTCCACTAGCTTTTATCGTATTATATGGTAAAATTAAGAGTAGCCCCAGGAGATCTGCTGCATTCCAGACATTCTCCCTTACCCTCTTGTGTGATCACAACCCAATTTCCCCTTTCAAATCTGGATCAATCACCAGAAAGCAGCCTGCTGGTTCATTACCATAAGCCCAAGGTGGCAATCTCAATTTCCAGTCTAATGGAACTTTTGCTGAGTTCTCTGGAGGAGGCATTCCTTTCCTGGCAACTAAGACCACTGGACCAGCAGAACCCAAAGTTGCCTTATGACTTGAGTCAGGCAACATTCAATTCATGATGGGCAATTCAAGTAATTTGGTTACGTTTGGTGGTCAATCAGTCCCTCCTAAGGCCCAATACCAAGCTAGAAACTTTCTCAAAAGGAGAAATACTTTTTCTGCAGGGGATGGCATAGCTTTTCTTCAAAATCCTGAAGGACTCTGTTGTCATTCACCAAAAGGAACCTGTCAGAGGCTCTATACAAGCATCCCTATCTGCCATAGATAACTTGAAGATCATTGGATCTGCTAGATGGTAAGGCCTAAGTGGCAGAGCAACCTGTACTGAGCTTGGACCTGTTGCAGAACCTTCTCTTGTTCTGAGCCACCCTTAAAAATGGCAGTAATTCTGATTTCCCAGCAAATGAGTTAGAGTGACACACCCCAAGTATATACTGCCTTCAAAATCCAAAAAGGCCCACTAGGCATTATGTCTCTTTCTTAGTGATAGGAGAGACCAGATTTAGCAATTTGTCCTTCACCTAGAAAGGAATATTACAACATGGTCTGGGCCTTTGGAGCCCTAGAATTTCATTGAGGCAGGTCCATGATTTTTCTGTGAAATCAGTTTCCTATCCTCTAGCATGCTTGAATTTTACCGAAGTATCCAGGTAGATGCTGTATCTTGCTCACCATGTCCGTAATATTGTGGGCCAGCAGGATATCCTGTAGAATTCAGTCTCTCCAGACCAGCTAGAAGGGGTAATAAAGCCTTGACATAAAATGACGTTGTATTGTTGGTCCTGATAGCTAATAGCAAATGGTTTGTCATTACTATGAAGTCTACGGCGGGAGGTGGTGGGGGGGAAGCATTCAGTACATCAGTAGCTACATTCCAGGTGGCAGAGGATTTTTTTTCCAGCGAAAACACACGTACCTGAAAGAGCAGTTGCAGTGGAAGTCATCACCTGGTTGTTTATGACAATCCGCTATCGTTCTCTATAATCCATTTGTCTTCTGCACAAACCTAATATGCATGTGTTGAATGGAGGTATGGTAAGAACCACCGATGTTTCATCTTTCAAGTCTGTCAGTGGCACTAATCTCTGCAATCTCTTCTCTGCTCTTTAGCTGGAAAGGTTGAGGTCATGTCCCCCAACATTTTTCTTAAGACAATGTACTGTAGTGAAAGAACGATTTACAACTTTGCTGTAGCTTAAGTCTTGAAATCAGATAATCCCTTCAATTTTTTCAAAATTGTTGTGGCATTGCAATCCATGGACAGCGGCACCTCTCAACTTCTTTCATCAGCGTTTCTTTACAGCTTTAAGTGTTGTGCATATTTTGTTAATTACTCCTATTTCTTTTGGGGTTAGAGCAAAGGGGGCTGTGTTTAAAGTGTCTGAATTTCTCACTTAGGTCTTTTGATTTCTTTCATCAGTGTTTTGTACTTCTTAGCGCACAAATTCTGTTCGTATTGTGAGAGGCATTCCTAAGTAATCTTTGTGGGCATGTTCAGTTTACTGAAACATCTGAACAGTTCTGGGAGGTGATTACTTATAACCCACTTCCATATATCACAGACTAATATCTCCCCAAATGATTATCTTGGTTCTCTGCTCAAGCAGTGAAAATTTAAAAAGTGAAATGAGGACAGTAGGACATTATCTACACTGGATGAGGGTGCACTGAACTGAGATGAGCTATCTCAGATTTTATTCAACTGGGCTTAGTGTTGAGAGTGTTCTACTGTCTCACCATGTGAATTACTTTAGTAAAATAGTCTCAAATACAAGGATTCCTTAATAGCACAGTCTACTAAGGACATACCACACGCACATTTGGAGTTCCAGTGGGCTTTTATTGAGATAAATTAACAAAAACCAAGATTTTATCAACCATTTCTTCTGAACCTTATAAACTCAGCAGACTCTGGTCCATATATGTGCACATACAACATAACACATCCCAAGAAAAAGAGTCCCACTGGAACATTTGCCAATTAACAGAAAGCCAATTTTCCCTTTCCCCAAAATGTTTTCAAAATTTTGAGTCCCCACTGTTCACTTCTCAGTGGAACTAGTCCCTTGTGGCTAGGGACATTAGAATTCTATCCCATTTTTACTCAACAAAAATACTTTTTTTTTTAAAGTTTTAGTTTTGTTTCAAAAAAGGGAAGTGACTTTGTTTTCTCCAGGCACCCCTCCCCACAACCACTGGTTAAAATACAGTAGAGCCTGTATCTTAATAACCCAGCCCTACCCCCTCCCTTGCCCTGCCCAGTATTGTCTACTGGAGAATTTAAACACACTTCTGCTGGAATCTGTCAGCTGTGAAGGGGCAGAGTCCAGGTGCCAGGCTAGCTTCCTCTAACCTCATGAACTGTTACAGCTTTTGGACACTTAACTCCCTACCCCAAAGATGAGTTTTTAAGACCAGAGATTTTCTTTGGGAGTTAAAAAAAAAAAAAACAAAAAACAACTATCTTTAAGGATATAAAGTAGAACTACAAGCTCACCAAAGTCCACTTAATTTCACCAAAAAGTTGACTTCAGCTCCCATGAAGCCAAGAATTTTGCTTGACAAAGTATTTTGTCAGAAAATGATTCAACAATAACAATTTTTAAAATATACAGAATGTTGAAAAAAGTAGCAAATTAAAATAACATGGCTTAAATCCCCAAAATTTATTTCATTTTGTTACTCATCTATGAGGTTAGGAGTTTGGCTAAAGGCCATTTCTGATGAGGTTATGAGCTTCCAAAGTGTTTCTAAATCCTTAGTGCAGACACCCTCCCTTTTGGGGCATAGTAACCTCCCTCCCACCCCTATTAAAAAAAAAAAAAAAGAAAGAAAAAGAAAAAAAAAACTAAACCAAGTGATCAGAATGAGATGTTTTGATTCCAACAAGTTTACACTCAAGGCTTTGTGCTGAGTTATCTGGTTCTAACCCAAGCCTGATGGTATCAAACACAAAGCACGCAGCAAAGGAAAGATGCTCCCATCTCATTCTGAAAACAAATATTGATAACCAATTGCCTCCCCCCCTCCCCCTAGCCATTGGGGTCCACCCATATTATGATGCTGGGACCAACTGGAAAATAACTGAGAGATATATTTAAATTTGCTTCTCCCTTACTTCCTCCCATGGAAGATCATTTTACAATAAGTTTATTCTATTCCCAAGGGAAAACCAAGAAAGTTTCTCCACTGGAATGTATGGGAAGAGAAAAACAAAGCATAGGCCCAGAGGCAGCAAGGTGTGTAACAGTCCATAACCCATTACACAACTACAACCACTGGCAAAACCATGGGTTGGACACAATTTAAATATTAAAAATAGGGAACAGTTTCATCCAAACCACTGGAAAAAATATTACCATTACTTAGACACCCAACAGTGGAAAGAACACAAAAACAATTTCCAGTAACAATGCTCCTTACAGTGGATGGGGACTTAAAAAAAAAAAAGAGAAAGAGACTAGGCTTTGACCTAGTCGTTAGAGCATCTTTCCATTTAACAATTCCTATTCAAGAGTCAAGCACCAAAACTGGACAGCTGCCTCTACAGGACTGTGTCCAATAGTGGTGTCCCAGATAGTTTAAGTGCCACTCCTCATCAGAGGCTATACTTCAGTAAAACTTTCAATTAAGTCTGTGCTTTAAGAAGGACCCACAGGCATGTGGCACCAGGCAGTCTGAGGATGGCAAAGACGACTGCGCAGTTTGTTTTGTCACCCACACACTCTAGCGAGATATCAAATTGCATTTACAAGCCTTTCTTGCTTTTCTTCTATAATGAATGATCCCTCTTATCTCGCCAGAGGTGGGGGAGACAGAGAGAGCTGCATCAGTACAAGGGGTAAGATTTTTTTGGTCAAAAGTCGATGCCTTCTAAATTCCCTCCCCCCACCCCTTCCCTGGAAAAGTTATTCTTTAATGAGGGCTTGTATTTAGTAACCAACACTGGCTGGATAGAACATAGCTTGGATACCAAATAAATGAGCTTATTCTTTTTTGGGTTTGTACTGTGCAGCTCTTGCTACAGTTTTTTAAGGAGTTAGGGCTATGTCTGATCAGGAGGCATCTACAGGATTTTGATCCTAAGGAGTTTTCGGTGAGTCAACAAATAGTTTTGCTTAGAACGAGGCAAGAGTCAAAAAAGCAACTTTGAATAATTGATTTCTTTATCCAGATGAGTTAAGCATGAAAGCATATGCAGGACTTATCTTGTAATATTTTAGGGCTTTAAAAAAATGGAATATGGAAATCAAATTTTTTAAATTTTATTTTATTTTTAACCCTAGATGCCTCCTGACTGACCTAGTACACTGGGTTAAAAGGGAATTAAAAACATTAAAAAAAAAAGTTCACTGGTTTTGATTCATCTCACTCCTTTTGCCTGGAGATCAGGCCAAACATCAAGCATGTTGGGAGGGGCACAATTTAAAGCAACACTATTAACTGTAAAGCATTTGCCAGCAATTTACAATGCAAAATGACAGATAATTCTTGTCACAAAGCAAAAGGATGGCAAGCAGCTTTCTGTAGCATGAAAGTTAACAGCTCTCAGGAGTTGCCCATTCCTGCAAGTTTATGTATCAAGGTGGGCAGAGGGCAACACACTTACAAAGTATAGGAAGTAATCCACAGAAAGTAAGGTCCAGAACTGCTAACATTACCAAAGCTGGTACTGGCTAATATTCTGAAATGCAAAATCCATGCTTTGTACATACACTGCTCAGACACTGCCACTCAACTGAATTCCCACACTGTAAGGGAGATTAATCTTTGTCCCCTTTTGCTGAGCTTGAAAAGTTCCTCAAACTTTTTTTAAAAGGGGGGAAAAAAGCAAATCAGAGAGAGCTTCTCAAAAATAACATCTTGAGTCATAGGTTTGTGAAGTTTCCTTGCTCTCTCTGGCAGGTGTTCTCCGAAGGTATTAGATAATACAGTGTGGCAGCAAACAGTGAATCCCAGACTTCTGGGTCCCTCTTCTAACACAGGGTCACCACAGAAGTCTGCTCTCTACACTAAGAGGCCAAAGTACTTTTTAGAATTTAGTGTTGCGGAAAACTGAGCCCCTCTCATCTTTAGCTGCTCCCATAATCACTCTAATCCCCTTAATCCCAGCAACCTTCATCCAAAAAAAAAATATATATATGTATATATATATATGAACCCAGAAAAAAACTTATTTACAAAGTTTATACAAGTATACACACCCAATTTTCTATGGGACACGCTTTGCCACAGAGGAAAGAGGGTCAGGCTCTGACATGTCTACACATCAAGTGCCATAACTGCTAATGGAAGCGTATGTAAACCAGTCTTTAGTGTTCTGCTATAGAGCACAAAGGCTTGTCATATGGCTCCTGCAATGATAGACTGCTCTTTCCTTTGGGAGCGATGATGTTATCTTACTCAGCCCAGAAGAAATTTTTACTTGGGATTGTTTTTTTTTTTTTAAATACATGTATTTACAGTGCGGATGAACTGCAGTTGCATATCAACTCCTCCACATAAAGAAAAAGAATGGTGTTTAACATTACTAATACGTGTCATCTTCCAGCCCTGGGCTTGAGTATTGGGTAAAAAGGGAAGAGAGAGACTTCAACTTGAAACCAAAATGAAAAGACAAAAAATTTAAAAAGGTAGAAAAAAGAAAAAAAAAAAAAGAAAAAAGGAGAGAATTACTATTGTTGATTCCTTGGGCTGTGTCTAAAAGATGATATTCTGAATGGTCTCATAGCATAAGGCACTTCGCACAAATAAGTAATAAGCTCTTCAGGCTTAAAAAACGGATGAGTAATAAGGGAGAAGTTGAAATGCACTCAAGAGTCAGCTGTTGGAGAATTTTGAAATTGTAGACAAGCTTGTGTGTTCATCAAGATTCTTCTCTTTTTAGGGTTTCTCCCCTTCTCTTCTTTCTCCTCCTTCCTTGTCCCCCTTCCCCAGAAAACATTTTTTTAAAAACCAGCAGTTAGTGCAACTAATGTTCAGTCAGCACACAGTGCAAACAAGTGGAACAAAAAAGGTAAATTCCTTCTTTTCAGCTTTTTCTCTTCACCAGTTAAAAAAAGAAAAAAATGTCTGAGCTCTTTTAGGTCTTCATAGTTCCAAAATAAAAAGAAGATGAAAAACCCACAAAGAGAAGAGCATCCCCCCCAAACGATGTGTCACAGATCCAAACGAGCCTTCTGTAGTTTGTCAAAGCCTAAAGAAAGAAGGAAGAAACCTAAAATTAACTTTTGTAAAAACAATATGAACCAGGATACCTAGGTTTTCCCAACTCCAATCCAAATGCTCTCTCTGTAGTGGCTTCTACCCAGCCTTTGCCTGCTGTAGAATCCATTTAGGATTAAGGAATTTCTGCTAGGAATTCCAGAGATAGAACAAGAGCCTGAAAGTTCTGCTATCCAAAACAACTAAATCAAGAAAAACAAAGTTGTTTTTTTTTTAACTTCCATAAACTTGACAGCTTGCCAGGATACCAGCAAACACTGGCTACGTTTATTTTATTTTATTTTATTTAAGATTTTATTTATTTGGCAGAGAGAGACAACAGCGAGAGAGGGAATACAAGCAGGGGGAACGGGAGAGGGAGAAGCAGGCTTCCTGCCGAGCAGGGAGGCCAATCCTGGGCTCATGACCTGAGCTGAAGGCAGACACTTAATGACTGAGCCACCCAGGCGCCCCAACATCGGCTACTTTTATGTTTGTCTGAGGGTTTTGTCTGACATTTTCAGGGGCAGGGGGAGAAAGAAACTAAAGTGAAAAGAGTAACAGAAACTTAAGAGTAACAGGTAAATGGGGTGCCTGGTGGCTTAGTCAGTTGGTCATCTAACTTAGGCTCAGGTCAAGCTCCTAGGGATCCTAAGGACCCAGTCCCGCAGGGAGTATGCTTGTCCCTTTTCCTCTGCCCCTCCTCCTGCTTGTGCTCTCTCTCAAATAAATAAATAAAATCTTAAAAAAAAGAGTAACAGGTAACATGCTCATTGCTAATTTGGAAACTACCATCTCTCAAATAAGATTTTCATTTTCCTTAGAAAAAAATTATAAAACAGCCTGTATTCAGTTCTGTTGAGCCTTCTTTTGAGCATTATTACCAGAGTCAAATAATGAAAGAAGAGGGTGGTGCAGGAAACAAGAGTGGGCATTTAAAAAAAGACATCCTCACAACCTGATTACACGCTTGACAATGAGGCACTGCAGGTAATTAACCTGATTTATTTAGATGCCCAACAGAAATTAAGAGTGATGCTAACAACAGACAAATGACTTAGTAATAAAGGAAAAGACCAAAAAAATTTTCATATTCAAATTGCTGAAAAAGATTCTCGTGTGCTTTCATTATTCTGGAAGTCTGAATTTGTCTTAAGTACTGCTCACGTATCACATTATACAGGAAAACTGCATTCAAGAGCCGCATTTATGGATTCTCTAATCTGACCCCAACTTCACCCAAGCAATACATCCAGTTTACTGTCATTTATGTCAACAGGATTCCACCCTATCACTGCTATTAAATCTCCTCTAGGAAAGAGGATCTTGATTTAAACACTATGCTCACTTAGCTGTCGTGTCAGGTGCGCACATGCTTGTTAAGGCTTCTCGTCTTCTACAGGCTCGCTGTGGTATTCTGCCACATACAGGCTCTTGTCAATGTTGCTTGGGATCGGTTTAATTTCTGTTCCCAGCTGCTCCTCAATACTTTTCAGGTTGAAGCGATCATCATATGTGATCAAGTTGATGGCTAAGCCAAGATGACCAAAGCGACCTAAAAATGAAAAACATTTAATAAAAATTTTGAGTTAAATAGGAGAACTGATGTGTATGTACAAGTCTATTAGTGGCAAAATCATACAGGATTAATGTTTTTTTTTAGTGCCATTCTGAGTTTATGAAACCACTTCTTATGGTAAGGTCTCCTGATATACACATTAAAACTTCAGGTTTCATAGCCCAAAGTAGTACACTATTATACCTTTTTCAAATGACAAAACAGATACTCATTTGTGTCAAAAGTTGCCAAAATATATACACTAAATAGCAGTTACAGATTGCACTACCTAAAGAGAAAGGGATCTTATTCGTGAATTTTATCTCAATTTAAGCATACAGTAAAGTTATTTTAACTTTTCTTAAATGCTCTAGAAGAATTAGAAATCAGTCTTAAAAGAGCATCTTCCTTTTCCTCACCTGATCTTCCAATACGATGGAGATAGGTCTCTGCCAGCTTTGGGAAGTCAAAGTTTATTACCACATTCACAGCTTGTATATCAATACCTCGGGTAAACAAATCTTAAAAGAGAAAGAACCTTCATTATTATCTTTCAATTTAAGCATGTTTCTTGGCACCATACTTTTTAACATGTATTTCCAGTGCAACCTAAGTTTTAGTCACTTCGTTAATTCAAATGTACTTCAAAATTACTAGCATTACCTTTCATGCACATTATCATAAATAACTTTCTGCTAGCAAGTTACCTTTCCTAGTCCCATAAAGTTTTTAAAAATGGTTAGAGTAACTGCAAATGGAAGAGGTCAGAATGACTGGTAAACTATAAACTCATAAATGAGTCTCAGGAGTAATTTTCTTTTCATCTATTTTTTAGTATGTAATCCAAGATAAAAATAGATTGAAAACTTTGTTGTGTAACCAAGAATAGCTCAAAAGCAGAGATAAGGACGCCTGGGTGGCTCAGTGGGTTAAAGCCACTGCCTTGGGCTCAGGTCATGATCCCAGGGTCCTGGGATCGAGGCCCACATCGGGCTCTCTGCTCAGCAGGGAGCCTGCTTCCTCCTCTCTCCTCTCTCTCTGCCTGCCTCTCTGCCTACTTGTAATCTCTCTCTCTGTGTCAAATGAATAAATAAAATCTTTAAAAAAAAGAAG